>OZ024741.1:305281381-305318881 GCA_964016885.1 Eledone cirrhosa | reverse complement strand
GACCGTTAAATTTCGAATTATTTATGTTAGTTCAGAATAATGAATTAATCTAAAGGTATAATATTTCAGGATATAAAAGTTTATAAATATCTATATTAATATTAAAGTATACTAACATATTTAATTTATAAAATCATATTTAAAGTATTTGCAAACATGAGAAAGAAACTTAGTATTTTCATCCACACGAAGGTAATCCATATTAAATTATATTATCTTCCTAACACCAACCTCATTTACAGTAAGTGCTGCGTGCTTTTTTGCCGTGGCACCTCCACGACCACTTTACAGTGGAATGATAGGGACCCAATGAGATTGCTCCAGTTTACTCATTTCTACAACTGAGTAAACTGGAGCAATGTGAAATAAAGTGTCTTGCTCAAGGAAACAACACATCACCCGGTCTAAGAATTGAACTCACAACCTTTCGATTGCAAGCCCAATATATATAAACAAATATAAATATATAAATCAAACATCCTGAATCTTAAAACTAACATACTCCAAAAGAATAAATACTTAAATGCATAAAAGCATGAATTGTTTACGGTTCATTACAACTGTCAAACATATAAGCTATATATTTAAAAAAATACAAGAATCCCAATCAAATTAAATGTATCTACACAATCAAAAGATATGCATATTCATCAAGAGATCATGTTAACAATCTATATGTTAATATATTTATATAGAACCCTTAATCTAACTTTAGTCATATCATAAATGAGTAAAAAAAATTATTATAACATTTTACGCACTCAGTTGATACGAGACGTCAAAAATTTGAACCTATTTATTTAGAGTTTTTTCCTGACTTTTTGCAAGGCTTGGAATGTAGAGGAAGCTTTATGAAGGCAATTTGAGAATAATTCACTTTTTTGTTAATTAAATTATCATAATTATTAATTATTAATAGAGTCTCCATAGTACAGAGATTGCAGTTAGGTGATATTGAAGAATTTGAGTATATTCGACTATTACACAGCTTCGACCAAGAAATCGAGTATTTTAAATTTTTGTCTTTTAACGACCATATAAGTTGTGATAAAGAAGTCGGAGATTTCCTATTAGGATTCGAAAAAGAGTATTTATGATTCGAAAATCTTAATTTAAATCTCAATGAAGTTGCACCAATATAGTTGTATGTGATGTTATTTGCTTTTACGGTGCATTTATAGACCAGATTGCTATCCAGACAATTATTTTGCAGAAGGTAATTTGATCTATTTCTACAATTACATTTCGATTTATTGTTATTACTGGACAATTGACATTATTGGACAATTGACATTAACATTGTTAGTACTTTGAAGTGTTCTATTGATTGTGCTTAGATTAATGTTATTGTTATTCCTAGTATTAATATTGCTAGTGTTATTATATTCATTATCGTTAATTGTTTGTTGGTTATGATTTAGAATTCTATTATTTATTTTTGCGATGTTCTGGGCCATATTCATAGTTGTAGAATAAGAAAGCTTAATTGTGTGTCTGTTAAATATGGAACGGTATTTGTATTGAATGGGGAAGCATTTATCTAAAGCTTTAAAGAATAGATTTGCGAGTGGTGTTTTTATTGCTACAGAAGCCGGGGGGGGGACCATATAACTGATTTAGTTCTGATTTTTTTCACCGATTTATTCACGGTATTGGTGTTTGTATTATAATTTTTAGAATCTCATTTGTATATGTTAGTCTTATTTTTATCAGGATTATAATTCAAATTATTATTATCTATATATTCAATATTATTTTTAGATTGGAAGTATCGGTAGAGGGTCGGACGCCATGCTTTCCAGCATAGTTACGTCCCTTTACGATCTGAGTTCAAATCCCGCCGAGGTTGACTTTGCCTTTCGTCCTTACGGGGTCGATAAAATAAAGTACCAGTAATGTACTGGGTAATTGCTGGCCTTGTGCCAAAAGTAGAAAAATTAGGTTTTCTGGTGTTAAATAAAAATCTCATTATTACATGACAGATAAATATGGATTTATTAGCGGTTATTCTAGTTATGCGTTTCTGTACACTATTGACTATTGCATTTTTCACGGATTTAGGGTGATTAGAGCAATAGCTAACGTAATTTAAGTTTTCATTGGGCTTATGAAAAGGGTAATAAAAACCTAAGAGTAACGTCAAGGAAATTAACTCTTTTGGTACTACTTTCAACTTCTAATTTAAGGTCATAATTTTTAAAGAATTCAATTATAGTTTTCTTAACCCTATTTAATTCTGTATTGCTATGTTTGACAACCGTAAATAAAATATCGTCCCTATATAAACCGCCGGTAATCTCCGGCAGTTTTCTATTTACCATATTTAAGATAAAAATCCCCAGAAGATCGGTGACCTGCGCTGAGTCCGATGATCCCATGGTAATGTCAAAGTTTCTATTCCTATCTGAACGGGTCCAATACTCATTGTTGAAATTAATTAGAGTTCTTCTAGCAGTTAATATGATATTGATTTCATCCATAGTTAGATCTGTATGTTTATAAGCATAAAACAAAGCCTTATTTAATAGGTTAGGTGTAATAGAAGAATAATAGCTTGCTATGTCCATTTGGATGAATTTGTGATTTTTCTTATAATCTATATTTTTAAACCAGTCAATCACTTCATTAGTGTCCTTCCATCACTATAACAGTTATGTAAATTGCTATTATGTATTTTTAAGCTTTCTCACACGCACCCTCTGTATTATATGTACATTTTTTCATGTCTCAATCTTAAGGTATATAAATATTGAGTCTTGTCATATCATATTTACTACCATGACTGAATCTTAAACATCTACTAAGTCAGGGTATGTCATGCATCATCTTATTTTATCTGATGAGGACGTACTGTTGAAGATAGCTCAGTACCTCTGAAATATGTATAATAAAATATACTTGATCACACGAATGTCTATTTTTGTTAATATTTTGAATTAATATTAATAACTCCAGAAAACCATATCTGTTGAGTGCTTCCAATCTATTGTAAAACTCATTCTTTGATTTATTCATTGAACCTTGTTTAACCTTTAAATATATATATATATATATATATATATATATATATATATATATATATATATATATATATATATATATATATATAAGTATGTGAATTTTGTATATCTAATGATATACAGTATGTTCAATAAATAAAAATTTGGAAAGCCTTCTAATTATGAATATTGAAAGGCTGACCTCTACCACCGTCTAGAGGATTCCAGCAGAAGCAGCAGGAGACAACTGTCAATGTACATTTCGGGTTCTGGTCCTCATCAGGGTAGTGTTTCCCTCTGATCTCTGTTGGAATTTGAAACAGGTGAAAATATATAGTATTTTTGCCTATGTATATGGGCTGATTAGCCTCATTTACATATGGAGCTGTGTAAGTTGGTCTCAACTAGGCGTCAGTCTTTCAATATTCATTCCAAATGTTTATTTATTTAAAACCTGTTTCTTTCAAAATTTTCAGTCTTAAAAGATTTTCATCAGTGAATCAGTACACCAGAAAGTTTTTATCATTGGTTAATGGTTGGATAAATTGGTATTGAAGTTTAAAAAAGCAAAAGCTTTAGTTGATATCATCCAATCTTTGAAGTTGAAGGCTCAAATTCATCATCATCATCGTTTAATGTTTATTTTTCATGCTAATATGGCTTAGACAGGTTGTCCCATTTGAGGTAAGTTGGGTTAAGTGACCATGTCTTGCTCTTATAGAACTGTTTCTGGCTAGGTTTCTATGGCTGGATGCCTTTCCTAATGCCAACCACTTTTACAGTGTGAGCTGGGTGCTTTTTGTCATGGCACTAAAATACCACTTTACAGTGTGGACTGAGAATTGAGGCAGGGGTTCAAAGCATAGGAGAAGGTAGTGTGATCAGGATGTAGGTGGGGGTGTTAGGGAATGGGAGATGTGTGGAAGGGGGAGGAGAGATATCAAAATTTTTTTTTTTTCTTTTTATTTCCGAAGTGTGGAAATTTCAGAAGTTGAAAGGAAGAGAAGAGAATATATATTCTTCAGAAAAGCTTAATAGTCAAACAAACCTGAGTTGACATTTGGTTGATATCTCCCAGCCAAGGCCAGTGGCGAAATTGACATCGGCATATAAAAATCACACACTCAACAGCCTAGCACGTTTAATGAGGGAATAGATATTAGTGTTCATATAAATATAAGTAAGTATATATATATATATATATATATATATATATATATATATAAAAGAAATAAGATTTTGCTTCAAGCATAGCTTTATGTATAGAAATGTATAGAAATTTCGTATTTCTAAAGAAATCGGTTTTAGGAAGCCATAGCTATGCAAACACTGCTGGACACCACCAGAGGGCGTTAGCCCCAGTGTTTGCATAGCTACGGATTCCTAAAACCATATTTCTTTAGAAATACGAAACTTCCGTATATATATATATACAATGATAATAAATAAATGGAAACTATATTTATAAAACCATATTTATTTTATTATATATATTTCAAGGGTACCAAGACAACATTGGTACGCTTTCATCAGATAAAATACAAAGTTTGTTTAATAAATAGAGATTACCCATGAATATCATACCTTATCGGTTGGAAATTCACTGGATAGTGGAAATATATTAGGGATTATTCAAACTTATGCAAATGAATATGTAAATAATTATGGGTACGTCTCTATTTATAAAACAAACTTTGTATTTTATCTGATGAAAGCGTAGCAATGTTGTTTTGGTACCCTTGAAATATATATAATAAAATAAATATGGTTTTATAAATAGTTCCCATTTATTTAATATCATTGAATATTTACTCCAGTAATCGGTTGAGTGCTCTAAATCAGTTATAATCATTTATATTTGTTGGACTTCCAACACATTAAATACCCCTTTTACTTATATATATATATATATATTGTTTCTTTATCTATTTCATAAATTGAAAGGTGTCAGCTGTGTTAAAAACCTGACAGCTTCCCTAGTGCTGGTGCCACGATAAAATGCACTTAGTAGAGCATGAGAACATATGTAAGCAAAAAGCAGATCCCTAACCCATCTGAACATATGGTATGAGAAGTATCTGAGATGTGGGCCCTCCTGAGAATCCAGTAGCTCTGCATGCATACTCACTTGTTTGTGATGACTCATTCAACCATTGCTATCAGGGAAATGAGCAAAAGACGATTGTTTGTCAGGATAAGTTATATAAAATATATACATTTTTCAATTGGTATTGAGTACTCGCTTACTCTTGTAAGAAAAGACCAAAGTTGTGTGTGTGTGATGAAAAGCATAATTCATGTGACATACCACCATTAAATGGTTGATAATTACTCCCCTTTAAAGTCTTGCTACGATATACAGTAGTTGAAAATTACTTCCCTTTACAGCACAAATACATGTGTGTGTATGTTTGTAGTGTAGGGTTTGTAACGTCAAGTTACTGTTGGTTCAAAATGAGCACTCGATGTGTAGTTTCCAGTATGTACTTTGGGGTTGTACTAAGCAGAGTGTAATATTAATAAGTATGGACAAGATGTTAATTTTCATTAAGTTTATTCAGGCGTGACCTGCGTTTTGTGATTGATCAGCTCATGGTTCGATCTCTATCGATCGGGCCAGACTCTGGAATCAAAAGCTCATCGGACTTGTTTGCTTAATGACAAAATCTTTCACGTACAGCTATATCCATTCTTATTCATTTGGAGTAGTCAGTTGTTCTTTGTTTTGATTGGTTGTTTTTAGAAAAAGATATATGAAGAGGTGGGAGAGGGGAAAGGAAGATGTAGAAAGAAGAAAGGGATTGAAAAAAATGAATGAATGATGGTGGGGTACATCCAGTGGTAAAAGTTGGATGGAGTGAGGCGTTGACCATTCTAATAGTGGACAGATTGGTGCATATGTTGTGATGATATAGATGTAGTTGAAAAGGGGGATAAAGTTCCATAAAAATCAAAGACTATATGTAAAAAGTAAAAGTAGAAACAGCACGAAAGTACATTTAAAGCATCTTTTTTTTCTTTACTTCAACAAAGTAAGTTTTTTTTTAAAGGGGTTTTTTATAATATATTACCGGTTTCGGTGAGTAAATTTATCTCATAAAATACTAAATAGACACACACATACACACAGAAATCTCCTTTTAAAAACTCTTACTCTGTCAGATTAAAGAAAAAAAGATGCTTTAAATATACTTCCATGTTGTTTCTACTTTTACTTGGACATGGGCTGCCCCCGAATCAAGCATTTTTACTTAGATAATAATTTTGTAAATTTTATATATATATATATAATTGGCAGTAGCAGTAAGACAGAGGTGTATATGAAAACATATATGTTTATATGCAATAAACATATGGGTAGCGTTGCTGTCGAAGTAAAATATTTTATTGTTGCGAAATTTTTTTTCCTCTTTTTTTCTGTGGCTATATCACAGAGTTGCCAGTAAGTTCTAAGTATGTCAGACAGCACTGTTTCGGTGACATGCACTGGGGTGAAACAGACTATAGTCTATATATAATTTTGTGTGATGATCATTTGCTGGATATGTTCATTTGGATAGAACAAAAAATATAGGCTGGAAAGACTCATTTGCATATAGTGCAAGCTTGACTGGTTATAATTAATTGACAATGTCTTAGCACTACTGCCAATTACACACACACAAACATACATAATGGGTTTTTGCAGTTTCCATCAATCAAATTCTACTCACAAGGCATTGGTCAACCTGAGGCTAGAATAGAAGATACCTGATCAAGATGCTATGCAGCACAACAGAAACTAGTGGCTGTAAAGCAAACTCTTTAACCACACAGCCATGCCTGCCCATTTTGCTGTAACATATTACCCATGTGTAGTTTGATAACTTCCTGATAAAATAATACATAAAACAGAAATAAACTAATCATTATAGGGCCATTGTCAGAATTAAGTGGTGAAAAATATTTCTCTTTATTTAATGCAGAGTAATTTCTTCTTTCATAATTTAACTATGTAAATTTGCTCACCATCTCGCAGCTCATGTAAGTGCCATTGTTTTTAACTTACCTATTTCCTTATTTTAAATGGTGAAATAGTAGACAACATACGTTAACCTTGGTCTTCCTCTTCTAGTGTGTCCATGTAGGGTCTCCCACAGGGGCACTGAGTGCAATGTCAACTCTGGATGTCGGTGAGCATGTCCAGCTAACCTCAGTCTCCTCTGTGTCACTTTTGAGCTGACTTTTGGGAGGCTCCCATACAGCTCTGAGTTTTTCATCCTCAGTGTATACTGATTAATGTTCAGAGCCATCCTCAGCATTCTCGTGTAGTACCCATCCACCATCTGAGTGAGTTTCTTGGTCAGTGTCCAAGTCTCAGACCCGTACAGCAGCAGAGACTCCACTACAGCAATGAAGAGGCGGATTTTCAGGTCTTTACGAAGGTCTAACTTCCACACCGATCTCAAGCTGTGGCACGCCGCCCAGGCTTTGCTCTTCCTCTCAACCACATCATCTTTCATATTCCCAATCTTTGCTCCCAAATACAGGAAGTCCTCAACCAATTCTAGCGGCTTCCCGCCTACATTAGTGATCCCCTTTGGCTTCTCAACATTCTCTACCAGATATTTTGTTTTAGTCTCATTCATTCTCAGCCCCACACTCATCGACAGTCACAACCTCCTGCATCAAATCCTCTGCCTCCTTCACTGTATTTGTCACCAAAACTATGTCGTCGGCAAATTCAGCATCTAATACCTTTTTCGCCTTAACTCTCCTGCTCTGAGCCGGTGCTACAGTAAAGCCAGAGTCCTGGCTTTACTGTAGACCAAGGTTAACGTATGTTGATGCCCTAAGGACAGACACTGGTTTGTTGGAGACGCAGGACATGGCAGCGATAATGAGGGACAGAGACCGCTGGAGAGAACTCGTCCATGGATCTCGGGAATTTTACCCCCCTCCCCCCTAGATAGATAGTAGAGACATTAGAATGTTGGATAGAATTCTTTGCAGGATTCGTTTCAGTTCTCTGTGCTCAGAGCTCAAATCCTGCTGAAGTCAACTTTGCCTTTCATCCTTTTGAAGTTGATAAAGTTGTCAGTCCAATACTACTGGGGTTGATCTTTCATCTCTTCCTCTCACTCCCTCTGGGAGTAATGGGCTATGCTCAGCCAGGTTTAAAATGCCAAAGACATGTGTTAGTTGGCACCCCTAAAACTCCATCATGAGTTCAGAGACTAGAGATGGATAGCTTTCCTTATTTGGTTGCTTGTTTGAATGTCCACTCTAAAATATTAGGAATTACTGAAGCTACAAAGTCACAAACATTTGGTTTTATTGATTAATAAATTTCACTTAATTCATCCTCCCCCTTATCATCATCATCTATGACTTCATGGATTGGATGAGATATGTGGCAGGTTTTCTACCACTGCATGCTCTTCCTGATGCCAACCCATATTTTGTCTAAGTATGGTATATGCCACTGGTGTGCAGCAAGACATTGTTGATGAGGAACATAAAGAACTGTCACAGATGTTGATATGGCATATGCAGTGACTGGCATACATACACAACCCTCTCAAAGAATGACAATATCTGTTTCAACACATGATTTCACATGAATCTTGCAATGGAAAAAGAAATACAAAAACAAAAGCTCAAGGAAATATTTTATTAAAAAAGGTTGACTCATTTTTTTGCTCCCTCTTACCACTGTAAATATTGAAAAACAGGTGTAGAAAAATTAAACCAGTTGAGCACTGAATTCAAAGCAGATTATCTCATCTTGAGCTTGTTTAATTTCCCATTTTATGATGACAGAAACCTAAAATAAAATAAAAGTAGATCTGAATAAATACAAAATTTAAAACTATCAACCCTTTTGTGACTATCTCTGGTGAAATACACCTTTTCAATTAATTAATGAAGTATTTTGGGAATTTACCAAAATTAATTCATTATTTAATTTATAAGATAGGAACATAACATCTTGCTCATATATTTCATCTTTGGCATGATTTCTACAGCTGGATGCCATTCCTAATGACCACCACTTTACAGAGTGTATTTTTATTGTGGCACCAACACTACCACTTTTTAGAGTGTACTGGGTGAATTTTAATATAACACCAGCTCCATAACTTTACAGTGGACTGGGAACATTTTATTGAGCCATCAGCACTGTTACTTTACAGAGTGTACTGGGTGCGTTTTATGATAGCACCAGCACTGAAATATATCTAGATATGAAGTTTGTAATGGGTTTTAAATAGCAGTTTTAGAGTGAAAGATTTCAACAAAATAGCTTAGCAGAAGTCATATCATCAAGTGGTGTTACTGACAACTTTGAATTTTGAAAGTATACTAGCTAATTTAAGCTGCTTTAACTTAGGTTTTTGGCTACTCTCGGGTAATAGGAGGAAGGGTTGGAATAGGGGAGGGATTGGAAAAATCGGTAATTTTTCTAAGTTGTCTCCCTTGATTTTTTTTAGAAACCAGAATTAGTCATTTAGTTTACATATTGAAACCCCAACCTATCCTATTTATTTTATGATATATGAGATTTATTGTAATTTTTATTTTTGCCATGTATGTTTTTTAATGTCTAAAGAATGATACCACTTAAAATAAAATTTCACTGGAGATAGATTAGCGAAATCTAATAAATGTTGCAGGGGTGGGGGTGGGGGTGATTGTTTGAGACCCAAAAGCATATCAAATAGTTGAATTAGTTGGGTATATAAGCCCTTAGAGATGGAAAAAATGGACAGTATCACAGTAACACTGTCTACTTTTTTCCATCTCTAGAGGCTTACATGTCCAATTTGTTTTACTATTTTACTTAGTCAAAAATCTTTGACACAGCTTACATAAAGCTAGCATACTTTCAAAGTAAAATGCTATGTTGGAAATAATGTACTATAAGAATGATACTTACATGTGGATATGATTCAGAAATATGTAAACTATAGTGATAAGTAACTGCTTGACCAGAACTGAGTGGACAACTAAGGCCACTGTTTTCACAAGCATTTGTGGGGGAGATTGCAAATGGTATAGGAATACCACCTAGAATTCCATGAACACTAACTGAGGCATTTTTTATTTGAGTATCTGAAATGAAAAAAGTAAAAAATATCCAGTACTATAGTAAATTGAAAAGGTGTTACTATCAACATTATACTTTGTGAATGGGCACAGACATGGCTGAATGGTTAAGAAGTTTGCTTCACAATCATAAGTTATTGGATTTGATTCCACTGTGTAGCATGTAAGGCAAGTGTCTTTACCATAGCCTTTGGTTGGCTCAAGCCTTGTGAGTGAAAATGGGTAGAAAGAAACAGTTTGGAAGCTCATTGCAGGGGCTGTACTTACAATTCAAAGGTTCAGTCTTGATACATTTGGTAAATTGGAAATTACATTAAGGGTACACAATTCTGTGGAATACTCAAACAATAGAATATTCACCATGGGAAGCCACATGTTGCGACACCTTCTCCAGAGGCAACATGGTGTGTTCAGGCTTTGCTGCTCATCAGGTTGAAGAGGGTTAATTGTCAAAGTATTGGCCACTCTCTCATAGATTTGTGGTCAAGCCTGTGGCAGTGGAAACTTCCAGTATTCTTGACCCCCTGGGCCACATCTCTACACCATTCCGATAAGGGTGGTTACCTGCAAGAGCAAACCCTGCAAGTTGGAATGGCTGTTTCAGTGCGTCTCGCTGGCCATCCTACAGAGACCACAAGGCAGACTAACCCTTAAACAGTGAGAAGTAAATACAGATCTTTCTCTCTTACTATCTGTCACACACAGAGTAAACAATCTTAACCTTGTAGAAGCATGGTTAACCCTTTTGTTACCATATTTCTGTCTAATTTCCAAATCATTTGAAAATAATCAAGAATTTGGAGTGGTTAAGTAATATAATTAAATTTCTCATTATTAAGTTGCTATTTTGGATATAACTTAAAGCTTCTTAAATAAAATTATGGTGAAAGGTATTTACATAAATATAAATATTTTAAAATAAAAAGCTTTGTATTGTAGAACCAGAAGTAGTTTCAGTTGGTTGGTTGGTATCAAAAGGGTTAAAATGGTTTACAACCACCAATAACAAAGAGATAATGATAAACAGAGAATTGAAGGAAATAACAAGATTTATGGTCATCAAGAGCTGGTATTGAGGATATACTAAAGATGTTCTTGATGAATCAATGATTATAACCCTGAGTTTATTTTAAAGACACTCTATTATAGTGAGAATATTTGATGCCCACAAAGACAATCAATGCTAGCCAAGAATTTTATCACAGGATAATGCCTCCAGTGCTATATTTATCAAATAAGTTAACTTCTGCTCAATTTAAATATTAAGTAAGATGTTTTAGCAATGATGTGAACTATGAACGGTGTCCATCATTTTTATACTTGGTAAAACATTCCTACTTAGAGCCAATCATAGACCTCTTGAATTCATCTTTAACCTATTTGTTAGCAAACTAACCCTGGTTCTACAATACAAAGTTTTATATTTTAAAATGTCTATCATCATCTCATTTAACAACCATTCTCCCTCTTAGCAAGGGTTGGACAGGTCGTCACAGACAAGTCAGTACACAAGCAGAGCTACTGATTCAAAGGCAGGCTGAAGGCCCGCATCTCGCTTACATATGCTCCCACACTCTATAGAGTGCTCAGATAGTCCAGGAGCCTGCATCTCACCTACAAACATTCCCACGCTCTACAGGGTGTACAAACAGGTCAGGGACCTGCATCTCATTTATATATATTCCCACGGTCTACTGAGTGATTTTATCAGGCTTCCATCATAATTTTATGTAAGAAACATTGTTATGTTCCAAATACCAACTTAACTAGAAATTTAAGTTGCATAATTAAATGCCTCCAAATTTCTGATTATCTTTAAAATTATTTGAAATAATAGGCAGTGTTTTTCATTAGAAATATGGTAATAAAAGGAATAACCCATGTAAAGAACTTTCAGTGATTACAATACCCAGTTAGGTTATCCAACCCATAGCATTTGATCTTAATACTACATATATCAAAGGAAGCAGCATTCCTCATGCTGAGACACTCTCAGATCTATAATGATGACATTGAATAACAGGATCAAACCTATTGTGAAGGAATTTAAGAGTTTTCAGTCTGCTCAGGATATATACTTTGTTTGCTTTTATGAGAGGGCATTTAACAGCTATGGATATATATATATATATATATATACACACACACACACACACACACAAACATATACAATGGGCTTTTGCAGTTTCCATCAATCAAATTCTACTCACAAGGCATTGGTCAACCTGAGGCTAGAATAGAAGATACCTGATCAAGATGCTATGCAGCACAACAGAAACTAGTGGCTGTGAAGCAAACTCCTTAACCACACAGCCATGCCTGCCCATTTTACTGTAACATATTACCCATGTGTAGTTGATAACTTCCTGATAAATAATACATAAAACAGAAATAAACTAATCCTTTTAGGACCATTTTCAGACTTAATCATCATCATCCTCATTCTTTAACATCTATTTTCCACGCTAGCATGGGTTTGACATGGTTGTCCCATTAGAGATTTATACAAGATTTATTCTTGCTTGTTTTCTACAGATGGATGCCCTTCCTAATTACAGTGTGTGCTGGGTGCTTTTAGCCGTGTCTCCAACATGACCACTCTACAGTGTAGGCAGGGGATTTTTGTCATGACATCTACACGACCACTTTAGAGTGTGGGCTGGATGTTTTGTCATACCAACATAACTTCACAGAGTAAGGGTGGTGTGGGCAGAAGTGGGAGGGAGGTCTAGGCGGTGTGGGGTGTATATTGGATTAAGAGGTGCCTACTGGGTGTATGTTTAAGTCCGTGTGCAGGGAAAGGCGGGTCTTCTACATTCTTTGATAGCCTGCTTGTGATCCCACTACATCTTTTATGTACCCATAGCTTGCATTTGGGACACAGAATGGAATTTCTACCTACTCCTTACCTACACACTGAACAAGGCCATTTTCTAGAGGAAACCTATGCCCTATTTTCCTTTCTACATACTAGAACTTTAGTCTTAGACAAGTCAACTTTAAGGTCTTTTGATTCTAGGTCATGCTTCCATGTTTGGAATTTCTTCTCTAATTTTCCATAGATTCAGCTATGAGAATTAGATCATCTGCGAATAGGAGTTCCCATGGGCAGCCGGTCTTAAACTCTTGTTATAACCTGTGGGGCAATAATAAACAGGAGGGAGTAAAGGATGGAGCCTTGGTGAACACCTACCTTTATGCTAAATTATTCACTATATTCATTGTTAATTCTAACCTTGCTGACTGTTCGTTTATACATGGCTTGTATAGCTTTCACAAGCCACTCATCTACTCCTAGTTTTCTAAGAGCCCATCAGATAATGGAGCGGGGGACTCTGTCAAAGGCTTTCTCCAAGTCAACAAAAGCTAAGTAGAGGAGTTTACTTTTAGCTAGGTACTTCTCCTGTAGTTGTCGTACAAGGAAGAGAGCATCCGTGGTACTTTTACCTGGCACAAACCCAAACTGCATTTCATCTAGATCAATTTGGTCCCTAATCAGTTTGGCAACAACTCTTTCTGTGACCTTCATGACCTGGTCAACTAACTTAATGCCTCTATAGTTTTCTCTATCTAGAGCGTCTCCTTTGCCCTTGCAGCAGTTAATGATGCTGCTACGCCAGTCATTTAGTATGGCCCCATTCTTTATTACTTGGTTTACTATCCAGGTGACCATGGTGTGTCCCACCATTCCAGATGCTTTCAACATCTCAGAAACTATCCCTGAAGGTCCAGCTGCCTTGCCTGTCTTCATATCTTTGATTGCCTTACTTACTATACTACTACTAATTTGCACAGCTGGTCCCTCTGTTGAATCAACTTGGGTCAAACTATCTTTATCCTATTCATTCTCCTCATTTAGTAGTCTCTCGTAGTGGCATTTCCATGCTTCCTTCTTATCAGTATCAGTGCAGGCAAGTACACCATTATCATTATGGACACACTTCTATTCAACAATATCATAATTTTCCTTGACACATTGCCTCACACGTTTTTGGTCCTTGCGTTGTAGAATATGTTTGAACTTTCTATCCTCTGCTTCCCTTCTTGCAAATTACACTTGTCGCCTGGCTTCTCTCTTAGCCACCTGATAATGTTCTCTACTTTCCCCATCCTGCCTTTTGGTCTTAATTATCTCCCTACTGTTCCACCACCAAGTCACTCTCCTCCTCCCCAAAGGTCTGCTCCAGCCACAGATTTCATCCGTTGCCTTCAGCAGGTTATCTTTCAGGAATTCCCACTGCTCCTCTATATTGCATGTCTCTAATTTCTCTTCCTTACTGTCAAAAGCATCAAATAATATGCCTCTAAATTTGTTACTGGTTGTGGGGTCCTTCAACTTCCACATTCTTTTCCTCAAGGTTGTCCTTTGTCATCAAGTTTATCTAGCCTTTGACTATGAGGTACTAACTATTAGGCTATGTTGGGAGGTGCATTCTTCACCAGGGAGAGACTTAGTGTTTACAACAGACACTCTGTTCGTCTTCTGGTAAGGATAAAATCTATCTGGCTGGTGCGCTCCCTTGATCTATAGGTGATCAAGTGATTGTCTCATTTTTTGAAGTTTGTGTTACAGATAGTTAGGTTATTGGTATCACATGATTCCAGGATCCTGAAACCTTCCTTATTTCTAGTACCAAACCCATAACCTCCATGGATCCCATCATAGCCATCACAATGTTGTCCAACATGCCCATTAAGGTCACCAGCAATAATTATGTAGTCAGTGTCGGTATTTGGGAAGTAGGGTGCAGACTTTGGAGAGGTGCATTATTGAACCTTAAAGGATCAGTTTTATACAAATTTGTATAATAAAATACATAATAATTTCCTGCAATCAACAAATGGGCTTTGACCTATCACATGATTTGGCATCAGCTAATGTGGACTGTGTAGGGGAAAATGCTGGCTTAATAATTTTCTTAGTGTGGTTAAAGCAAGATGTGTCAAAAAGTGTCAAAATTATATTTCTCAGCTTGCCCAACTGCAAGTTAAAATTATTTCATTTGAGAGAATGGGGTGTATACATTGTAGAGCTAGGCACCAGCACCGACCTTGCCCCAGCACAACCACAGTCTTTTTTTAAAGTTATTTGAAAAACAAAATTTACACTTCTAAGAATAGTAATATCAATACAAAATGAAATATTATAATGGTTTCTGATTTAGGCACAAGGCCAACAATTTTGGGGAAGGGAAAATTGATTAAATCGACCCCAGTGCATTACTGGTCCTTTATTTTATCAACCTCGAAAGGATGAAAGGCAAAGTTGACCTTTGTGGGATTTGAACTCAGAGAACAGAGAGTTGGAACGAATACCACAAAACTAACAACTCTGACAATTCGCCAAAATATGATAAAGAAAAAAAGAAAAGAATAGTTTTTATCTCAGAAATAGAAAGATACTTTACTTGGTGTGAATGTAACAGACAGATTCATTGTCTCTCCACATACAATTTGACAAGGAAGTGTGGTACAGTTTGAGATTTCTAAACTTTGTATTTGAGCCAGCGAACTACCTGCAAGATAGAAAAATATTAATGAAAAGAAAAAGTCACGATTTTAACATATATCATCATAGTCATAATTTTATGTTGTTTTGCTCATATTGGTATAGATGAAATAGATCCTATGTGTATCCAGTTTTAAAAAAGGTACACCTTAGACCAGTGTGTCATACGATGCAACTAAAATGGCTGGCAGTAGAACAGACATCCAACCATAAAACATTGTCACAAAAAAAGGACTATGTTGTGGAGCCTGCAAAGATAATACCTGCTTTAGCAGGGGAAATGGCTTTAACTCCTTTGTTACCACATTTGTCATTAATTTTGAAAATGTTGAAAATTTGGAGGAATTTAGTAATATCACTATCAAGGTGATGTTTGAAACATTACATAAAATTATGGTAATTTAATTTAGATATGAACACTTTAAAAAAGGCAGATTTGTATAATAAAACCAGGAGCAGTTTTAGGTGGGTTCATATGCAGAGGATCAAAATGTTGTTGGCAGTATAAGTAAGACAGCTCTTCAGTACAACATTTAAGCAGATGAATTCTGTTTTATTTTATCTTAAAAGTTCAATGTTCTCAGATCTCATTTGTTCAATACATCAATTTTTTTATTCATAATTCATACAACACAATTAAAAGTAAGAAAAAAAAAAGAGAGGAAAACAAAACAAGTGGCAAACTCTTCACTATCAACTGGACAACATATCTCAGCTGCATCTGTGAAGAACAGCCAGTGAAACCTGCTGCCTCTACTATTTCACTTCATGCGGCTCCTTTGTCACGTCAATTTGACAGAACAAAATAGCAGAGATCTCAATAGTGACTGACAAAAGTTGGAATCTGTCTGTTAATACATGGTAATTTAGTTTTCTGTGATCACCTCAATCACTAATTCAAGAGATTTTCCCATTTCATAAACATCAAATATTCATATTACAAATCAAAGAAAGAACTCCCTTCAGTCATGACCGGCCACGAGTTTTGCATCCATGACTGACCAACCATAGGTTTAATTCTTCAAGGCATGAGACATTTTGTGGAAGGCTTAGCAGTCACCCATGCATAAACATCTGCCCTCACCACACCACCAATGTTGTCCAAAGGAAATGCAAAGGCTGATACAGTTAGGTACCAGTGTTCACTTTTTCCTGCAGAGTGGATTGAAGCAATGCAAAATAAAGTGTTTGCTGGAGGAATCAAACTCACAACCTGGCAGTCATGAGCCCAGTACCCTAACCACTAAGCCATGCCCCATCACATTACATATCAATATTAGTCTTATTTCTCTTCACATCTGTTAAGCAACACTTCGTTTTCAGCTGTGTTCTCATGAGTTACTATTTCACAACAGAAATAAAATTTGTTAAATATCTATTTTTTTCTATAGCTGCTTCCATTTATTTATGGGCCTTTAACCTCTGATTATGTTGCAGGGGTGCCATCATGACATACAGCATGTCTTGGGCATTTAAACCTGGTGGTGCCCATCCCCTCTCCAAGTCTGAACACAGCCAATTTCTTCTCGGGGAGACACAATGGGAGAGAGCAAATAAAAAAAAGGGCATAGAGGAAGAATTAACTGGTATTTTATCTAAGTTGACCTCAGAGTGCAAGACCGAATAGCACAAAGCATTCTAACAACTTTGCCAATTTGCTGCCTACTGTAACTGTTTATCATTTGTAAAAGGAGATATATAAAGCTTGAAAAGGAAATACAGAGTAAACTTCATGCTTTTCTAACCCTTTAGTTACCAACCAAGCAAAAACCAGCTCTGATTCTATGAAATAAAACCACCCATTTTAAAGGTTTCCAGTTTAAATTAAAATCTTCCAACATAACCTTATATAAGAACCTTACATTAAGTTATTATCCTAGTAATTAAATAATTTTAGTAAATCCACCAACATTTTTCATTAATTAATTAAAACAGTGTATTTCATTAGAAATGCAATCATAAAAGGGTTAAAGTACATTATGAACAGTTTGTTTTAATTAGACACAAGTCCTTGAGCAAAGAGGATTTTAAAATAAAACAATATATTTTTTTTAAATGAACTTAATAATACATTGACAATTAATTGACCAACCCATCAGAAACTGTAGAAAGGATTTATGATATAAATATGCTCATTTTAATATAGTTATCATATTAAAACCTTGCATCATAATTATTCTCCTTTGCCCACTTATTCCTGAGAGGGCCATGCGGGCAGAGTCCTCAAACACTCCTTTCAGCAGGTCCTGTCAGAAGCAACCGTCTCCAACTGATATATCTCTATATTGTTGTTTCTACTTTTGGCCAGCAATTTGAAGGGAAGGGGAAAGTCAATTAAATCGACCCCAGTGCATTACTGGTACTTTATTTTCTAGACCTCATAAGATGAAAGGCAAAGCTAATCTTGGCGGGATTTGAAATCAGAATGCAAAGGGAAGTAACTATATGCTGCAAAGCATGTTGTCTAATGCTCTGCCAAATCTGCCAATACACCATCCTACTTCCACTTAATAAGATATTCTAATATTATCTGTCATGTAAATAATGAGATTTTTATTTAACACCAGAAAACCTAATTGTTTCTACTTTTGGCACAAGGCCAGCAATTACCCAGTACATTACTGGTACTTTATTTTATCGACCCCGTAAGGATGAAAGGCAAAGTGAACCTCGGCGGGATTTGAACTCAGACCGTAAAGGGACGTAACTATGCTGGAAAGCATGGCGTCCGACTCTCTACCGATACTGCCAATCCACGTAGATATATAACTGTTTCTACTTTTGGCACCAGGCCAGCAATTATCCCAGTGCATTACTGGTACTTTATTTTATCGACCCCGTAAGGATGAAAGGCAAAGTTAACCTCGGCGGGATTTGGCAGTTTCTTTCAGTTGCATCATCATTACTGATTTATTAACCAGGGTTTGCTATCAACAAGATTCTCTTTTTTCTCTGTAGAAATATTGTTTCCTTGAATGAGAATAGTAAACTTTGGATGATTTCTTCAGTAATTTCACCTAATATTTCAATGCATTTCCAAACACTTAAACATTTTTCTTCAGTTCCTTGTTTACTGTAGCTGTTATAACATTTAGTCTTTCCCTGGAGTTATTTGCTGAGACTGTTCATGTGTGTGACCTTATAATTTTCAACCCAACCAGAAGTGTTGATGCTATGATAAAAAGCACACAGTAAAGTGGTAGTGTTGGTGCCCAGAGTTGGATTTAAACTTAACAGAACTTCAGGTTTGGGAGGCCTCTCATACACAAAAAAATGGAATACACAGCAAACCCCCAATTTTACATATCAAAGTTAGCTTGGTGCAAGTAATTAGAATTGAAAAGTTATACATACAGGTATTAAATTTGAAAATTCTAACCATCCTAAAACTAAAAAGCCCAGCTAAAGGCACAAATAAATTGCTACGGCCATCGCTGATATGACCCTACATAGGCAGGATACAGACCACTTGGTCTGTTTATGAGGTCAGTAGCCCTGCTTCAGTACTGACTTGGTCTATGTAGACCTGTCTAACTCTTGCTAGCAGGCAAAGTGAACATTAAATGATGATGCTAGTTTAGACTAGTAAGACCATTGATCAGCTTAGTACTAGATACTTAAGAAAGTAAAGTGTAGGTATTGCAATTAGTTACAGCCTGATGGCTGAGCTCTTGCTGTCTCAATGGTGAGTGGATAACTGAATTATTCAGTTATCCAATCATTATATATATAATATATATATTCCAATTATGGAATCAAAAGGTTTGATTTAACCAAAACTAAAGCGCTAGTGAGTAGGAAAGAAAGAACTCTGATTCCTTCAAGGGAGCGGCCCTGCTCAATATGTAGAAAAGGAGTAGGCATAAACCCTATACGATGTACACGAGATGTAGAGCGATGATGGGTAGACTAACAGGAAGGGAAGGCAGTATGTAGAAGATGCACAGGGGTAATCGAGAGGAAGAGCATCAGTGATATAAACCTTTTCCATTCAAGGTTCCATAGAAGTGGTTGATAATTAAGCCATCAAGATAGCAGAAGCTAACAACAGAGGAAGGTGCTCCGAGAGTATAATAGCTAGAATAAGGATAAGATGGAAAAGATTTAGAGAGCTACTGTTACTATTGACCAGAAAGGTTTCTCCCTACGTACAAAAGGACGCCTGTATGACGCCTATGTGTGAAGTGCAATGCTGCATGGTAGTGAAACATGGACTATAACTGCTGAGGATATACGTAGGCTGGAGAGAAATGAAGCAACCATGCTTTGTTGGATGTGCAGCGTTAGTGTGAGAGAGGGAGAAGCTGGGTTTAAGAGGAATCCGAGGTGGTGTGCAGGAGAGAAGATTGCGTTGGTATGGACATATGATGCACATGGACGATGATCGCTGGGTGAAGAAATGCCAGGAAATCCCAGTGGAAGGAAGCTACAGAAGAGGTAGACCAAAAAAGACCTGGGCAGAAGTTGTGAAAGCTGACCTTAAATCGCTGAGACGATGAAGGTGTAGTGAACAGAATTATTATATATTTTCCTTTGGCGGAAGAATGGTGTCACAGAGGTGAATTGGCTGAAGTAGCCAATCAGGGCCCTCAGCGGATTGAGACAAGTTGCGGGACAACTTGGACCAGAGACACAGTTGGCTGACAGGCAGAGAGACACAGAGAGAGTTCACTGAACGACCAGCATCAAGACCTCCATGCAGCCAACACTATGTGAAGACTTGCTCAACCTTCTCTTATTATTTCCGATTCCATATTTGTACAACAAATAAAAGGGAATTTTTGTTATAACGGATTATGTCGTTTTTGTCATTGCCTTCTGAATCGATAAATTTAATAATATCTCCAGCGACACGTAATCTTCGTTATAAAGGAACACGAGTGGAGAGACGCCGTGCTGAGAAGGACTCGTCCAACTGTAGATGTGGCTGGTGTTAGGAAGGGCATCCAGCTATAGAAACAGTTCTGTATGAACAAGACACGATCATCTGATCTGACTTGTCTCACAACGGGACAATCAGTTTAACCCATGCTAACGTGAAAAAATGGACTTCGTTTTTGAATTTGTTTTGCAAGATTTCTTAACTGAAAACGTGTGTTGAAATAGATATTGTCATACTTATTGTCAGCAAGTCCCTCCCAAAGTCTTCATCGCTTTAAATTTAGTAATTTAATTATTTGGGAGCAATTTATCCAACTCGTATTTCCATTTGACTTTCATGACTACATTTGTAAAACATAACAGCCAAATATCGCTAAAATTACACAGTACTGTCTTAAAACAGAAGTGTTAGATCAGATCCAAAAGAGCCTTGGGGGACCAAATGCTTTATGAATGAAATTTGTTTGACGTAAACTACAGGAGTCCGTCGCGCGCACGTGTGTTCATCAAAAGAAATCGGTAAAATAAGTACCAGATTTGAACAAAATAAGTACTGGGTCGATATGATCGACTAAAATAAAGATGCACAGTTTAGTGACAAATCAGTTAAATGAATAAAATATATTTAATTTAGTTTGCATTCGAAGTGTATAAATATATTTTGTTTGCATTTATAATTACTTTCATGGGACCGTATTATTCATAAAGCTGGCAAGTCTGCATCCTAGACACTTCCATCCTAGCAAGGACTAGAGGCCCGTTAATACATACAGCTCACCACTTTCATCATTAATAAACTAAAACAAGTTATCAGAAAGTGAAACAACTAATATAAACAAAATATATTTATAAAGGACAAGGGCGAGTTAAACTTGTTTTGGACTCCTGCTTATAAATTTCATCAGAATCCTTACGTATTTTTCGTAAAATATTCAATGTTTGTGCAGCTTTGAGCGATAAGAACAGTTTGGAGTTGTATATAGAACTTTGAGTGATAAGAACAGTTTGGAGTTGTGCTAAGAATTAACATATTAAATATGAGATTTAGCCGCTATTTCTAACTTGTAAAACTACTATAGGTCAAATAGTTGTGGTTTGGCTTGAGAACTTCAGTAATATTTAAAATATAATACATACAAATAAACACAATTTATATATTTTTTTTAAATGTTACTTTCAAAAGGAGGGAGAAGACATACACACACACACACACACACACACACACACACACACTCAATCACCCGCCACAACAAAGGGGCGCTTGAATTTTCCTCTAATAATTAATGTCTGAGGCAAGTCAATGCACTCACAGCATTGCCGCGGATGGAAGCGATGCTGGAATGACCAAACACACTTGCGGTCATCACCTGATCGGTAAGGTGAACGATTAATAACAAGAGCTTCGTGGCCCAACTCCTCCAAACGACCCGAATGCCTCAGGCTGAAAAAAAAATCCCTAAACCCCAATACTTAACACTATAGGCTGCTACATTGTCCAGAATTGGACAAAAATTCTAAAATATATAAATAAATAAAAATCCGTTCGGTTAGGCACAGCATCGAAGATGTGGGAAACAGAAAGAGTCGCTGCCTGTGGGGTTCAAAATGAGCATCTACCTCTAACAAGGAGCAAAGGGTAAGACCAACTGGCCTTTGCCGATCAACTCTGGACAATTTTCAAATTGAAACAACTTTAAACCGTATCCTTAAACTACAATACTAAACCCTATAGGTCACTACATTGTCTAGGGATAACGTAATTGGAGGCGGTTGCTTCTAACAGGACCCGCTGGAAGTTCACTACAACTCTTCCCCCACGACCTTCACGGGTAGACGAAGAAAAAGGGGTAATAACGTGCCGATAGTCTATTCAGTACTAAGTTTTAGATTAAAAAGAAAGAAGATTGTATAGCGATCATGCAATTCTAAATTGTTTACAGTCGAAAATCAAAACAGACGTTACAAAAATCAAATGAAATTTTCATAAATATGTAAATATTATATTACCGCAGTCCTCGTACGTAACAGCTTCGGTGAAGACTTGTGTCGACATAATAACTAACAAAGTACACAACGCCTGAAGTGGTGCCATCGCTATAATTTAGAGATAGTTTATCAATTTAGTACCAAAGATGAAATGCGTGTGTTCCTAGTTGAAAATGTAGTTGATTCTGTTTGGTAACCCGTAAAATTGGATTGGTCTAAATAAAAAAAATTAAGATGGAAAATAAACGATTAAAGTACAGAAACTAGTAAGACTTGCGCTGGTCCTGTTATATATAGTTTTATTAATGGTGAAGGGAAAGAGGAAATATTGACATATACAGAGAGAGAGAGAGACAGATAGACATAAGAGGGGGTGTAGACTTGAGACACAGAAGTAGGAGGGAACAGCAGACAGTAAAGGGGTGGAGGAAGAGGTAGTAAACGTGAGAAGTAAGAGTGGGTAACAATTGTCAACAGTAATGGTGAGAGGAGGACACAAAAGAATTGTAGTATGGCGTGATATTGAGAAAAGCATTATAAACATGCCTTAGGATTGTAAAATACTTAAAGAATGTGTGACAGGAAGAGCTGACTAAGAAAAAGGCGTGGTGAACATGAATAACAGTTATCTACCTTGCTTTTTATTTTTTTTAATAGTCCCACTATTTAATCGAAGTTTTCAGCTGATTCGACTATGTATGTGTCACCTTAACATGAAATTATTTATATTCCTTTCACTCTCACTCCGTTTCGATGAGGACATCTCGCATGAGGAAGGTATCCCATGAGGTGGAATAGCCGATACAGCGGATATCGCTGGTTGTTCTCTGCGGTGATGCCTTTATAGCGAGAATACTGGCTGTATGAATGTAACAAAACGAGACAATGTTTGCGTATATAATATTTAATTAACGGTAGATAGAATACTTGACATGTCAAAGATAGATGTTAGAATGAAACAAAGTTAGTAGTTACCGTTTTGATTGCCAGGCAAACGCGGCTGGCAGAGGGCGCCTGGCTAAGGCCAGGCGCCTGTTGGCCAAATTAATGGCAGAGCCAAATGAGAAGACTCTTGACCTGGTGCCGAAAAGGCAAAGAGCGAGAGGAAGCTTAAAGTTGTTAGTTTTATAGGGCTCTGACCGGAAGTTGCAGAAAGGGTTCCACTTCCCGTCTAGATCCCAATCAAAACAAGGGAGACAACCGCTACACCTTCGTCTTCATATCTGCAGAGTGCAGCTGGGGTATACTGGCAAGCGGCTAGACTCTAGTAAAGAATGTAGGGTTTCCATGTTTCTCCCCACCCCTCATTTTAATTAAATTTCTCTCTCGCGCGCGCGACAACCCGGTGCATTCGGCGACTAACCCAGGTTTCGCTGCTCATTAGGCCGAAGAGGGCTAACTTTCGAACCAATTGCTCTCTGCTAGCTTTGTGGCTGAACCTGTAGCAGTGGAGACTTCCGACGTCTTTGGCCTCTGGGCCACATCCCTGTTCACTACTATCCGGACAGTAGTGAGCCTTATGTTTTAGAATGACTATTCTGATGTGTCTCCCTCGCATCCTCCTGGGCAACGTTTCTCTATTCTGTCTGTTGGGATCACAAAGCGGCATCCACATGAACTCCCACACACCAAAGAACGCTTCCCATTTCGCCCCGGGCCGCATCACTGGGGCAGCAATGCCGAGTCAGTCAACTGTAAAATTAGAGAGATAGACAGGCTTGTAGCAAGTGGTTATTTTTATAGATGTAGTGAGAGATGATTCTATGGTGTTGGTAGTATTGGTCCGTAGTTCGTGGTTTATGTTCGTAGTGGAACTTCGTCGCACCTCACAATAGCAACATTTTCATATGCAGTAAGGTCAAACTGACCAATGGGAAGTTGCGTAGGAATACATGGTCAATCTCACTCTCGCTCTCTGGTGAAAAACCACACGCAGCACTCGAGAGACCAGACAAACAGAGCTGCCCAGGTGATGATACGGACGCGTGAAGAAATATTATAAAATGACTCCTACATTCCTTTTGACAAATAAAATTATATTTATAGAAGATTGAGCGTTAAAGAGATATTTATTTGTCGAAAGGAATGTAGGAGTCATTTTATAATAATTCTTCACACGTCCGTATCATCTCCTGGTCAGCTCTGTTGTCTGGTCTCTCGAGTGCCGTGTGTGGTGTTTCACCAGAGAGCGAGAGTGAGATTGACCATGTATTCCTACGCAACTTCCCATTGGTCAGTTTGACCTTATTGCATATGAAAATGTTGCTATTGCGAGGTGCAACGTAGTTCCACTTCGAGCACTACTACTCCATCACGACTTGCAACAAATGCTTCACCTTTTCCTGTCGCATCAGTTTCAGCCAGCACCACTTCGACCAACGAAGCAACACTAAAGACTATCCGTGACCTTACAAAAGGAGATACAACTTCTTCGTTTATCCAGATCGAGGTCTCCCTGACAATGGTCGCGGAATCGCTCGAATTCTTCACGTTGTCGTTTCCTACCTTCACCATCGCGAGCTTGCTATTACCATAACCGTTTCGGAGCCTCTGCTCATAAATGTATCCAGCCTTGTTCCTTTTCACCCCAGGGAAACAAAGAAACGGAGAATTAAGCACAACGTCTTCTCCGCAATCCTGTACTGAAAGTCATGCATTTTTCATTACAGATTCCTTCTCGCACGCACGCTGCCTCATCGACATGGGTGCATCTTGCAACATTTGGCTGTTAAAACTCTTGAAAGAGAAACCTCCTCTCTCACAGATATCACTACAAGCTATAAACCATTCAGCTATCCCTACGTATGGACAAATCTCTCGCTCTTTGAGCCTGGATTTACGTAGATTTATGGATTTTCACCATAGCTGATTTTCCATATCCTATTCTGGGTGCTGATTTTTTGCATCATTTCAATCTTATGGTTGATATGCGGACACGTCGTTTATTGGACGCAACTACGAATCTTTCTGTGCTTGGACATACTTCTGTAATCCAGCCTATCAGTCCAAGCTTCTGCATTGCTGCTTCGGATGACCCTTATCATGCGGTTTTGCATTCCTTTCCGGAATTAACGAACCTGAACTTTGTGGTAGATACCCCTACTCACTTTACCAAACATTTTATTGAGACTAAGGGTGCTCCAGTTTTTTCACGCCCGCGTCGCCTTACTCCGGAAAAATTGAAAGCGGCTAAGGCAGAGTTTAACCATATGCTGCAGTTGGGTATAATTCGCCATTCTTCCAGTCCGTGGGCCTCGCCTTTGCACATTGTGCCAAAAAGTTTGGAAGACTGGTGTCCCACTGGAGATTTTCGGCGACTAAATTCGATCACCGTGCCGGACCGTTACCCAATTCCTCACATCCAGGATTTCACTTCTTCGCTTCATGGATGTACTATCTTTTCAAAATTGGACCTGATCAGAGCATACCATCAAATTCCTGTGAATCCTGCGGACATTCCTAAAACTGCTGTTACTACACCTTTCGGTGCATTCAAGTTTTTAACAATGCCTTTTGGACTAAGCAATGCTGCTAGTACCTTCCAGCGATTTATGAACAAAGTCGTCCACGACATGGATTTTGTATATTGCTACATCGACGATATTCTCATCGCGAGTGCTTCACCGGAGGACCATATCTCGCAATTCCGCCAACAGTTTGAACGATTTAGGCAGTACCAAGTTCGCATTAACCCTGCGAAGTGTATTTTTGGCGCTGCTTCACTCGTCTTTTTAGGCCACGTGATAAACTTTGAAGGAATATTCCCACTTCCTGAGGAAGTGAAGGCTCTTCAGGAACAGCTGCGGCAGTTCCTGGGCCTCCTAAATTATTATCGTCAGTTTATCCCGCATTGCGCAGAACTCTTAGCTCCATTATCTGATCTCCTGTGTAACAGAAAGAAGAAGAACGAGCCAATCGCTTTGGGACCCATGCCACTTGAAGCATTCTCCAAAGCTAAACAGAATTTAGCAAACGCATCTCTACTTGCTCACCCTGTGTCTGGTGCACAGTTTTCGCTGGTTGTTGATACATCATGCACAGCGGTAGGTGCAGTATTGCAACAGCATCACCAACAACAGCTTCAACCTCTTGCTTTCTTTTCTAAGCAGCTGAAGCCCACCGAATCCCGCTATAGCACCTTCGGCCGCAAACTGTTAGCCATTTTCCTTGCTGTGAAACACTTACGGCATTCACTGGAAGGCCGACAGTTTACGATCTATACTGACCATCGTTCACTTACGTTCGCACTCAGTTCCAATCCAGACAAATACTCACCTCAAGAAACTCGTCACTTGGACTTCATATCCCAGTTTACGAATGACATTAGTCATATACCGGACGAACAAAACACAGTGGCGGATGCTTTTTCTCGCCTACCCATCAATGCTTTGTCAGCACCTGCAACTGTTGACTTGCATCTTATGGCTGCAGAACAGCCAATCCTAGAGTCATTGGATCTGTCTTCACCTGAATTTGCAACCTGCAAATTTAAATACCTGCCTGTATCCACTTCGGACTCTCAGATTCTGTGTGATACTGCGACAGATTCACCTTGCCCTCTGGTACCAGAGACTCATCGTCGATTAGTTTTCGACTCTCTACATAGTTTGGCACACCCCAGAATTTCCGCCACGGTGAAACTCATTTCAGCTAGATTCTTCTGGCCGAATATGAGACGCGATATCACTGCTTGGTCACGTTCCTGTTTATCTTGTCAAAAGTCGAAGGTGCATAAACATATTCGCGCACCTCTCGGCACATTTAGCACACCTGACGCACGTTTTTGCCATATACACATTGATATCGTGGGACCTTGGCCTGCCAGTCGTGGATGTTCATACATCCTGACCTGTATTGACTGTTTCACCCGATGGCCTGAAGCCATTCCTCTTAGTAACATTACTGCTGAATCTGTAGCGCAAGCCCTGGTTTCAGGATGGATATCACGCTATGGGGTTCCTACCACTATTACTACAAATCGTGGTAGGCAGTTTGAATCCCAACTTTTCAAGGATCTATCGAATATCATTGGCGCTCAACGCATCAGGACTACCAGTTACTATCCTGCATCTAATGGAATGGTAGAGCATTTTCATTGCCAGTTAAAGGCCGCATTGTGTGCCTATCCAGATACTCTACATTGGAGTGACTACCTCCCCATAGTACTACCCGGTATCTGCACTTCAATGAAAGAGGACCCTGGATTCTCTCCCTAGCCGAGCTTTTGTACGGCACTACTTTATCTCTGCCAGGGCAGATGCTTGCCCCAGTTGACCTTTCTACTCAGGACCCTACACTCCGTGTCCTGTTTGCGTTCATCATCATCATCATCATCATCAAGATCATCATTTTACGTCCGCTTTTCCCTGCTTGCAAGGGTGGGATGGGAACTGATTCTGGCTTTATTTCTACAGCTGGATGCCCTTCCTAACACCAACCTCATTTACAGTGAGTAGTGGGTGCTTTTTGCCGTGGCACCTCCACGACCACTTTGCAGTTGAATGATAGGGAAGCCAGTCCCTATCATTTCATTTCTACAGCTGAGTAAACTGGAACAATGTGAAATAAAGTGTCTTGCTCAAGGAAACAACACATCACCCGGTCTGAGAATTGAACTCACAACCATTCGATTGCAAGGCCAATGCTCTAACCACTAAACCATGTGCCTCCTATGAACACTAGGCAATAAGCCATTAAATCTTCGGTTCCGAGGGACATTGCCTCATGGACCCATGTTTTTGTCAGAAATGACGCAGTGAGAAGTCCTCTCACTCCACCTTATTCTGGACCCTATCGCGTATTTGCACGTACAGATAAACATTTCACCATTGACTTTAATGGATATAAAGACACAGTCTCTATTGACAGACTAAAGTGGGCCTACACAGATGCTCTCACACCAGAGCCTCATACTCCCCCCTCCTACAATGTGTCAATACAAGCACCACCACAAACACCACAATCACATACAAAAAATTCCTTTACCTTCAATATACATCACGACAACTCTCAGTGGTCGTCAGGTCCATTGGCCCAAGAAACTTTGTAAAACAATTTACATATGAACTATTCTTTTTTTTTCTTTTTTTTCTTCATTTTTGTATTTGCTTTGCATGACTTATGTTACCTTTGCAGATAATTTCTCCTCATTTTTATCGACTGCTTTCCAGTCTAAGCAGAGGGTGATGTAGTGGAACTACGTTGCACCTCGCAATAGCAACATTTTCATATGCAATAAGGCCAAACTGACCAATGGGAAGTTGTGTATAAATACATGGTCAATCTCACTCTCACTCTCTGGTGAAAAACCACACACAGCACTCGAGAGACCAGACAGACAGAGCTGACCAGGAGATGATACGGACGCGTGAAGAATTATTATAAAATGACTCCTACATTCCTTTCGACAAATAAAATTATATTTATAGAGGATTGAGCGTTAAAGAGATATTTATTTATATCCTGGAAGTCAGAAGTATTTACTACCAATGAGAAGCTACCAACTCTTCGATTAAGGTATTTCACTTATATTGCTTATAAAAACAAGATCCTTCGAAGACTGATAACATGCAATTATAAAAAGATATAGATAAAATTTAACCCCTCATCCTATCTATATGTTCATTGTGGTGCAGCAATGTGTTTGTGGTAGTAAACTTTTGGCTTGATGAACCTGATGTATAAGATTGGTCTCGCCATGTGTGAAATGCCATTAAAGGAACAATAGAACCAAGATCACTACTTAAATAGATTTTATTTAGGAATAAGCCCACACTGTAAAGTGGTCATGATGGCGACACGATGAAAAGCACCCAGTCCACACTGTAAAGTGGTCGTGTATGTGTCGCAACAAAAAGCACTCAGTCCACACTAAAGTGATTGTGTAGGCATCACAACAAAAAGCACCCAGTACTCACTGTAAAAGAGATTGGCATTAGGAAGGACATCCAGCTGAAGAAACCAAGCCCAAATCAGTTCTGTATGAGCAAGACATGGTCACCTGACTTGGTATTGCCCACAACAGGACAACTCGTCCAACCAATACTAACATAGATAAATGGACATTAAATGTTGGTGATGATGGTGATGATGAAGGTTATTGGTGATAAAATAGGAAAACAAGGCCATGTTGTTGTGTATGAGTGTGTGCAGAGCGTTTGAAAGATGATATACACTGTCATGTGTGGACTAACCTTTATTGAAGTGCCATTGGGAATAGAGCTAGCTGGCCCTTATCGATAGGGCCGGAGTGTCTGGTTAAAGACTTCATCACCCTGCTTGCTGGAATAAACTGAATGTATAGACTCCTTTGTGAGATGAGAGCAGAATGAGATGATGAAGCTAGTTATCTCAGATAACCTCCAGTTGGCCAGTCTCTTCAGGCTAAGTAATACCAGGTCTTGAAAACAAAAAAAAATGAGCATTTCTGTTGCCAAGAGGTCAGAATATATGGTTGCTTTGCCAACATGAGGACAAAAATTCAAATTACTGCTATGGACTGACAGAAACTAGCACATCAAAAAGAATGAATACCATTTTGTTATTGAAAATAGTTATTAACTTGTAATAATATTAGAATAAAATGAATAAATAAATAATGTTATATTTCACTGGACTACTGCTGCATATGGCTAAAGCAGTTCATAACATCACTCATGCTCAAACCCTGCAAGAGAGCAAGAGAGAAAGAGAAAAAGGGAGACAAACAAGCAGAAATTGCTAAATGTTCATTTTTTTAGCGTAATAATTTCATTTATCACTGCTTTCTGACCTGCAAGATTGGGTGGAATTAATCCCACCCTAAAAAGTATAAAAGAAAATAAACAAACTATAGTTTGATATTTTCACAACTCATTTTGCAGTAATTAGAGAGGACATAATCATCGCCTTCATCATCGTCATCATGATAGTCATGATGGGTGCTTGACATTCCTGTGAACTTTAGCTATTTCGTGTCAAACTTGTTTCAAACTTGCTTTGCCACCATTTAATATATATATATATATGAAGTAATTCCGTCGGAAAGGTCCAGGAAAAAAGAGTGCTCTATGTAGATATATATATATACATATTTATTTATTAGAGAAAGATTTTGACTGAGTCACACCCATTATCTGGTGGGCTCTTAGAAAACTAGGAGTAGGTGAGTGATTTGTGAGAGTAGTACAAATCATGTATAGAGAAACAACCAACACAGAATTAACAATGACTATTGTGAAGAATTTAACGTGCAGGTTGGTGTCCATCAAGGCCCAGTTCTTAGCCCTTTCCTGTTTATTATTATCCTGCAGGGTATAACAGAAGAGTTTAAGATTGGCTTCCAATGAGAACTTCTGTATGCAGATGATCTAATCTTTATATCTGAATCTATGGCAAAATTAGAGAAGAAATTTAAAACCTGGAAGCATGGTCTAGAATCAAAAAGTCTTAAAGTTAACTTGTCAAAGACTAAAGTCCTAGTATGTAAAAAGGAATACAAGACACAGATTCCCTACGGAAATGGGTTTGCTCAGTGTGTTTAAAAGGAGTAGGTAGAAATACCATCCTATGTCCCAAATGGGTACATAAGAGATGTAGTTGAATCTCAAGCAGGCTAGCAAAGAAAGTAAGGTTTATATGTGGCCGATGCATAGGTGCAGTAAGTAGCAAGAGCTCACAGGATACTAGTTCCTTTAAATGCCCAGAGGCTCTGTAGTAGTAGATACTTTGTTACTTGGGTGACCAAATTAGCACAGAAAGCACAGGAGCCAGAGTGAAAATGGAATGGAGAAGTTCAGGGAGCTACTACTGCTGCTAACTACAAAAGGGTTTCCTCTCAAATTAAAGGGCAGATTGTATGATGCATGAATACAAACAGCAATGTTGCATGGTAGTGAGACCTGGGCACAATGTGCAGATGACCTGCAAAAATTGGAAAGAAATGTAGCTTCCATGCTTTGATGGATGTGTAATAGTAATATACATGAACAGAAAAGTATAAATGAACTGAAAGAGAAACTGGGCATAAGAGAGATCAGATGCAGTGTGCAGGAGAGGAGATAGTGTTGGTATAGACATGTGATGCATATGAAGGGTGATAGCTGTATAAAAAGGAGCAGAGTGCTCAAAGTTGATGAAAGCTATGGAGTAGGTAGACTTGGAATCATAATCTATAAAGCTCAGTGTGTGGTCATGCTCCTTCGTTATAGAAATCTACGATATAGAATTTCTTCAATTGAAATTTACAATTCAGTATTCGAAATAGTTTCGATTGCGTCTTGACGGAGATAATTTTTTCAATTTCACCCACAATTACGCAAAAAATAGATAAAACTCAATATTTTACGATTTTTCTCTCTCATTTAAACTGCTGAACTCTTTCTACTACCATTCAAAATCTATACAACTTCATACTTTCTGCTACTTTCTCTTTCCAAGCTTGATGGTGATACTGTCCGTTCACACCACTCCCTACTGTCTTAAATTTAGAAAACACATATCCTCTATGAGGTTACTAAACCTGCTAGAAACAGCAGCTAACTCTCCCCCATATCACACCCCTCCCCACACCACTCCCTACTGTCTTAAATTTAGAAAACACATATCCGCTATGAGGTTACTAAACCTGCTAGAAACAGCAGCTAACTCTCCCCCATATCACACCCCTCCCTACTGTCTTAAATTTAGAAAACATATCTTCTATGAGGTCACTAAACCTGCTAGAAACAGCAGCTAACTCTCCCCTATATCACACCACTCCCTACTGTCTTAAATTTAGAAAACACATATACTCTATGAGGTCACTAAACCTGCTAGAAACAACAGCTAACTCTCCCTCATATCACAACCCTCCCTACTGTCTTAAATTTAGAAAACACACAGACAACCATGCAGAACAACTCCATCGCAGCTCTGTTGTTCGGCTGGCATCGTCTACGCGCGTGTTGCGCAAGTACTGTGAAACAATAAATTTCAACACTTTTTTGCACAGAGATAATATCCATAGGCAAAACTACAATTGTCACTGCTGGCGCAGCTCATGCTTCCAGGTCTGCAATTCATTCACCCAGTGCCTGGCAGACAAAAAAGTGCTGCCATAAAATGGGTGGTGCAACCTAACTTTGGTAACTTAATGACCCCGAGCAACGCCGGGCTTTAATGCTAGTGAGGTGATAAAAGCTAACCTTGCACAATTGCGCCTCTCAAAGGTAATGACACCGTAACACCTTACCCACATCATAACGCACCATCCAGAAATAGCAAAGCAAATGACACACACACACACACATATACACACACACACACATATATATATATATATATATATATATATATATATATATATATATATATATATATATATAAAGCGTTTGTGGTGGTGACATGACAAAAGTGTCAAGACCACACTTTAAAGTGGTCATGTTGATGATAGGACAAAAATGCCTGGCCTACACTGTAAAGTGATCATAATGTGGTATGACAACAAGCACCCAGCACACACTGTAAATATGGTTGGTGTTAGCAAGAACATCCACCCATAGAAATCATGCCCAAATCAGTTCTGTTTGAGCACGACACGGTCATCTGACCTGGCTTGTGTCACAACGGGACAGCTCGTCTAACCAATACTAGGTGGAAAATGGATGTTAAACGATGATGATGATGATGATGATAATGATATATATATATCACTTTCCTGATGATTTCGTTTGAATGAAACAGTTCTAGTCCTGTTGAAGCCATTTCTATATTAAATTTGTTATATATATGTGTGTGTATAGTGAAACTGTAGAATCTGAGAAAACCAGTGATGTTATTGTTATACATCAGTTAATAAACAATAGATACAAATAATTCAAAACAAAGACAAGATGGAGTAGAAGTCTAATACCAGAAAGAAGAGGAGGTACAAAACTGATTGACATTGAGGAGGTCACAGAATATGTGAGAAAAGAACTTTGACAAATGAATGAATAACGAATAATAAAGATAAAGATAAAATGAAAATTATATGGTGCATGTTCTTTTTATTGGCAATATTGGCAACATGACCATCCCCAAATATAACAATGTATGTATATATATATCATCATCATAATCATCATTTCATTTTACATCCGCTTTTTCCCTGCTTGCAAGGGTGGGACGGGAACTGATTCTGGCTTGATTTCTACAGCTGGATGCCCTTCTTAACACCAACCTCATTTACAGTGAGTGCTGGGTGCTTTTTTGCCGTGGCACCAACACGTCCACTTTGCAGTGGAATGATAGGGATCACAGTCCCTATCATCTCATTTCTACAGCTGAGTAAACTGGAGCAATGTGAAATAAAGTGTCTTGCTCAAGGAAACAACACATCACCCGGTCTGAGAATTGAACTCACAACCTTTCGATTGCAAGGCCAATGCTCTAACCACTAAGCCATGTGCTTCCATATATAAAGAAAATTTCGCTCTACATGGCTGAATACAATAAATGTAATCTGAGTTTTTCGAATATTAATAATAACATTCAATTCGTTTGCAATTATGCAAACAAGCCTCAATTTTATAGCCATGTCAGTAGAATGAACACTTCATTTTTGCCCTTATGTTGGCATGCAAACAGAACTGCAGACACTAATGTTTCTGGGTATCACCCTTCATCAGTACAGCTCACTGTTCACCTGCCAAACTGTCAGAGCTAGTGAAAATATATGCTATTTTCAAAAATACATAGTGACTGATCAGCCTAATTTGCATATTAGCCAGTCCGTTAATATGCAAATCAGGCCGATCAGTCACTGTGTATTTTTGAAAATAGCATATATTTTCACTAGCTCTGACAGTTTGGCAGATGAACAGTGAGCTGTACTGATGAAGGGTGATACCCAGAAACATTACTGTCTGTTCATATGCCAACATAAGAGCAAGAATGAAGTGTTCATTCTACTGACATGGCTATAAAATTGAGGCTTGTTTGCATAATTGCAAACGAATCGAATGTTATTATTAATATTCGAAAAACTCAGATTACATTTATTATATATATATACGCCCACGTGTGTGTATGCATGTATGGGATGAAATGTTCGTAAATCAGCATTTAATGTATTAATTGTATTTGGTGTCTATTTTAATAATTTGCTTTTAGTGTAACTGTTATTTTTAACACAATAGGATTTTTTATACATGCCTTTTTGGAAAATTCTTTCAAAGGGATATGATACATAGCCTTTTGTATTGCTTTTATAATAAACTAGCAGAATGGCCCGGCGTTGCTTGGGCTTCTAAACATAGATTGGCATGTTTATCCCTCCTTTCTGAAACTGTACAGAGAAGTACGGAATACCTCGGCCTGGGGATGGTGTCTACATTTTCTGCTTAGGCAAATAATTTTCCATTAAGATTTTTCAAAAGCATGTAATTGCATTCCCTCTCTTTTTTGTTGTTTTTGCTACTGTTGGTATGATAGCAACCGTTGGTCGTACTACTAACACAGTCTCGTCCTTCTTCAGCCAATTGTGTATATCCCCTTCTGCCTCATCTACCTAAACAATGATTGTAGCACCTCCTTGTACACAATGTTCCTTGTTCTTCTGTGTCGGGCATATGCAAAGAGATTTGTCTTGCTTCCCACTCTTGAGCAGCCGACGTATAGTTGCCCGTGTGAAAAACATGACTCTTCCAAAAGAAGACCAGCAACAGCTAGAGTCTGACCCTGGGATTTGTTGATAGACATTGCAAAGCTGACACAGTCCGGCGAATGGTTCGTTGGTTGTCTGTTTCAGGTGCTCTTCTGGTGGCAGCATGTTTAGCATCTTGCAACCGTCGAATACCAGATTCCACTGACAATTCGTTTGCCCGCCTTGTTCTTTTTCTTGCTGCTTTTGCAGTATTTCGGCCAATGGAGTATCTCTTCCTTCGAGGCATGACCTAAAAGCAGGACGAAGTACACTAAGACTAACTGGTAGAGTAAGGAGTAAACTCGTCAGTGATGCATGCGATTTCCGAACCGTTGACTATTTAATTGCTGGCCTTGTGCCAAAATATTGGGACTTTTTGGTTGGCATATCGGCAGTAACAATGACGATAAGCCGTCTGTGCTTTCGTGAAATAAATACGTTTGTTTATATTTTGTTTTTGTGTATGCAAAAACATCTGTACACGAATATATAATTATATATATATATATATATTAAAATAACAGATTAAAGTTTAAGCAAAGAATCGCTGCTTTCACCCTTAACGGGATCTTCAGAAGCTAAAAAAATCAATCTGTGAACACAGAAGTAAATATTTTGAAAAACATTGCAACCAAAGGAAAACAGGAAGACGATACTTTGGTTCGTGAAGACGTTCCCTGGCAATGAACGGAAAATAGTGAAGATTATACGTCAGCAATGTGAACAATGTTTTCATCATGTCATAATGAAGACAGCCAGACATACAAACAGATATTATAAGGGTGCGATGTTATAGCTATGTATCTATCTAAAAAGACAGACTAAGAAAGAGAGAGAGATCACTAACCGGCACCTAACACCCCTTTAACAACAGAAAATAGGAAAAATAAAAGCTGCAGTTAATATCTTTAGACCGCAAGGAGTATATAAATGCAAGTTTGAAGTCAATTGGAGTAGAAATGTGGATTTGTTTAGACTTTTCAAAAATTAGGACACACACACAGACAATTTCAGTTTTATATATATGTATAGATTACTCTATTTTGAGCTGTGTTTAACTTCTCCATCTATCTTTATAATTTTTGTATATTGTCCTGTTGTGAGAAATGCCAGGTCAGGTGACCATGCCGTGCTCATACAGAACTGTTTTGGGCTTGGTTTCTACAGCTGGATGCTCTTCCTGGCGCCAACCACATTTACAGGGTGTGCTAGATGATTTTAGTCGTGACACCTACACAACCACTTTACAGTGTAGGTTTGGCGCTTTTTGTCATATCACCACCATAAGCACTTTATATACATATATGTATATATACATATATATATGTGTCGTTTTCTTTCTTACATAACCTTATGTATGAGTGTGTATTTGTATGTACATTATATTTTTTTTTGTCTGTCTCTCTTTTTCATGTTTCTATATACTGCCTTCATACTTGTATAATGTCAACAATTTAAGAACACAATTAAAGATTAAAGTTGGAAGTAGTGATGTAAATGGTGGGTGTGAGTATGTGTGTGTGAAGTGGGGACGCACTGCAGGGATAGTACATTACCCTGCTATTTAGTTTCTCACGGTGTGAAGAGAACTTATTGTGTCTAACCTACACTTTCCCAACCTCTACCTCACCAACCCAGTGTTCTTAAGACCTAGTTCCATCACTGCTTGTAGAAAATATACAAAATTTAATTCTCTTCTATTTCAATAAAGGAGTAGATTGCCAGAGTTGTTAGGGTGTTGGATTACATGCCCCACTATTTGTTCTGGTTCTCTGCACTCTGAGTTCAAATCGTACCAAGAACAGCTTTGCTTTTCATCCATTTGAAGTTGATAAAGAAAGTACCAGTCCAGTACTGGGGTAATTTTTCCTCTGTATTTCTATCATTTTCTCTCTCTCCTTTTCTGGAAGGAATTGACTGTGTTCAGACCAAAAGAAAAATAGGTACTGCCAGGTTTAAAATGCCCATGACATGCTGTATGTTCAGTAAATTTATAGGTATATGGTTGAGGAATTCGCTTTGCAACAAGGTTTAGTCCCCTCATTATGTGGTAACTTATATATACACACATATATATATATATATATACATACGTACATACATCATCATCATCATCATTTTACATCCGCTTTTCCCTGCTTGCAAGGGTGGGACGGGAACTGATTCTGGCTTGATTTCTACAGCTAGATGCCCTTCCTAACACCAACCTCATTTACAGTGAGTGCTGAGTGCCTTTTTTATTCCAGTTTACTCAGCTGTAGATATGAGATGATAGGGACCCCAGTCCCTATCATCTCATTTCTACAGCTGAGTAAACTGCAAAGTGGTCGTGGAGGTGCCACGGCAAAAGAGCAACTGTAAAGTAGACTTGTAGGGGCCACGGAATAAAAAAG
>OZ024741.1:305238881-305276381 GCA_964016885.1 Eledone cirrhosa | reverse complement strand
TATATATATATATACATATATATATATATATACATATATATAGACATATATATATATATAGACATATGTATATATATATATATATATACATACATATGTCTATATATATATATGTCTATATATATAGACATATATATATAAACATATGTATATATATATATATATATATATTCATAGACAACCTATGTATTTCCAGGGGTACTTAGTACCCATGGGCATATTAACTTCTTTTATATATATATATATATATATATATATATATATATATATATATATATATATATATATATATATATATATATATACATATATATATATATACATATATATATAGACATATATATATATATATATATATATAGACATATATATATATAGAGAGAGAGACATACATATATATATATATATAGACATACATATATATATATATAGACATATATATGTGCAACAGCAATATATGCGAACAGAAAAGCATAAGTGAACTACACGAAAATTAGGCATAAGAAGGATCAGATGTTGCGTGCAGGAGAGGAGATTGTGTTGGTATGGACACATGATGAGTATGAAGGATGACAGCTGTATAAAAAGGTGCAGAGCACTCAAAGTTGATGGTACCCATGGAGTAAGCATGCCTAGGAAGACTTGGGATGCTCAATTACACCTCACTAAGGCGATAACACAGGACTGTGGCCTCTGGCGCTATGAAGTGTGACAGAAGACCCGGAATCTATTATTCTTGAGCTGAGGCAAGACCATTCCCTACCATCTCTCCTCCCATAAGCCTCCCTTCTACCTACATCCCCAATTTCCCAAAGCCTCTTTCACACCCCTCCCAAGTTCCCAACCTCCTCTATAAAGTGAGCTCCACTGGAGCCACAACAAAAGAGCCCAGTCCACTATAGTGGTCATCTAGGTGTCATGACAAAAGCTAGTACTCAGTTCGAGCTGTAAAGTGGTTGTGTAGGTGACACAACAAAAAGCATCCAGTCCATGCTGTAAAGTGATCGTGTAGGCAACATGGCGAAAAGCATCCAACACACACTGTAAATGTGGTTGCTGTTAGGAAGGGCATCCAGCCATAGAAACCAAGCCAAATCAGTTCTGTGTGAGCACATCACAGTCCTCTAACCTGATCCCTCACAAAAGATCAGCCCATCCTACCCATGCCAGCATGGAAGATGGACTTTAAACGATGATGATGATGATGATGTACATATATATATATATATATATATATATATATATATATATACACACATATATCATCATCATCATCATCATCAACGTTTAACGTCTGTGTTCCACGCTTGCATGGGTTTGGACGGGGGTTTCCCACTTGAGTCAAGAGTGATTATCTTGCTCGCATAGGACTATCTGGCGGGTTTTCTACAGCTGGATGCCCTTCCTAACAACAACCACATTTACAGTGTGGGGCTGGGAGGTTTTTACCGTGTTGCCTACACGGCCACATTACAGCGTGAACTGTGTGTTTTTTTGATGTGACACCTACACGATCTCATTTGTTTCAGCCTGGATGTTGTGGCACCAACATAACTTTACATTGAAAGGGGCGGTGTGGATGGGGTGGTGTGGTGGGATGGGGTGTATTTTGTTAGAGATGCCTACTGACTGTAGTAGGTTTTACTTTGTATTTAGGTAAGGCAGGTCTTCTCTATTACTGAGTACCGCCAAAGGTCTCGGTCCAGTGACATTGTCTTGGTGAGGTGTAAGTGTGTGAGGTCGGAATTTATCAGCTCGTCCCAGGTTTTTCTGGGTCTGCCTATTCCGTGGCTACCGTCTATCTTTATTGCCCTGCACTTTGTTATACAGCTATCGTCTTTCATGCGCATCACGTGACCATACCAACGTAGCCTTCTCTCGAGTAAACAACATCTGATCCCTCTTATTTCTAATTTTTTCCTTAGTTCGTTTATGCTTTGCCGTTCACGTATATTAATATATATATCACGTATATATATATATATATATATATATATCATCTTCACACATCCAGTTTTTGATTATGCAGGACACAATTAATCCCAAAGTAGAGGTGGGTGCTGCCTGACAATGCTCCTTAGCATCCCGCTCCTTGTGGTTCTGTCCGCCCGTCTCACTTGGGCCAGGCCAAGCCCAGCTTGATACTGATGGATATCCTCCATCCAAGTTCTTTTTGGTCTTCCTGAGCCTCTACTACCTCCTGGATTGACATTTATCACTTTGCTGATCCAGCCCTCACTGCTGTACCAGAATGCCTGCATTTCATATATATATATATATATATATATATATATATATATATATATATATATATATACATACATATATAAAATTACAAAATATGGGGAAATAATAGACAAAAATATACCTATATATATATATATATATATATAGAGAGAGAGAGAGAGAGAGAGAGAGAGAAATATCCATAGGTGTAAAGAAGAAAACAGTGCTGAATCGGAAAGAGAGGTGATTTATTATATTATTTATTTATGTTCCGTATATGAACATAAATAAAAAATATAATATGTGTATGTATATATAATATACTAGCAGAGTTACCCGGCGTTGCTCGGGTATTAAATACCAGTTATGTATACCATTTATGTCAATACTTCAGTGCTGCTTCGAAAACTATACTTTTACAAAATCATCGGCTTTTTCCCAAAGGGGGTTCCTGCCCCAGGGGTCCCCTACTCAATATGTGCCAATTCACATTCATCTGTAGAACAAACGTAGCCCATGTGTCAAGTTTTGTGAAAATCGGTTGCGAACTCCAGAAGTTATGACGTTTTGTTGCATTGCACTGCAGTGCTTCAGTCGACTCCAAGGAAGTGGTTGAAGGGGGTTATCTGCCGGGAGGCCCTATAATCAATATCTGGAAAAATGAAAGTGCCCATGACCATCTGGAGTATATAAGTAACCTATGTCTTAAGTTTGGTGAAAATACTGTAGAAATGCATAAGGCTTAAACACACGCATGCACGTGTGTGCATGTGTGTGTAGGGTGCAGAGATTGTCCATAAAATATAGGTATAGGTTCTATGATTTTTTGGAAAATCATATAAAGATTCTATGCCAAAATAAGCTTGAGAACCACTGCTCTATTTTGGTTTCATAGAGTATCTAACAAACTACTTGACCATTTTCATTTATTTCATCATTGAGACATCATATCCATTCTTTGTTGCCAGGTAAATAGGGGCGTGTATGAGACAATTCCACATTATCAATAATGGAATATCACCATCATCATCATCATTTGATGTTCGTTTTTCCATGTTAGCATGGGTTCAATGGGTTATCACAGACCAAATTAATACTTAATCAGTTAGGTTGGAGGCCACATCTTGTGAACATACAATTTTATTTGGGCGTAGTTTTGACAGCTGGATGCCCTTCCTAATACCTACCACTTCACAGAACATACTCAGTGCATTTTATCATGGCACCAACACTAGAGAGATTGTTGTACCCTTGAGACAACTGAGATGTCCTCTCAACCATTTGTTTGACAGGGTATTTCTGGCTGGATACCGTTCCTAACACCAACCACTTTACAGAAGGTACCGGGTGCATTCTGTGATGGTACCAGCACTAGGAAGGTTGTCGCGTCCTTGTCACAACTGAAGAGTCTTTTCAACTCTTTGTTTGGCATGGTTTCTATGACTAGACAGAATGTACTAGGTACATTTATTATGTCACCAGCATATCCACTTTACATAATGTCAAGAGTACTTTTATTGTGGCACTAGCATAACCTCTTTACATAACGTCAAGAATGCATTTATTGTGGCACCAGCATTATTACCCTGGCATCAGCACTGCACTATGAACTTTTAAATTTTCATTTGGGAAGTTGATACTTTATTTCACCATTTGAGACCAATGAAAAGAGGAAAAAGAATTTTCACTACATTTGACAATCTATTGATTGTTGAAATATTCAGCAGGCAAAATTGGATGCTTCAACCAATGAAACGTCTACAGATAGACATGTCTGACAGAGTATGTTTATATAAAAACATATACTAAATAATGAAAACATTTGAAAGTTTGTAAATCAGGTCACCATATTTCAACTTTCATAACAACTTCAACAACAACAATAAATATGCTGATGAAAAGGGATTAAGTATCTTGGTAGCTATTACATCTCTCTATTGTTCTTTCTTCCCCTATTGCAGTCACAGCTAGCTGAATTGAGTAAATGTTGTGGGCCTATAAGCTGATAATTCAAACAATCTGTGTTGTATAACTGGCACTAGTCCACAGAATAGATATGATCAGAGGGAATTGCTGTATAATAAACAGAGATAGCAAATTGGTAGAGATATTAAAGCAGAGGTTCTCAAACCTTTTTGCCCACCATCCCCCTCACAGCCACGTAATACCCTCAATGCTCCCACCCCTATTTTCAGAGAGACCTGCCTATTTGCAAATTGTAAATAATGTATAATATATACTATGTATAAATAAGTATATATTTTTTATTTTACTATATTTATATATAATATATTTGATATTCAATATAATATTATATCATCTCCACCGACCCCCACCACCCCATTAGGCCCCTGTGCTCCCCAGGACCTTTCCAACGCCTTTCTCTCTCTCTCTGAGATGTCAACATGAATGGACCTGTTATTTTTATCTATCCGTCCCCTCAATCTATCTTATTTCTCATTCTTTCTTCTGATAAAGGACTAGCGTCCGAAACGTTAAGACCCTCTTCCTGTTATATCAAGCGTTAACCTAATATATCCCTTCCATATACTGTACCGATTGTGTTGTTATTTCTGTTTACCTTTTACATACATATATATATATAAAAGTAGAAGAGATATTTAATTTGTTGGAAATCCAACAAATATAAATGTTTATAATTGATTCAGAGCACTCGACAGTTTTCTGGAGTAAATATATAATGATATTAAATAAATGGAAACTATATTTATAAAACCATATTTATTCTATTATATATATTTCAAGGGTACCAAAAAACTTTGGTATGCTTTCATCAGATAAAATACAAAGAGTGTTTTATAAATTTTGACATAGCCAAGGAAAATCATACCTTATCAGTTGAATATTCCCTGGGTAGTGAGAATATAGAACGGATTTTTCAAACTTATGGATGAATATGCAAATGAATATGTAAATAATTGAAAAACCATTATTTTAAACGCTATGGAAAGTTTAGATATATAATAATAAGTGAGAAAGAAGAAGGAAAAAAGAAAAGGAAAAATAAAGGAAGACCACATATAACGTTAATTTGGGGGAAATATATTCAAACATTTATCTATGTATATATGAAAGTATTTATCTTATTATATTGTAGTGGGTTAAATATATATATCTATATATATTTTAATAGCATATGTATTTTTATTAAAAGGATAATTTACAGGGATGTTGATTTTGTGTTTTAAGTAGATACATAAATAAATAAATAAATAAATGGGTAGTTCATGTTTTAGGTGGTTGTTCTAATATGAGTTACGGGGGAATTTTATTTTGTATTTTATGTAAATAAATATGTAATTTATTTTGAGAATGTTTTAAAATTAAATTAAATTAATGGAGTTAAGTATAATATTTATATGATTGAAAAGGACACATAACTCCGATTTTATTTGTTAATCGTTAGTGTGAGATTACTTAATTATTTAATCGAAAGAAATATGGATGTTTAGGATACATTTTGCTAGAATCAGTTAATGGTTATTAATCTATGTTTAAAGAATAGCTTTAGAGGGTGTCATTGTACTTAATAAAGAATTAAGAAATTTAAAAAATTGAAAAATAAAAAATAAAAAATAAAAAATAAAAAAATTAAGATTAAAAATAAAAAATTAAAAAATTAAAAATTAAAATTTAAAAATTAGAATTATATACGTATATATTATAAGAAATTTTTAAAAAGTGGAAGTACTACAAATATTAGAGATATGATTTAGAGATATCAATATATTAAAAATAAATTGTTAAAGCAGATAGGATTGTTTTGGAGATTAATAGGAATATTATAAGTATAATTATAAGTTATATATAGTTCTGAATGTCGAATTCTGACGATGTCTACAAGAACTGAATAATTCTGTTCTGAGATTAATAGAGTTTTGACAGTTAATTATATAAAAAAATGTCTTCAATACACAATTTACAGAATCTTGATAAAGCCGTGTTTCTGTATGCAGGTGCTTTCGAAATCGTTTTCCAAGATATTGAATAGGCTATATTCTTGCTTTTTAAGTTCCATATAAGGTGTGAAAGGGAAATAGAAGATTTTTTATCAGATCTTTTAAAAGAGTGATTGTGGTTATTCCAGCGAACTTTAAATTCTGTAGAAGTGGCACCGACATAGTTAAATATATTTTCACTAGTTTTAACTGTGCATTTATAGACTACGTTTTCATCTAAACACTTATTTTGTAAAGGGCAGTTTGATTTGATTCTACAGTTACATTTTATGGAGTTGTTGTTGCTCGGAACAGTACTATTAGGTTGGATATTGCTAGAAATATTATTATTGCTATTATGGTTATTTTGGTTAGGGTTTAAATTTAAGTTTCTATCATTAATTCTATTTATAATTTGAGCTATGTTCATAGTAGTAGAGTAGGATAGTTTTATAGTATGTCTGTTAAAGATTGAGTGGTATCTGTGGGCTTTAGGAAAACATTTGTCTAGTGCTTTAAAGAATAGCTTTGCTAAAGGTGTTTTAACGCTTAATGAGAATGGGGGTGAATACCAAATAATATTTCTAGTTCTTTTGTTTGTTTTAGAGTTTAAGTTAAATTGTTTATTATTATTACAATTAATAGTAGGGTGATTTGCCTTATTATTGTTGTCAATGTATTTAATTTTATTCATATACCCTGCTCTATCTTCATTATAATATTCAGCCTTATCATCAAAAATATTTTTATTAGCAGAGATGCATAAGATTCGTTGTTGGACACTATTGACAATAGTGTTCTTAATAGATCTAGGATGATTAGAGTTAAAACTTACGTAATTTAGATTCTCATTAATTTTATGGAATGGATAATAGAGCCCTGTGCTAAGGTTTAATGTTATGTCTAAGAAGTTAACGATTTTATAGTTATTCTCTATTTCTAACTGAAGGTTATAATTATTGAAGAATTGTATTATGGGTTTTCTTTTCCTATTAATTTCACAATTACTATGATTTTCAATTAAAAGCAGCATATCATCACGATATAAACCACCGGTCATCTCTGGCATTTTTCTATGCAGTGTATTATTAATAAATAAGCCCACAAGATCCGTTATTTGCGCCGAGTCAGATGATCCCATGGTGATATCAAAATTATTTTTTCTATCGGCTCTTGTCCAGAGATGATTGTTGAATTCAATTAAAGTTTTCCATGCAGTTAAAATGATATGCATTTCTTCACTAGATAAATTAGTATGTTTAGATGCATAGATGAGAACCCTATTAAGTAAACTAGGAGTAATGGAGGAGTAGTAATTTGCTATATCCATTTGAATGAATATTTTGTTATGTTTAAATTTTATGTTATTGAACCAACCTATAACCTCATTAGTACCGTTCCATAGTTTTAGGTGTGATTTTTCTTTAAGTTGCGGTATGATTATATCTAATATATGTTTACTAATTATGCCTAAGTCTGATTTAGATGGTGCTCTAAGTCTGACTGGTAGTTCTATTTCAAAGTTTCTTTTGTGGTCTTTCAGGTTAATTTTCGGTCTTCTAGGTATAAAGGGTTCAGTCCTATTTTGGATGCCTAATTTATGAATTATTTTGGAAGCTTCTCTATTTAACGTTGCAAGATCTTCATTAGTTGTTATTTTGTATTTTTTTCTGAGTTCCTTCAATATAAGGTTATTATATTCGTCCTTTTGCATTCCGTATAGATTGTTAGTTTTATCAGATTTTACGAGGATCTTCTCAGTTTTTTCAAGATTGTCTATATTATTCTTGAGGCCTTTAAGGTATTCCTGGCCTACAAATTGGTTTTTCTTGAATTTGATGTTTTGTATGTTTTTCCTTGGCTATGTCAAAATTTATAAAACACTCTTTGTATTTTATCTGATGAAAGCGTACCAAAGTTTTTTGGTACCCTTGAAATATATATAATAGAATAAATATGGTTTCATAAATATAGTTTACATTTAGCAATAGAAATATATTTAAAAAAGAAGAAAAGAGTGGCACATAATAACACAGAGCATATCAACAATATTTAGCAATATATTTCATTCCTCTAATTTACTTTATTGTTATAGCATAAGTATTAGTTACATCATTGGTATTGAAACATTTGTAAGGTACTAAATGGTTTAAGAAATCTATTCTATCATCTGCATTTGTTTTATATCATCATCGTTTAATGTCTATCTTCCACGCTAGCATGGGTTAGACAGGAATTGTCCCATTTGAGGCAAGATTGATTGGGTGACCGTATCTTGCTCATATAGGACTGTATCTGGCAGGATTTCTATAGCTGGATGCCCTTCCTAACACTAACCACATTTACAGTGTGGATTGAGAGCCTTTTTACTGTGTCTCCTACACAACCACTTTACAGCGTGGACTGGGTGCTTTTTTGTCATGACACCTACACAACCTCTTTAGTTTGGACTGGATGTTGTGGTACAACATAACTTTACAGAGAAAGGGTGGTGTTGGTGAGAGTGGGAGGATGGAGTAGGGGTAGTGGGTTGGGGTGTATATTTGGTTAAGAGGTGCCAACTGACTGTAGGTTAATTTTGTACGTAGGGAAGGCATGTCTTCTGTATTACTGCGTAGCACCAAAGATCTATATATATATAACCTAACTGTTAATTCGTTGGTTTGGCCACCACCATAACTTCGATTTTACTAACCTTTCATTTGTATTACTATCTCCTAGATCTAATAATTAATTAATTTAATTAGATAATTCTATTGATTGATTAATTATTTATGTTTGTTTAATAACTTTAGTTGAAAGCTTCTTATTCGGTTTGTTGAACGGAATAAATTCTTTTGTTCACACTTTGAATTTGCCTGCCAAAAACGCGGAGATTATTTCCCTTGTTGGGGAAAAAAGCACATGACAATGAAACAGTGCCTGCTACTACTAGCAGCTTACTGCCACGCTTCACACTGGATTTAGGCACAGAACAGAAACCTGTTGATAACGTGAGTGTGCGTTTCGGTTTTCAAATACCACAAACTTGCATATTGCGCAAATAGGATTGTTGATTATGGATTCATAGAAACCTGACGGAGATATTGCATAATTGTTTCTATTTTTGGCACAAGGCCAGCAATTATTCCAGTATATTACTGGTACTTTATTTTATCGACCCCGTAAGGATGAAAGGCAAAGTTAACATCGGCGGGATTTGAACTCAGATCGTAAAGGGACATAACTATGCTGGAAAGCATGTCCGATACTGCCAACTCACCTCCCTATAATACCCCTCGATACGGTCCAGGTTTGTTATTTAACCTGATTGTATTTTCGTTGTTTTGGCGTATTATGCGACTATGCCCCCTAGCCACAGTTTTCAATTTGTCACGCTTTCTAATGTATGTTATTTACTCTAAGGTGTAGCCTATCGATGTATCGATACATTCTTATTGAGTGCTTTGTGCAAACCTAATTGTTACTTCGTTGGTTTGGCCACCGCCATATCTTCAAATTTACTAACCTTCCACTTGTATATATATATATATATATATATAAGAATAACACTACGAAAGATGTTTTTACATAAAGCATTTATTCATTATAATTATTTCTATGCCCCACCCCATGTCTTTGCCATGCAATATAATTTCACTGCTAAATACTGCATAACTTCTGGCACCCCACTCCCAGTTATTTCTCACTCATTCCATCTCCCCTTTGTTCACTCCCTCTGCCATAATCTCTGATAGCACCATTCCCTCTATCTTCTCCTTTCTGTTATTTCTCACTCACATGATTTTTCAAACTGGCTGAAATGTGTTCCCACGGATGTCATCGTTTTTCTATTAAACTACATTTTTCTATAAATATTTCTGAAGAGGTAAACTAGAAATGGGTCAAATTTTCTGTTTCATGTATTTGTATCCACGACTAAATCAGATGCCATTGCCATGATACTGCCTCAAAGTTAGAGAAAACAAAAATGTGTGAGATTCAAGAGTAATTGGCTACTATTTTTAGCATTCTGAAATACCATGTAGAGGCTTCCTCGTTGATTCATACAAGCATATACAAATATAAAACATGTGGGGTACGTTTTGAATGTGTTTTGACTATTTCTTGCTGGTTGATGTATGATGTAGAGTCATCTTCATTGATTCATATATACATATATACATGCATAAATGTGTAGGGAGTGATTTAAGGGATATTTGTCTGCTATTTCTAGCAGGCTGTGTTACCACATAGATATCTGTCTTTTTGGTTCATACATATGTATTCTAGTTGGTTCATACATGCACACATACATACATATGTATTCTTGTTGGTTCATACATGCATACATACATACATCTAGGATGCCAAAGACAGTTTTCTACAGCGAACTACATAAAAAAATAAAAAAACACTTCAAGGACCAACTCAAGCGGCAGCTGGTCCAAGGCAATATTGATCACAGGGAATGGGAAAACCTGGCAGAAGACAGGGAGAAATGGAGAGCACCCATCAAAACAGCTGCAGCCAGCTTTGAGGAGGGAAAGAAGGCAGCAGCTGAAGAAAAGCATCAAAAAAGAAAGCTGCCCAGCAACTGACTAAGTACACACTAAGTTGGCACCAAGTTTTGCAGTCATAAAAATAACAATATTATTAGGATAACCATGTAGGGAAGTGGATTGGCAGTATCGATAGAGCGTCAGACAACATACTTTGCGACATATAGTTATGGCTCATTATGTTCTGAGTTCAAATCCTGCTAAGGTTAGTTTTACCTTTCATCCTTATGGGGTCAATAAAATAAAGTACCAGTAACTCACTGGGGTCAATGTAATCGACTTTCCCTTCCCCCCAAATTGCTGGCCTTGTGCCTATATAAAAAACCATTATTAGGATAGCCAATGAACATGATTTCTCTCCAAGGAACATTGAAATACTGCGACCAAATCAAAAGAAAAAAAAGACTAGTTCACGCAGAATATAGAGAATTGCCCATACTGTAATCACCCATAATCGCCCATACCGTAATCGCCCATACTGCAAAGAATTCTGATAAGGTTACCTCCATGCAATCCAGGAGCAAGAAATCCTCACCAAGTACCTACAGCACAAAAGAGACAGATTATTGACTAACAAATATATGTTGTGCAAAACAAAGACCAAAGATGTTAGTCACATTGCCAAATGTGAAAAAATGTCTTCTTACTACTTTCCCATGAGATATGATGTGATAATCAAAGTAATTTGGAATACATATGTTATCATCATCATTACCACCATTTTACGTCTGTTTTCCATGATGGCATACATTGAATGGTGAAATAGAGATGAGTATATTAAAAATGATGGCTGAAAAGAATATTTGTGGAACCTAGAAATAAAAACTGCCACTAAATTAAAACCTTGCTAGCCCAATATTGTTGTTTGGGACCACAGAATAAAACATGCTGTGTTGTGAAAGTCAGCTGCCCACTTAACATCAGTGTGATAAAAATAATACAAGAGAAGGATATCTTTGGACTATTGATGAGGAATTTACAGATCCAGTAACCCAAATAATGTTCAGTTTCATTCCTAATTTTGGAACTACAGGACATATATCAACCCATCTAGATCAAAGTATGATTGAATGGGATTCTTAGATAAAGAATGCAGCTCCTTAATACATACATACTTCAAAGAATAGGTACTAATTCAAGGAAACTTTGACTGCTATTTCTAGCACACGTTGTTGACATTCTGAGGTGAAATTCATGCTTCACCTCTCTTAAATGAAATCCACTGTAAATTACATTAGAATTTCACTCAATAAAGGTTTAACAACAAACTGCAAGAACCTGCATTAAGTTGTGTTTCAAACACCAAATAAATAATGTGAAAATTAGTTATATTATTAAATATGGAAGCACACAGACAAACACACACACAGACAAATCACATTTATATAAAGAAAGATTAAATACAGCATCGTTTCGTTAATTTGTTGTGACAACTTGTACGAAATGTCACATAACCTATATCAGAGTTAGGAATTCTTTTTTTTTACTGTTTAGTGAAGGAGGGAAGAGTAGTGCCCATATTTTTTTCAGGGCCTATGTGAGGGGTGGAAGGAAGGTATCCTCAAGTTAGAGACACTCCACTAAAGAGACCCAAGGGTCAGACGGTGGTGTTAAAACAGGTGACAGATTAACCTTGTCATTAGTGTATTTTTATTAAAATACACCAATGTTCTAAATATCAGTTTTAGTGAACTGGCAGTATCTGAAGAGCATTGGACAATATGCTTTGCGGCATAGAGTTACGGCCCTTTACGTTCTCAAAATTACTGGCCTCTTTGCCTAAAGTAGAAACAATTAGTTCATGAAACTTTTAGTTATTTTCAAAATTAACTGAAATTAAATTTGAAAATAACCAAAAGTTTGGAGGAATTTCATGAAATAACAAAACTGATATTTAGAACATTATTTAACAAAAATTTCTAAAATAAGATTATGATAGAAGGTTTTAGTATAAAGATAAACATTTCACAATTAACTGTTTTATCCAGGGCAGTTTGATATCAAAAGAGTTAAGCCTACCACCCAAGTAAGACACATATATACCTACATATATATAGACAGACATACACATACTCATATATATACACACACACATATTATCATCATTTTACATCTGCTTTTCCTTGCTTGCAAGAGTGGGACGGGTCCTCTTCAGCACAGCATCTCTCCATTCATCATGGTCCCTCAGCGATCTGAGGTCAGCTCTCACCAGCTCTGCTCATGTCTTTCATGGTCATCCTCTACTGCGTCTTCCTTCCACCGGCATTTCTTGGCACTTCTTCACCCAGCAGTCATCTTCCATGCACATCACATGCCCATACCAACACAGTCTTCTCTCCTGCACACTATAGTTTATTCCTCTTATACACAGTTTCACCCTCAACTTGTCTATGCTTAGTCGTTCACGCACATTGACATTGCACATCCATTGGAGCATGCAGACTTCATTTCTCTCCAGCTGTAGCATATCTTCTGCAGTTGCTGCCCATATCTCACTACCATGCATCATCGCGCAGGCACCATACAACTGACCTTTTGTTTGTAGGTAGAAACCCTTTGTTGTCAACAGAGGAAGCAGCTTCCTAAACTTCTTTCATCCTGTCCTTATTCTAGATACTATGGCCTTGAAGCATCCTCCTCCCTTGCTAATCTGATCACCTAGATATCAGAAGCTATCAACCACTTCTATAGATCCTACCTGTGTTTGAAAAATGTGCCTATCACTGACACTTCTACTATCAATTTTCCCTGAATATCTACTACATATGAAGTTTTCCTTTCCTGTTAGTTTGCCTGCTATCCCACTACATCTCTTGTGTACCCAAGATCTGCAGTGTGTACATTCTATAGGGTTTATACCAACTCCTTTTCTACATATCTAGCATGGCCATTTCCTTAATGGAATCAGAGTCTTGATCTCTTTCCTACTCATCAATACTTTAGTCTTTGCTAGGTTCACTCTCAGACCCCTTGATTCCAACTGCTGTTTCCACAGCCTGAATTTATTCTCTAGCTCCTCTACTGATTCTGCTATAAGCACCAGATCATCAGCATAGAAAAGTTCCCATGGACAGCCAGTCTTAAACGCCTCTGTTATGGTTTGCAGAACTATAATGAATAAGAGTTGGCTGAGGATGGAACCCTGATGAACTTCTACTTGTATCTGGAATTCCTCACTAAACTCCATTCCTACTCTCACTTTACTGACAGCTCCTTTGAAATATAGCTTGCACTGTCCTCACAAGCCATTCCTCTATACCTAGTTTCCTTAGGGACCACCAGATGACAGATCGGGGTACTCTATCAAAGGCCTTCTCTAGCTCTATGTCAACAAAAACTAAATATAGTGGTTTATTCTTCTCTAAGAAGCTCTCTTGAAGTTGTCTCACTAAGAAGAGGGCATCTGCTGTATTTTTCCCAGGCACAATATACATATACATATACATATATATATATATATAGATATACATACATATATATGTATATCTATGTATAGCAAGAATCATTAAACTCAGACTAGTCCTGAATAAGACAATTACCACAATAATATCAGCTTACGCACCCCAATCGGGGCTGCCAGACGAACTTAAGGATAGGTTTTACGAGTCCCTAATACACACTACTGCTCTAACAGACGACAAGGACTTCCTAATCATTGCAGGAGATTTTAACGGACACGTAGGTAAACACTGCGACGGCTTCAATAGAGTACATGGAGGCCATGGAGTTGGCACAAGGAATGAGGAAGGATTCAGACTTCTAGAATTCTGCGACGCCAATGACATGTCGATATGTAACACAAACTTTAAAAAACCCGACAACCACCTGATCACCTATAGATCAGGGGAGCACTCTAGTCAGTTAGATTTTATCCTCATCAGAGGACGTGACAGATGGACGGTCGTAAACACAAAAGCCTTCCCTAGTGAGGAATGTACATCCCAACATAGCTTAGTTGTCAGCGACCTCACGGTCAGAACTAGACGAGCCCTGAAACAGGGGCCAACCTGGAGAAGAAAGATCTGGAAGCTGAAAGTCCCCTCAACCAGTAACAGATTTAAAGATATTTTACTCAACGCCTACGACAGTAAAGAAGAACAGATAGAGACATTTAACGTAGAAGAGAACTGGGAGTTCCTAAAAAATAACTTACTAGAGGCGACGGATGAGGTTTGTGGCTGGAGTAAGACCTCAAGCAGGAGGAGAGTGACTTGGTGGTGGAACAATAAGGTAGATGAAGCAGTCAAGGCCAAGAGACAGGCATGGAAAGAATGGAAGAACGGGGGGAGCAGGGTACATTACATAGAGACCAAGAGGGAAGCTAGGCGACAAGTATACTTAGCTAGAAGGGAAGCAGAGGATAGAAAATTCAAGCATGTTTTACAACGTGAGGACCAGAAACAGGAGGTATTCAAGATTGCGAGGCAGTGTGTCAGAGATAGTTGTGATGTCATTGGAGAGAAGTGTATCCGGAATGATAAAGGTGAGCTTGCCCTCACAAGTGCTGAGAAGAAAGATGCATGGAAGAGTCATTATGATAGATTACTAAATGAGGAGAATGCATGGGAAGAAGAGACCCTACCCCACGTAGACCCTATAGAGGGACCAGCAGTACAAGTCAGCGGCAGCGTAGTAAGTAAGGCAATCAGAGATATGAAGATAGGGAAGGCAACCGGTCCATCGGGTATAGCTGCCGAGATGCTGAAGGCATCTGGGTCTGTAGGTCACACTATAACCACACGTATCGTTAACCAGGTAATACTAGAGGGGGCCATACCAAAAGATTGGTGCAGTAGCATCATTGTCAACTGCTACAAAGGTAAAGGCGATGCACTAGATAGAGGAAACTATAGAGGTATAAAGTTGATGGACCAGGTCATGAAAGTAACAGAAAGAGTTATAGCACAGCTGATTAGGGACCGGGTGAATATAGACGAGATGCAATTTGGGTTTGTACCAGGGAAAGGCACCACTGATGCGCTCTTCCTTGTGAGGCAATTACAGGAAAAGTACCTAGCTAAAAGTAAGCCACTCTACTTGGCATTTGTCGACCTTGAGAAAGCCTTTGACAGAGTTCCACGTGCAGTAATCTGGTGGGCTCTTAGAAAACTAGGAGTAGATGAATGGCTTGTGAAAGCGGTACAAGCCATGTATAGGGGAGCAGTCAGCAAAGTTAGGATTGGCAATGAGTATAGCGAGGAATTTAGCGTACAGGTTGGGGTCCACCAGGGCTCTGTTCTTAGCCCTCTCCTGTTCATCATAGTCCTGCAGGCAATAACGGAGGAGTTTAAGACCGGATGCCCATGGGAACTCCTGTATGCTGATGACCTCGCACTCATAGCTGAATCTATGGTAGAACTAGAGAATAAATTCCAAACCTGGAAGCAGGGACTAGAGAGAAAGGGCCTCAAAGTCAACATGACAAAGACTAAGGTCCTTATAAGTAGACGAGAAAACAGAACCCAGATCCCCTCAGGGAAATGGCCTTGCTCAGTATGTAGGAAAGGTGTAGGTAGGAACTCCATTCTTTGCCCCAAATGCAAACAATGGGTACACAAGAGATGTAGCGGGATCTCAGGAAGCTTAATTAAGAATGTAGGATTCACATGCAGCAGCTGTGCTGAAACAGCAAGCAAACAGCCACAGGAAACAAGTACCACCAATCTCTGGGAGGGCCCTGTAGAAACAGTAGACAGCTTCTGCTACCTAGGTGACCGAATTAGCAACGGAGGTGGGTGCTCAGAAAGTACAATAACTAGGGTAAGAACGGGATGGAAGAAGTTTAGGGAACTACTACCACTGCTAGCTGCAAAAGGCTTCTCCCTCAGAATGAAAGGCAGACTGTATGATGCGTGTATCCGAACAGCGATGTTGCATGGTAGTGAGACCTGGGCGCTGAAGGTGGAAGACTTACGTAGATTAGAGAGAAACGAAGCCTGCATGCTCCGATGGATGTGTAACAGTAATATACGTGAACAACAAAGCATAAATGAATTGAGAGAGAGACTGAGCATAAGAGGAATCAAATGCTGCGTGCAGGAGAGGCGGTTACGCTGGTATGGACATGTGATGCGTATGAAGGATGACAGCTGCATAAAAAGGTGCAGAGCACTAGAAGTTGATGGAAACCGCGGAGTGGGGAGACCCAAGATGACTTGGGATGAGGTGATAAAAGCCGACCTTACCCAACTACACCTCTCAAAGTCAATGACACACGACCGTGACTTCTGGCGTCACGCAGTAATACAGGGTACCCGACCTCCCATGGGTACATGCTGAAGCATATAAACAATATGCCCCCCCCCCCCCCCCACCGCAAGGTGGTCGTGGAGGTGCCACGGCAAAAAAGCACCCAGCCCACACTGTAAAGTGGACGTGTAGGCGCCACGAAAAAGCACCCAGCACTCACTGTAAATGAGGTTGGTGTTAGGAAGGGCATCCAGCTGTAGAAATCAAGCCAGATCAGTTCCTGTATGAGCAAGGCATGGTCAGCCGACCAGACACTGCCCACAACAGGACAACCCGTCTAACCCATGCTAGCGTGGAAGAACGGACGTAAAACGGTGATGATGATGATGATGATGATGTATATATATATTATTGATAAGGCTGTGATACATATTTCAATGACAATAGTGGCCACATGATTCTGCCTAACCAGTGCCATGATCTCATCAGACAGCTTCTTACAGAATAAGGGTACATTTTCGAGGCAATCCAAATTAAAATGACAAAGGAACGGACAAAGATGATGTTCTTGAAGCCTTCACTCATTCCCTTGTGAGCTTTAATTCCCCTCCACAGTTTTGCGCAGACGCAAATTTAAAGGAAGTTGAACATCTAACTACTACCTGAAACACAAGGAAACTAGCAGTTCAATAGTTAGTCAAGGATCATCAGTGAAGGAAATCAATCTATCACGCATGAGATACAGAACAGAGACAAATGGGAGAACCACATGGTTTTTGGAAGAACCAATGCACTCTATCAGTCTCAGTGATGTGAATAGGCTTATCTGCAGCTAGAAATAACAGCCAAACCTTTCAACAGTGTAAAGCTCTACTAAAAGATATTAAGGAGCAAATTTATATTACATTCAAAAGTATAGATGTTATGTTTGAGAAAAGCTCAAACATGCACCCTATCACCTGTAGGAGAAGCTCAAAGGATTCCAAAGAATATTGGTAATATTGACAACATGACCATCTCCAAATATAACTATATATATATATATATATGTACAAATTCATTGCCATATATATATATATATATATATATACATGTATATTATGTATATATGTATGTACATTATATATATATATATATTTATATATATATATGTAATATATATATATTACATATATATATATGTAATATATATATATATATGTAATATATATATATATATATATGTAATATATATATATATATATATGTAATATATATATATATATTTATAAAGGGCCACATATTCAAGTTCAATGAGAAGATCTACACCCAAAATGAGGGAGCAGCCATTGGCGTCAGCATAGCTGGTGATGTTGCCAACCTTTTTATGGTATAGTGGGAAAGGAGACTTAAAGATCTCCGTAATGAGAGCTCCATAGACCTCATCATGTACTCTCGTTATGTAGATGATATCAATATAGTTATAAGAACATCCCCACTAGAGAGCACTAACAAGTTTGATTTAGAATGTAGCACAATGGAAAGCATCCAGCAGATAGCTAATTCCATACACCAGAGTATAACTGTAACTATCGACTACCCTTCCAAACACCCTAACAATAGACTACCTGTATTAGACACAGAACTCTGGATTAACACTATAGACGAGAGAGCCCAAATTCTCCACTCACACTATGCTAAACCCATGGCCTCCAAATACCTGATACTCAAAAACTCAGCAATGTCCAGTAGTGCTAAGTTTAATATTCTGATCGCAGATTTGGTACGAGTGATGAAGAATGTGTCCCGCATGTGCGACCCAACAGAAATGGAAAGACACATCCAACACTTCATCAACCGCATGCAGTTCTCTGGCTACAACCAAAGAGACAGAATCAGAGTATACGAAGGAGCCATGGAGAAGTATAAGACCCTCATAGAACTGGACATGAAAGGAATTATACAGGAGCAAATCCTGGAATAGCTTAGATAGGGCTAGACATAAGATAGGGAAAGCCACCTCATGGTACGACAACCAGAGATACCAGAGTGTCATGTTTGTGGACGCTACCCCTGGAGGGAAATTAGCTAACCAGTGTAGAAAGGCCCTGAGAAAGACCCACTTAAAGATTAAGGTGGTAGAAAAGCCAGGAACCACCATAAAATCCCTGATCAGCAAAACCTACCCTTTTAAGAAAACCCACTGTACTAATAGGAAGTGTATCATATGTAAGGTAAACCCCCGGATAAACTGTAAAACTAGAAACGTAGTCTATAGCATAAGATGTACAGAGGGGACTTGCAGAAACATGACAACAACATACATAGGCGAAACAGCTCGTAGCATAGGTGAAAGGATAGACCAACACTGGGGGGAACTAAAAGGACGAAAAAACGAGTCAGTACTATACGAACATGCCAGACAACAACACGATGGTAACATAGACAACATAGAAATTAGAATAATATCTAAACATAGAAATGACCCAGCAGATAGGCAAATCAGAGAGGCCAGTGAAATAGAACTTAGAAGGCCAAGACTAAACAGAAAGAATGAATGGAATAACAACACCCAAACAAACAACACTGACCTAAGAGAAGTATAAATAAATAGATAAATAAATAAATACATACACAAGCACAATAACAACAAACACATATAAACACACACTAGTAAACATAGAACATATTAACCAATACACAGTCACCCAACCACGAACACACATCAAACAAAACACTATACACACACGCAAACGCATGCGCAAAGAAGACAAAATAAAATAAACAAACAAACAAATAAATAAATAAATATATAAACAGACTAAATAAAGATGGCGTAGAAATACAATGCAACGGGAGGAATCTATAGCACCACTGACGATGTTGCAGATGTGCAACGAAAGAACTTTGATAAACTATATATATGTGTTTGTGTCTATATTGTATCTGTATTATTTTTGACCGTTGGTCAGTCAATGGCAACATTGAGGACCGCATAAATTTGATTGCCGATATAAAAGACACAGAAGCGAAAAGCGAAAACCAACCAAACAGTGAGTGTGTTCTGTTATTAATTCTGGCAATATTACACAAATATGACCCTCCCCAAGTATAACAATATATATGTATATATTTATATATATATATATGTAATATACATATATATATATGTAATATATATATATATGTAATATACATATATATCTAATATACATATATATGTAATATACAGGGTGCGGACGATATCTGTTCGCAAGATTACTGTCTAGGAAAAAATAACACAGTAGTTTTATTTTTTAAGATATATTTATCAAACTTGGATCAGTTTGTCTTCATGACTTGTTCTTTCGATCTCACTCGATAAACTCGCCATTGGCTTTGATGATGGCCTCAAGGCGGCCTCGGAACCGGCTACAGGCCTTCATCACTGTCCCCCGACTTAGGCCCCTAAGGCACTTGTGATCCTGGCCTTCAGATCGTCTTTCGTATTGCAGCTAGATCTGTTGGTGTCTCGTTCCACTGCGCCCCATACAAAGAAGTCGAGGGGGTTGCAGTCAGGCGAGCTGGGAGGCCAGATGTCAGGTGAAGTGTGGTCGACGAAGTTATCTGACAGCCAGGCTTGGGTCTTTCGGCTGGTATGGCAGGGCGCTGAGTCTTGCTGCCACACATACGGCCTACTTGCAGCTACCTGGTTGATCCAGGGCTTTACTACCTCGCTCAGAACGCGGATATAGCCATCGGTGTTCAGCTTGAGGCCCTCAGGGAAGAAGTGAGGTGACATGACGTCACCTTGACTGCTGACGACACCTAAAACTAATGTTGTCGCTGGAAACTTTGTCTGCATGACATATATGTATATGTACATATATATATATATAGTATTAATCTCCAGAGTCTAGCTATTAACCAGTTAATTTTTTTGATTTTTTTTTTAGTTAATTATATTAACTGATTAATAGCTCTTGTTAATTTTTAAAACTATTCTGTTGAGAGCTTAATTCATTTTGTGATATTTTGCAATTTTGCAATTACACACATACTGAATTCATCCTCCAAGACTAGGGGTTGTCTCGCTTGTCACACCCCACGTGAGTTTTGATAACGGTCAGTCCTTAGCTTTGCATAGAACTAAATGCCTGTTGAAAAAGTGACTTCCTTGTTCGATCATCATACCAAAAGCTTAACATTATTTGTTTAAGCAGACAGTACCAGATTTAGGAGTTGCAGAAACCCCATATTGGATCTTATCACCATTTCCAGGGGTCCGGGTATAATTTTCAATCATATTTTATTATTTGTTTGACCCGAATAGCTTGGTCGTTTCTATGGCTTTGCGGATCATGGTTTAACTATCGTCTCAGTGTGTTTGGCCTTTTAACTTACATTGTTGCTCTAGTTCACTAGTTTCTATGGAGCGCTTGCCACACATCTCGGAAGTTGTTTGTCGCTAATTTCCAATAGCCGCAATGCGATTCTCGCTAATTTATATTTATATATATATATCATCATCATCATTTTACGTCTGCTTTTCCCTGCTTGCAAGGGTGGGACGGGAACAGATTCTGGCTTGATTTCTACAGCCGGATACCCTTCCTAACACCAACCTCATTTACAGTGAGTGCTGGGTGCTTTTTTTACCGTGGCACCTCCACGACCACTTTGCAGTGGAATGATATGGACCTCAGTCCCTATCATCTCATTTCTACAGCTGAGTAAACTGGAGCAATGTGAAATAAAGTGTCTTGCTCAAGGAAACAACACATTACCCGGTCTGAGAATTGAACTCACAATATTTCGATTGCAAGGCCAATGCTCTAACCACTAAGCCATGTGCCTCCATATATATATATTTATATATACATATATTGTGTTATAATTGGGGATGGTGACGTTGCCAATATTGTCAATAGAAAGAAACTCATGCACCATATAATTTTCACTTTATCTTTGCTTGTTATTCATTCGTTTGTCAATTGAGGAGGTTACAGAATGTGTGACAAAAGAACATTGACAAACGAATGAATAATGAACAATAAAGATGAAGATAAAGTGAAAATTATATTGCAATATTGACAACCCCCAAATATAACAATATTGGTTTCAACACACAATTTCATATCAACACATCAAGAAGCTTACAGAACAAATACATAAATGTGTATGTATGTATGTATGTATATATATATATAAATATTTATACATACATATTATATCTATGAGATTTAGATGTTTTTATGTTGAGAACAATACTTTAACATCAGTATAAGCATTCAGTTACGACCAGTTTGAACAGGAGATGAAAGAATTCTGGTCGAATATGGCTGGTTTCAATGCTAAGGGGTTAAACAATACACTAATCTGATGAGCTGGAATTCCAGAGTCAAGCTTAATCGATAGCGATCATACCTTGAGCTGATCGATCATGAAACTCGCGTCACATGTCAATAAACGTATTATTATTATTATTATCATAAAATCATCATCATCGTTTTACGTCGATTCTTCCACGCTAGCATGGGTTAGACAGGTTGTCCTGTTGTGGGCAATGTCAGGTTGGGTGACCTTGTCTGGCTCATACAGAAACTGATTTTGGCTTGATTTCTACAGCTGGATGCCCTTCCTAATACCAACCTCATTTACAGTGAGTACTGGGTGCTATTTTACCATGGCGCCTACACGACCTGTTCACAATGTGGACTGGGTGCTTATATATATATATATATATAATTATATATATATATATATAAATATATAATTATATATAGGAACAAGTAAGACCCCGACGGTTGAGCTCAATCCAGAATTAGCCGTCGAAACGGCTTGAGCTCAGCCGTCGGGGTCTTACTTGTTCCTATTACCCACTCTACTACCCTAAGTATTGAGTACTTTGGTGCGTTATGGTCCACCTGGTTCCTTACCACATTTCCTTCGTTAATTATATATATATATATATATAAATATATAATTATATAATTATATATATATATAAATATATAATTATATAATTATATATATATATATATAAATATATAATTATATAATTATATATATATATATAAATATATAATTATATAATTATATATATATATATATAAATATATAATTATATATATATAAATATATAATTATATATATATAAATATATAATTATATATATATATATATAAATATATAATTATATATATATATAAATATATAATTATATATATATATAAATATATAATTATATATATATATATAAATATATAATTATATATATATATAAATATATAATTATATATATATATATAAATATATAATTATATATATATATATAAATATATAATTATATATATATATATATATATAAATATATAATTATATATATATATATAATTATATAATTATATATATAATTATATATATATATATATAATTATATATATAATTATATATATATAATTATATATATAATTATATATATAATTATATATATAATTATATATATATATAAATATATAATTATATATATATATATATATATAAATATATATATATATATATAAATATATAATTATATATATATATAAATATATAATTATATATATATATATATAATTATATATATATATATAAATATATAATTATATATATATATATATATATATATAATTATATATATGAAAGACGTAAATAAGAAAGTTATGAAAATTGACTTACTGAAATTTCACTCCAACTAATTAGTTTCTGTAAGGGGATAAATATGGTTACGGAGTGTATCCATAGAGAAGCCTTACCTCATCAGGGAGTCTATTCTCAGCTAAGCTTCCAGGCAATGCGGGGACACTGGGAACTTATACAAAAATAATTCAGTGGATGGAAAAAAGCGAGCGAGGCTAGATTCCAAGACATTGAAACATTCACTGCCTACTTGGTCAAGTGGCAAATTCAAAAGAATCAATCACGTGACACTGAGGTTAATCAGCCAGGAGTGGGGGTGCTATTAAGACAGAGCCTAGCCACTACTATTAATCACAGTAGTAATTTCGGCAAATTTTGCTCAACAAATAATTTGGAGATAATTATAAAGAATTACTATATCTACCGACATATGTATACAGATGCATACCTATTGCCACTTGACCAAGTAGGCAGTGAATTTTTCAATGTCTTGGAATCTAGCCCCGCTCGCTTTTTTCCATCCACTGAATTATTTTTATATAAGTTCCCACTGTCCCCGCATTGCCTGGAAGCTTAGCTGAGAATAGACTACCTGATGACGTAAGGCTTCTCTATGGATACACTCCGTAACTATATTTATCCCCTTACAGAAACTAATTAGTTGGAGTGAAATTTTAGTAAGTAAGTCAATTTTCATAACTTTCTTATTTACGTCTTTCATATAATTGTTCTGCATCCCCTTGCATAGAACCACAAAGTTACTAAGACAAAACATATATATTTGCTAGTATAGGTATGCATCTGTATACATATGTCGGTAGATATAGTAATTCTTTATAATTATATATATATATATAAATATATAATTATATATATATATATATAATTATATATATATAATTATATAATTATATATATATATATAATTATATATATATATATATATATATAATTACATATATATATATATATATAATTATATATATATATACATCATCATCATCATCGTTTAACGTCCATGTTCCAGGCTTGCATGGGTTTGGACGGGAGTTTTCCCACTTGAGGCAAGAGTGGTTGTCTTGCTCGCATAGGACTGTCTGGCGGGTTTTCTACAGCTGGATGCCCTTCCTAACACCAACCACATTTACAGTGTGGGACTGGGAGGTTTTTACCGTGTTGCCTACACGGCCACATTACAGCGTGGACTGTGTGTTTTTTTGTCGTGACACCTACACAACCTCATTTGTTTCAGACTGGATGTTGTGGCACCAACATAACTTTACATTGAAAGGGGCGGTGTGGATGGGACGGGGTGTTAGAGATGCCTACTGACTGTAGTAGGTTTTACTTTGTATTTAGGTAAGGCGGGTCTTCTCTATTACTGAGTACCACCAAAGATCTCGGTCCAGTGACATTGTCTTGGAGAGGTGTAAGTGTGTGACGTCGGAATTTATCAGGTCGTCCCAGGTTTTTCTGGGTCTGCCTACTCCGTGGCTACCGTCTATCTTTATTGCCCTGCACTTTTTTATACAGCTGTCGTCTTTCATGCGCATCACGTGACCATACCAACGTAGCCTTCTCTCGAGTAAACAACATCTGATCCCTCTTATTTCTAATTTTTCCCTTAGTTCGTTTATGCTTTGCCGTTCGCGTATATTACTATTACACATCCAGCGGAGCATGCAAGCTTCGTTCCTCTCTAGTCTGCGTATATCCTCTGCACACAATGCCCAGGTCTCACTGCCATGCAACATTGCTGTTCGTATGCAGGCATCATACAGCCTGCCTTTCATTTTTAGGGAGAACCCTTTAGCGGCTAATAGTGGTATAAGCTCTCTGAACTTTTTCCATCCAGTTCTGACTCTAGCTACTGTACTTTCAGAGCACCCTCCCCCACTGCTGATTTTGTCACCCAGGTAACGGAAGCTGTTCACTATTTCTATAGAACACTCTGCGCAATTGAAAGAGCTAGTATTTTGTGGGCACTTGCTGCTACTTATTGCACCAGAGCACCGGCCACATGTAAAATCTGTGTTCTTAGTTAGCTTACCTGTGATCCCACTACATCTTTTATGCACCCATATTTTGCATTTGGGACATAAAATGGAGTTTCTACCTACGCCTTTCCTACACACTGAGCATGGCCATTTTACGGAAGGGACCGGCACCTTATTTTCTTTCCTACAAACTAGAACTTTAGTCTTAGCCAGGTTAATTTTAAGGCTTTTGATTCTAGGCCGTGCTTCCACATTTGGAATTTCTTCTCTAGCTCGGCCATTGATTCAACTATGAGCGTTAGATCATCTGCGTATAGGAGTTCCCATGGGCAGCCAGTCTTGAACTCCACTGTTATAGCCTGAAGGGCAATAATAAATAGTAGGGGGCTAAGAACAGAGCCCTGATGAACACCAACTTTTACGCTAAACTCTTCACTAATTATATATATATATATATATATATATATATATATATATATATATATGCGGCGGATTGGCAGTATCGGTAGAGGATCGGACGCCATGCTTTCCAGCATAGTTACGTCCCTATATGATCTGAGTTCAAATCCCAGTGAGGTTAACTTTGCCTTTCATCCATACGGGGTCGATAAAATAAAGTACCAGTAATGCATTGGGATAATTGCTGGCCTTGTGCCTAAAGTAGAAACAATTATTATATATTTATATAAATATATAATTATATATATATATATAATTATATAGTTTTAATATAGATGAGATTCTACAGGACTAGAACTGTTTCATTCTTTAGAAATCATCAGGAATCTGGGTATCAAAAAGTAAGTATGGTATTTATAGGTCTCTTCAAGTGGTCGGAGAGGGTAGGGAGTGGGAATGGTGTAGGTCATTGGTTGATAGAAAAGGGAATTCATTAAAAGCTAAATCTTCAAAGCTATAGTTTTTTTTTAGTGTAACAAAGGCAGAAAGAATTCTATAAACAAGTTCTATAAACTGGTTTATAGAATTCTTTCTGCCTTTGTTACTCTAAAAATAAACTATAGCTTTGAAGAATTAGCTTTTAATGAATTCCCTTTTCTATCAACCAATGACCTACACCATTCCCACTCCCTACCCTCTCCTACCACTTGAAGATACCTATAAATACCATACTTACTTTTTGATACCCAGATTCCTGATGATTTCTAAATCATCAGGAATCTGCCTTCCACTTTGATAAATCGAATCTAAATGAAAATGTTTCAGACTTAGATAAAGTTTTCAAATCTTAAAAAAATCCACCCCCCAACAATGGATTTTGAAAACGATATAATTTCTATCATCCAAGGAATCAAATTCAAGAGAAACTTCAAAGGCCAGGAATATCTAAGAAGCATTAAGGATAATATTAAAGGCTTGGAGAGAACAGAGAAGATCTTGCTGAAATCGGACAAAACCAACAACCTTTATGGAGTGCAAAAAGACATGTATAATGGCCTTATATTGAAAGAACTAAGGAAAAAGTACAAGGTAGCAAATAAGGACGAACTGGAAAAAATGAATGTTGAGGCATCTTGTATAATGCATGAGTTAGACATTGATAACAAAACACAACCCTTCTTGCCTAGGAAACCCAAGATCAATATGAAAGATCACAAAAGAAATTTTGAAAATGATTTGCCAGTCAGATTGATTGCACCATCAAAATCTGACCTGGGTAAACTTAGCAAAAACATTCTAGACAGGGTGATACAGCAAATTAAAAACTTACATAATTTACCTAACTTAAACTTATGGAAGGGGACTGGTGAGGTTATTGAGTGGTTTAAAGAAATTAAATATAACAATAATAATAAATTTATTCAACTAGATATTGCTAACTACTATTCATCTATTACCCCTAATCTACCGAATAAGGCACTAAATTACGCATTCAAACATACAGACCTAACTAGCAATGAAATGCACATTATATTATCGGCAAGGAAAACATTGATAGAATTTAATAACCAACTATGGACTAGGGCAGATAGAGATAATAATTTCGACATTACTATGGGATCATCTGACTCAACTCAGGTAACGGACCTTGTGGGCCTATTTATAATTAATTCGCTGCATAGAAAAATACCTGGTGTAACCGGAGGATTATATCGTGATGACATGCTTTTACTTATTGAAAATAATAACTCTGAACTAAATAGAAAAAGAAAACAAATTATACAATTTTTTAATTACCTTAATCTAAAAATTGAAATAGAGAATAACCATAGAATAGTCAATTTCCTAGATGTAACACTAAATCTCAACACATGTCTTCACTATCCATTTCACAAACTAAATGAAAACTTGAATTATGTCAATTTTAACTCTAATCACCCCAGATCTGTTAAAAATACTATAGTGAACTCTGTTCAAGAACGTATCTCAAGAATTTCATCTAATAAAAATATTTTCGACGAAAAAGCGCAGTATTACAATGAAGCGTTAGCTAGAGCAGGATATAGTGATAAAATTAAGTACATCGATAATAATAGGCAAACTAACCAAAATAATAACAATTTTAATTACGGTAACAACTTTAACAACTTTAACAACTATAATAGAAAACATTACAATAATTCCAAAAGCCGGAAAAGAAATAGAACTAGAAATATAATATGGTTTGCCCCCCCCCCCCTTTCTCACTAAATATTAAAACCCACATTGCTAAACTATTTTGTAATGCTCTTGACAAACGCTTCCCTAGAACACATAAATATCACTCAATTTTTAATAGACATACTATAAAATTAACTTACTCGTCCACCAAAAATTTAGCACAAAATATTAACAGAATAAATAATAGGAATCTAAAACCTAACCAAAATACCGATAATAACCAAAACAATATTCAATTAAACGACTGTAACTGTAGAAATAAATCTAAATGTCCGTTAAATAACAATTGCTTAGTTAAAAATATAATATACAATTGTAATGTTAAAACTAACTTAAATTCTTTTAACTATGTTGGTTCCACCTCGACAGAATTTAAACTCCGCTACAATAATCATAAGAATTCTTTCACAGATCCAAACAAAAAATCTTCAACCTCACTATCAGGCTTACTCGGGCAACTTAAACATGATAACGTTGGGTATTCGATGTTTTGGAATATTGTCTCAAGGGGGATTCCTTTTAATTCCTCATCTGAGACATGTGACCTCTGTGTGGAGGAGATATTCTTTATATTAAAATCCAAAAATTCCCTTAATTTAAGGAGCAATTTATTCAGTTGCTGCAGACATAGATTGAACTCAACGTTTAAATATAAATATAAATTTAAAATGTAGTATAATTAATTAAGATATTTAATTAATGTATGAAACCTGACGATAAATCTTTCGATTCCTTCAACTTTTTCTTTTAAACCTTCTTCATAAATATAAACTAATGATGTAATTAAACTACTCTAAAATGTAGATGCTCCCAATCTATTGAATAAATGTTACGCAAGATAAACTTCTATACTAAATATAAGAGCATCCGTAGAACAACAGGGTCTCCTAAATCCTTTAAATGATTTCTGCTGAATGAGTTTTATTGGATAATTTTTGGTGTTTTGTTTGCTTTTTGATTCTGATTGCTTCTAATGAACTTGGCAATATATTGTCAGATAAATTGGAAGGGTAGTTTTCTGTGGTTGATATAGGGGCATACTGTGTTTTTGTGGCCCGAGATACTCTAGGGAGTGATGAAAATATTTTAACGTTTTGATATTTCTGTGCTGATATATTGATATCTGGTTGTCTCTGTACAAAGGCCATATGTATTAATATGCATATGGAATGATTACAGAGTATATTTTATCTGTCCATGTACCGTATGTGTGCATACATATATATCTATATGTATGTGTGGGTATAGTTCTGGATATGTTACAGATATGCATAATATTCTATACATGAACGATAATCATGTATGTGAGGGCAAGAATATTAATCGTTTATTTTTTATGTATATATATATAGTGAAATCTTTTATAACACAAGGAAAAAAATTTTTTTTGTGAAACAAGAAATTACAGAGTTGATCACGTAAAGTCATGGGTATGTCTATAATATCAACTAGAACTTGAGATGACCTTCTCTTTCTCTCTTTCTTTCCTTTTCCGGAAAGTGCATATGCATGTGTATGTATATACTTATATATTTCCGTATTTTTTTTTTTTTTTAAAAGTTTTATCTCAGTTTTTGGTACATCGACCTCAGAATTTTAAACTAAACATATGGTCATTATTGACCAAAATTATTTTTCACACATTATATATCTATGTCTCATTCATGAATATTGATATTTACATTATATTACCCAGTTCATATGAATTGATAATTCAAATTGATAGGACATAACGTAAAGATGTAAATCTATCATCCCTCTCTCTAGATATAGCTCTTTCTTCTCCTCCCTCTTTATATATGATGAAGTCTATGTATCTGTTGTTCTGACTTTGCCTCTCAAGTTTCTCTCTTATTTCTCTCCTATTTCTCTCTTGATTTTCACCTCCCCCTATATAATTATTATTATTTGGTCTACCTCTTTCTTTTTCCCCCCCATCTCTATCTTTCTCTCTCTCTGTTTTCTCTTCATTTTTTATTTCTCTCCGTCTCCTCCCTAACTGTCCTTAACACTATAACTAAATAATTACAGTACTCCCTCCCTCCTAAATCTCTCAATTTGTATGATGAATTATTATTATTCATGTTGCCTTCAGCTGCCTCTCTTTTTTCACCTCCTCACTATTTCTCTGTTTTTCTTTACATACATTTCTTCTTTTTTTGTCTTTCTTTTTAACTGTGCTTAACACTAAATATTTATAAACATCTCACTACCAAACCGGCTTCTTACATAACGGTTGCTCAATATTTATGGTACGTCAAAATTATTTATAAAACTGTTTATATATTGTATTTTATCTGAAGAAGGCATGCCATATTTTTAATATGGTATCCCCGAAATATGTATAATGAAATAAATATGGTTTTATAAATATAGTTTCCATTTGTTTAATATCGTATATCTACTCCAAAACTTGTCGAGTACTTTATATCAGTTATAAAATATTTACTTGTTGTAACCCAACAATTTTAAATAAAACTTTTGCATATATAATTATATATATATATATGCAATTATATATATATATATATAATTATATATATATATATATAATTATATATATATATAATTATATACAATTATATATATATATATATATACAATTATATATATATATATATAATTATATATATATATATATAATTATATATATATATAATTATATACAATTATATATATATATATATACAATTATATATATACAATTATATATATATATATACAATTATATATATATATATATATATATATATATACAATTATATATATATATATATATATATATATATAATTATATATATATATAATTATATATAATTATTTGCCCATATGAGTTTGTGAGTATTGATTTATTATTAATTTAATTTATATAATTATATATATAATTATATAAGTATGTATGTATAAGCACATACATATATGTATACAGACGTACAGTAGCATGTATATATATACATACAGGCACACATACATATATGCACGTATCAGTTTACCGAACATTTATTATAATGCTCGGTTTGTTCGTTTGTAAACAAACAAACAGCCTGAATTACACCGTACAGTGTTTAGGCAACCACGTCACCTTTTTGTTCAACACTGACACAGGAACGATGTACTAGTTTCAAGCTTATTAGCTATCGTCAGCACCGTATACCTTTCTGCCAGATGGTTGAACGTCCGAAAGTATATACTTTCCTAATGAAAATTAACGGCTGAGCAGCCTAATTTGCATATCGAGTGAGTTCAGTCGGCCAGGCGCACCGAAAACGATAAATGGAATAGAATGAAACGAAATTTCATTTCTCACTCTTAGTACGGCACTTACTTTAATGTAAGTATGTATGTATACGTACATACATATATGTCTACAGACGTACAGTAGCATGTATATATATACATACAGGCACACATACATATATGCACGTATCAGTTTACCGAACATTTATTATAATGCTCGGTTTGTTCGAGAGTGAGAAATGAAATTTTGTTTCATTCTATTCCATTTATAATTATATATATATATAATTATATATATATATAATTATACATATAGATATATAATTATATATATATAATTTTTTATATATATATATATATAATTATATATATATATAATTATATATATATATATAATTATATATATAGATATATAATTATATATATATATAATTATATATATATATATATATATAATTATATATATATAAAATGATATATATATATATATATATATAATTATATATATATAAATGATATATATATATATATATAATTATATATATATAAAATGATATATATATATATATATAATTATATATATATAAAATGATATATATATATATATATAATTATATATATATAAAATGATATATATATATATATATAATTATATATATATAAAATGATATATATATATATATATAATTATATATATATAAAATGATATATATATATATATATAATTATATATATATAAAATGATATATATATATATATATAATTATATATATATAAAATGATATATATATATATATATAATTATATATATATAAAATGATATATATATATATATATAATTATATATATATAAAATGATATATATATATATATAATTATATATATATAAAATGATATATATATATATAATTATATATATATATATATATAATTATATATATATATATATAAAATGATATATATATATATAATTATATATATATATATATATAATTATATATATATAAAATGATATATATATATATAATTATATATATATATATATATAATTATATATATATATATAATTATATATATATATATATATAATTATATAATTATATATATATATATATATATATTATATATATATATATATATAATTATATATATAATTATATATATATATATATATATATATATATATATATATATAATTATATATATATATATATATATATATATATATATAATTATATATATATATATATATAATTATATATATATATATATATATATATATATATATATATATATAATTATATATATATATATATATATATAATTATATATATATATATATATATATAATTATATATATATATATATATATATATATATAATTATATATATATATATATATATATATATATATATAATTATATATATATAATTATATATATATATATATATATATAATTATATATATATATATATATATAATTATATATATATATATATATTATAATTATATATATATAATTATATATATGTAAAGTTATATTTAAAATTGTTGGGTTACAACTAGTAAATATTTATAACTGATATAAAAGCACTCGACAAATACTTGGAGTATATTTACAATATTAAATAAATGGAAAACTATATTTATAAAACCATATTTATTTCATTATATATATTTCGGGGATATCATATTAACAATATGCTATGCCTTCATCAGACAAAATACAATATAAACAGTTTTATAGATAAATATATTCGACATACCGTAATAAACATCAACTTCATTTGAAGAGGTTTACTCTAGCAGTGAAAATACAGAGAGAAAGAAAGAGAGAGAGAAAAGAGGGAAATAAGAAAGAAAGAAAGACAAAACGAAGAAAAGGAAGAAAAAGAAGAAAAAGAAAAAGAAGAAATGCATGGGATAATGCATTTCACAGATCCAAATAAAAAATCTTCAACGGCACTATCAGGTGTACTCTGGCAACTTAAGCTAGATAACGTTAGATATTCGACGGCTTGGAATATAGTCTCAAGAGGGATTCCTTTTAATTCATCCTCTGAGACATGTGACCTCTGCGCAGAGGAGATATTCTTTATACTAAAATCTAAAAATTCCCTTAACCTACGGACAAATTTATTCAGTTGTTGCAAACATAGATTAAACTCAACGTTTAAATATAAATTTAAATTTAAAATGTAGTATATTTAGTTTGATTTATATTTATATGAGAACTAGCCGATAAATCTTTTGATTCCTAAATCTTTGATTCCCTCTTTTTACTCTTTTTATTGTTTATTTTATTTTATTTATTTTTATTTTTATTTTTATTTTTATCTAAACATTCCTCATGAAAAATTAAGCTACCCTAAAAGCCGATGCTCCAAATTTTTTGAATTAACCTTACACTTGATAAACTTATATATTAAATATAGGAACATATGTAGACATTATTGGACATCATAATCTTTTTTGCGATATTCCTTGCTAGATGTGATTTGATAGATAATTTTGGCTTTGTCTTGTAGTGAACTTGGCAATATATTGTCAATTAACTTTGAAGGGTTGTTCTTTGTGGTTTATTTTTATTTTCATTTTTATTTTTATTTTTATTTTTATTCTTTTAGTATTGTAGTATTCTATAATATTTTTATTTTTTATTTTATTTTATTTTTATTTTTAATATTTTTATATGTAAATTTTTATTTTTAATATTTTTATATGTAAAGTTTTAATACGTAATATTTTTAATACGTAGTATTTTTAATATGCAATATTTTTATTATGTAATATTCTTTCGTAATATTCTTTTTTTAGTTTTCTATTCTATATTTTTATATTTTTATATTTTTATATATTTTTACTTATTATCATTATTATTGTTATCTCTGCTTATAATATAATATATATTTTCGATTAGTATATTGAAATCTGCTCTCTATTTCTGCTTGATAGATAATCTTGTAGAGTAATCGCAAGAATAATAATACGCTCAAATTTTTATACCACATTGAGAATGTTTTCCGGTAACTTTGAATTTGCGGAGTGAATCAGTTGGATTCACATAGACATATGAATTTTTTAAAAAACTAAACATAAGATAATGAATTTTCACGCATTGTGAATACTTGTTTCATCCAGGAATACTGATATTTACAATATAGTGTAACTTTTATAAATACATTAAAACATAGGGTTTTCTACGCCTCGAATATGTCTGGCTATTTTTAAATTTTTTCTCTCTCTATATCTCTCTATATCTCTCTATATATCTCCCTTACATTAATACTTGAGCTAAATAAATAAATAAATAAATAAATAAATGCATCATTGATACACTTACTCAAAATGACCTCCCACTACCTAATTTTTCTATATCTATATTTATATATGTATCTATCTCTATTTCCTCTCTCTCTCTCTATATATATATATATATCTCTTTCTGTCTCTTTACATGAAGGTCTTCGCTTTATCTATTTTTCCATCTCTCTATTTTATCCCATGCATTTCTTCTTTTTCTTTTTCTTCCTTTTCTTCGTTTTGTCTTTCTTTCTTTCTTATTTCCCTCTTTTCTCTCTCTCTTTCTTTCTCTCTGTATTTTCACTGCTAGAGTAAACCTCTTCAAATGAAGTTGATGTTTATTACGGTATGTCGAATATATTTATCTATAAAACTGTTTATATTGTATTTTGTCTGATGAAGGCATAGCATATTGTTAATATGATATCCCCGAAATATATATAATGAAATAAATATGGTTTTATAAATATAGTTTTCCATTTATTTAATATTGTAAATATACTCCAAGTATTTGTCGAGTGCTTTTATATCAGTTATAAATATTTACTAGTTGTAACCCAACAATTTTAAATATAACTTTACATATATATAATTATATATATATAATTATAATATATATATATATATATAATTATATTTATTAAAATAACAGATTAAAGTTTAACCAAAGAATCGCTGCTTTCACCCTTAACGGGATCTTCTGAAACTAACAAAGTCAATCTGTAAACGCAGAACTGGATATTTCAAAAAACGTTGCAACCGGAGGAAGACAGGAAGACGATACTTTGGTTCGTGGTAACGTTCGCTGGCAAAGAACGGGAAAAAACGAATAATACGTCATTAATAGGAGCGGTGAAAAACAATTACGCGCAAAGACAAAACCACGTTTATGGTATAAAAGAGGTCGTAGACTAATGTTCTCTTAGGTGGTGCATAGAGACGTTCTCTGGCAATGAACGAAAAAACGAAGATAATAAGTCATATGTGGAGCGTGGAGAACAATAGCACGCAAAGACAAACCCACGTAAATGGTATAGCAGAAATCGTAGACTAAAATTCTAACTAGGAGACCAAATGAATCTCCGCTACAGAGTTAAGAACAAAGTAAATAAATACAATACAGAAGTAATAGGAACAAATAAATACATACACGCAAACAGATACGTACATACACAAGCATACGCAAAACCTTACCATGGGTATACAAAACCACGCACATATAAGTATGTGTGTGTGTGTATGCTTGTGTACAAATAAATAAATAATTATATAAACGTATATAAGTAAATAAATACGTATATAACAAGCGCACACGCATACCTACATATAAATACACGAATGTTCGGAGACGTAAGTCAACTAAAACAAGAAGTACACACACCCACCATACGTACGAACCTGCACACTCACGCGGACGCAAAACTCCCGTATACACAAGCCAAACCCTAAAACCAGAATATGTAAAAATTATACGCTATAACAGTCAAATATACGTACGAGAAGGTATACATACCTTCACAAAACATACGGGTAATATATACTTACCTATGCAAATACGTAAAGGAATAAACAAAACATATACTTAGCTCCCACATCAAGACGTAAAATATCCACTTATAGATCGTGCTATCCGTTAGGGTATAACGTGGGGCTGTAATACAGGAAAGTTTTGTGCAATTTATGTTTACAAGCCGAAATTGCCTCAGATTTTTTGTTTAAGATGTGGTCTGTAGCGTAGAGTATTTCCAGGGCTTCAGCGGCGCAGAGGTCACATGGTCTTTTATTTCCGTTATACGATCTAGCCCTGGCTAGGATCTCCCAGTGTAACTTATATTGGGTGTGGTTGTCTTTTAGACTCCAGATATAAGCTGAAAGTGACGTCATATTCCTTCTTAGAGGGTAACGAAAAGAATGGGTATGCATGTAAAGACGCTGCTTGAAACTATTGGCGGTTAACCCTATGTAGGCCCTACGGGACGTGGGTGTTACAACCTTACATTTGTAGACAATGTTACTAGAGAGGCATTTCCCGGATAGGGGGCAATCAGCCCGATTCCTACAATTACAGTTAGTACTACCTACAGGGTTGCACGTGTTCCTACGGCTAGGTAGTTTAGCTAAATTTGAAGCTGTGACCTGAAGAATAGAATTCGTTCTATTAAGGATTCTAACGCCGTGCACGTCCATTCCGACAAAACTGGCAACCTATATCAAGTGGAGCGCAGTACTTACCATCAACTACTACATAATGCTGTAACTAAGGATTACCGTAAAACTAATCGGTGCGTCATCAATGAAATCAACGATGCTGGGTTTAAAATCACATCTGATCTCAACATCCTGGACCGGACCGAACCTCTGGACCCTATCTCTCCCCACTTTACCCTGAAGGATCACAAATCCAATTTTCTGAACAACCCCTCTATTCGGCTTATTAACCCTACGAAGTCCGGTTTAGGTAGACTTAGTAAAACGATTCTTGATAGAATTATACCTGAAATTAGAAGTTTGGCCCCTCTCGCACTGTGGAACAATTCTTTCGCGGTGATTGATTGGTTCAACGGCATATGTAACAAGGAACATTGCCGTTTTATCCAATTCGACATCAACAATTACTACTCCTCCATCACTTTACCTCTTCTCCTTAGAGCTATCAATTTCGCTAAAACACTCACAGTGGTTAAGGATTTTGAAGTTGATGTCATCCTTAATGCCCGAAAGTCGGTGATTAATTTCGACGACTCTATTTGGATTAAAAAATCCAATAGTACCCCATTCGACGTGAGTAT
>OZ024741.1:305218881-305226381 GCA_964016885.1 Eledone cirrhosa | reverse complement strand
GGGTGTGTTTTGATAGAGATGCCTACTGACTGTAGTAGGTTTTTACTTTGTATTTAGGTAAGGCGGGTCTTCTCTATTACTGAGTACCGCCAAAGGTCTCGGTCCAGTGACATTGTCTTGGAGAGGTGTAAGCGTGTGAGGTCGGAATTTATCAGCTCGTCCCATGTTTTTCTGGGTCTGCCTACTCCGTGGCTACCGTCTATCTTTATTGCCCTGCACTTTGTTATACAGCTGTCGTCTTTCATGCGCATCACGTGACCGTACCAACGTAGCCTTCTCTCGAGTAAACAACATCTGATCCCTCTTATTTCTAATTTTTTCCTTAGTTCGTTTATGCTTTGCCGTTCACGTATATTACTATTGCACATCCAGCGGAGCATGCAAGCTTCTTTCCTCTCTAGTCTGCGTATATCCTCTGCACACAATGCCCAGGTCTCACTGCCATGCAGCATTGCTGTTCGTATGCAGGCATCGTATAACCTGCCTTTCATTTTTAGGGAGAACCCTCTAGCGGCTAATAGTGGTATAAGCTCTCTGAACTTTTTCCATCCAGTTCTGACTCTAGCTACTGTACTTTCAGAGCACCCTCCCCCACTGCTGATTTTGTCACCCAGATAACGGAAGCTGTCCACTATTTCTATAGAACCCTCTGCGCAGTTGAAGGAGCTAGTATTTTGTGGGCACTTGCTGCTACTTATTGCACCAGAGCACCGGCCACATGTAAAATCTATGTTCTTAGTTAGCTTACCTGTGATCCCACTACATCTTTTATGCACCCATACTTTGCATTTGGGACATAAAATGGAGTTTCTACCTACGCCTTTCCTACACACTGAGCATGGCCATTTCCCAGATGGAACCGCCGCCTTATTTTCTTTCCTACAAACTAGAACTTTAGTCTTAGCCAGGTTAATTTTAAGGCCTTTTGATTCTAGGCCGTGCTTCCATGTTTGGAATTTCTTCTCTAGTTCGGTCATTGATTCAGCTATGAGCGTTAGATCATCTGCGTATAGGAGTTCCCATGGGCAGCCGGTCTTGAACTCCTCTGTTATAGCCTGAAGGGCAATAATAAATAGTAGGGGGCTAAGAACAGAGCCCTGATGGACACCAACTTTTACGCTAAACTCTTCACTATACATACATACATATATGTATACAGACGTACAGTAGTATGTATATATATATACATACATGTATATATTTCTACAGCTGGATGCCCTTCCTAACACCAACCTCATTTACAGTGAGTGCTGGTTGCTTTTTTGCGGTGGCACCTCCACGCCCACTTTGCAGTGGAATGATAGGGATTGGGGTCCCTATCATCTCATTTCTACAGCTGAGTAAACTGGAGCAATGTGAAATAAAGTGTCTTGCTCAAGGAAACAACACATCACCCGGTCTGAGAATTGAACTCACAACCTTTCGATTGCAATCGAAAATGTGGGAGTACATGGCTTAGTGGTTAGAGCATTGTCCTTGCAATCGAAATTATATATATATATATATAAATACAATAATTCTGTGCACAGTTGCCACACCAACTCCAAAGTGTATGCTTATTGAAAGTGTATGCTCAGAAAACAGCACAGTTCCAATGACTTTCGGAAACATTTTTTTATGCTCAGAGTTGCTGAAGCATGGAACAAACTACCTGCATCAGTTGTTAGCTGTCGACATACATGCACACATGTATATCATGACTCATACACTGTTCACTTCCCTTACATTTGTATATTATTCAATGTACTATACATGCACCTTTGACGAGTTGTAGTGCACCTGAGCACTTTACACAATAATTTCATTATATTATATTTCATTATATATTATTGTCTTTAAAGACAGACAACAGTCTTCACACAGAATTTTGTGAATTTTCTCAACCAGCATTGATGTTCTAACATCCCTCTCACTCCCACACATCTCATTAAGCATTCTATTACAATTCTCATAGTAGAAGAACACTGACTTCAAAAAACACATATGCTATTGAAGAACAATATTACACTTCTTTGTACATCCTTTATTCAGTTTGTTCTAAGCCAAGTCAACTTAGCAAGCCCATCCTTCTTAAATATATACCCACTGACAGAAGCTGAGATTGTCAAGCTGGACTCCCTGTAAATATCATAGCTGACACCTCTCTAATATTTTATGCCCATAGGAGTACTAAAACCAAATAAAACATTCATGAATTTTACAGTATTGCTTACACCAGCAACTTGTTTTTACCATGTAAAATCTGTTTACAACTAGTTAAAAATGATTTATTTTAGAATTAGATGTTGGCCACAAACACAATGCAGTTATGATATCAGTGAATCATATAGCAAATCAATAGTTCATGGTATTACAGTTGCAATTCACTGCAGGAATATTTTGAGTCATCACTGAGAAAAGCAGTCCAATGTACCTGTTCACCAAGCTGTAAGCAAATAGCAGACCATCTAAGAGGACAGTTGTCAATCCTATTCAAAGAAAAGATTTGCCTTTAAGCAATTTCATGTTACAAAAGTTAGGCTTAACGCACCAAAATATGACAAACATTTGATTGCTGAATAGCTTATTGAGTTTAGCATTGTTACTCATAAGAAAAAATATGCCCTAAATATAAATATAATCCATGTTTCTATAAACTAAGAAACTAGAGTGATAACATGTCTCTTTAATATTTCAAAGTCTTTTTCGTTAAAACTAGCTTCATTTAGGGTCTTGTCAACCAATTCTTCTGTAATTGTTTTAAATGAGTCCAGATCTGAAAAATTATAATAAAAAATCAAATTAATATAATAATATATATAAAACGAATAAGCCATACATTCATAAATAATAAAACATACATGTACAATATTAGTTTAGATTCTTTTAACATCCTGTTAAAATTTTTTATATATATATATACATAACTGTGTTCATTCTCAGGTTTCCTGAAGAAATGCAGTTATAAGTATTATGTATTGTATTAATAATTGCGAATTAATTATTTCCAATTGTTTTCATATGCATGTACTATTGTAACCTGTATTGAAATGGACGTAGAAATTAAAGAATGGATTTAAGTTGTGAAACTTGGTCTTTTGTCATATATATATACATACATATATATATATATATACATATATATATATATATACATACATATATATATATACATACATATATATATATATATATACATATATATATATATACATACATATATATATATACATACATATATATATATACATACATATATATATACATACATATATATATATATATATATATATAAATACATTATCGAGGAAAGCTTTTAGCGATACTCCGGCCAAATCTCAACTCACTCAACAAACATTAGGAAATAAGTGAGTATATTCCTAATTAAACGTTCGGGATGCTAACTAATTGTATTGTGTGGAAAATTGGCTGTATTATTTCATATGAGACATATCGAATATATCTCTTCCCAGACAGACGTCTCGTTTCATTATAAGATTCCTACAATTTGGGTGAAATTATACCAATTCATGTAGGAGCTTGTATAAGATCAACAGATACATATTCAAGTGGGCTCTTATAATTCTTCAGTGTGTGCCCAATAATACTAATATTGATAATCTAGTGGTTAGAGCATTAGCCTTGCAATTGAAAGGTTGTGAGTTCAATTCTCAGACCGGGTGATGTGTTGTTTCCTTGAGCATGACACTTTATTTCACATTGCTCCAGTTTACTCAGCTGCAGAAATGAGATGATAGGGACTGGGGTGCCTAACATTCCACTACAAAGTGGTCGTGGAGGTGCCATGGCAAAAAAGCACCCAGCACTCACTGTAAATGAGGTTGGTGTTAGGAAGGGCATCCAGCTGTAGAAATCAAGCCAAAAGCAGTTCCCGTCCCATCCTTACCCTTGCAAGCAGGGAAAAAGCGGACGTAAAAATTAAATGAAAAAAAAAAAAATGAAAATCAATATCAGTATTTAGCGATAATCACCATCAGTGCTTAAGGTATCTGTTAGGTTGCTACTCCAGCAGTTCTAAAGGAATACTCAAACTGATTCAAAAATGAGGAAACAGATTACCGCCAAAAAAACAATACATGCGCAGGACAATGAATTCTAAAAGGAATTCAGGCCACATGCCAAATTGGTATTTGAAAAAATATCCATGTGTGTACATCGTTTGATGACACACATAGATATTTTCTCGGGCAAAATAACGGAATGAGATACAAGAAACAATCAATATTCATATATAAAAAAAATAAACAAAGAGAGTCAAACCTTATATCGGGAAGTTCATAACTGTTGCACCAAGAGTAAATAAATAAATACATTATCGGAGAAAATACATATATATATATATATATATAAATATATATATATATACATGGAAAGTTATATTTAAATTGTTGGGTTACAACTAGTAAATATTTATAACTGATATAAAAGCACTCGACAAGTATTTGGAGTATATTTACGATATTAAATAAATGGAAACTATATTTATAAAACCATATTTATTTCATTATATATATTTCAGGGATATCATATTAACAATATGCTATGCCTTCCTCAGACAAAATACAATATAAACAGTTTTATAGATAAATAGATTTGACATACCGTACAACATCGACTTGTATTTGAAAAGTTGAATTGGCAGTGAAAAAATTGTACACAGAGAGAAAGAAAGAGAGAAAAAAGGAAAGAAAGACAGAAAACGAAGAAAAAGAAGAAAAAAAGAAAAAGAAGAAATGCATGGAACAAAATAGAGAGATGGAAAGATAGATAAAGAGAAGAACTTCATGTAAAGAAACAGAGAGAGATATATATATAGAGAGAGAGAGGAAATAGAGATAGATATATATATATAGAAAACTAGGTAGTGGGACGTCCGTTGAGTAAACGTATCAATGATACATTTATTTATTTATTTATTTATTTAGCTCTAGTATTAATGTAAGGGAGATATATGTGGTTAGGAGAGAAACCAGCTGTTATATAGAGAGAAAAATTAAAAATAACCAGACATAGGCGAGGCATAAAAACCCTATGTTTTAATGTAGAGGTATTAGTATGTATAAAAACCAGCCACTATATTGTAAATATCAGTATTCCTGAATGAGACATGTATCCATAATGTGTGAAAAGTAATGATCTTATGTTTAGTTTTTTAAAAAAAATTCATATGTTTATGTGATAACTACAAACATCTATGTGAATTTACATGATCAACTCTGCAAACCCCAAGTTCACGGAAAACATTCTCATTGTGCTATAAAAATTTAAGTATACATATATGTGTATATATATACACACATATATATATAGAGTCAATATTACTACTATTCCTGTCTTTACTCTACAAGATTATCTATCAAGCAGAAATAGAGAGCAGATTTCAATATACTAATAAAAATATATATCAGAAACAAAACCAAAAAATAACAATAATAATAATAATAATAAATAATAAATAATAATAAAATAAAATAGAAAACTAAAAAATATTACGAAAGAATATTACATATTAAAAATATTACATATTAAAAATAAAAATATTAGAAAATACTACAATAATAAAAATAAACCACAAAGATCAACCCTTCAAAATTAATTGACAATATATTGCCAAGTTCATTATAAGCATCAGAGTCGAAAAACAGATAAAGCTAAAAATTATCTATCAAATCGCATCTAGCAAAAATCATTTCAAAAAGTTTAGGATGCCCATTTGGTCTACATGTGTTCTTATATTTAATTTTTAATATAGAAGTTTATCTAGTGTAACGTTTATTCAAAATATTTGGAGCATCAACTTTTAGGGTAGCTTAATTTTTCATGAAGAATGTTTAAATAAAAATAAAAATAAAAAATAAAAAGAATAAAAAGAAGAAATCGAAAGATTTATCGGCTAGTTTCCCATATAATTATAAATCAAACTAAATATACTACATTTTAAATTTAAATTTATATTTAAACGTTGAGTTTAATCTATGTTTGCAGCAACTGAATAAATTTGTCCGTAGATTAAGGGAATTTTTAGATTTTAGTATAAAGAATATCTCCTCTGCGCAGAGGTCACATGTCTCAGAGGATGAATTAAAAGGAATCCCTCTTGAGACTATATTCCAAGCCGTCGAATATCTAACGTTATCTAGCTTAAGTTGCCAGAGTACGCCTGATAGTGCCGTTGAAGATTTTTTGCTTGGATCTGTGAAAGAATTCTTGTGGTTATTATAGCGAAGTTTAAATTCCGTCGATGTCGAACCGACGTAGTTAAAAGAATTAGAGTCAGTTTTAACATTACAATTGTATACTATATTTTTAACTAAGCAGTTGTTATTTAACGGACATTTAGATCTATCTCTACAGTTACATTTGTTAACTTGTATATTATTTATGCTATTATCACTAGGTTTTAAGTTCCTATTATTTATTCTATTAATATTTTGTGCTAAATTTTTGGTGGATGAGTAGGTTAATTTTATAGTATGTCTATTGAAAATTGAGTGATACCTATGTGTTCTAGGGAAGCGATTATCAAGAGCTTTAAAAAATAGTTTAGCGATGTGGGTTTTAATGTTTAGTGAGAAAGGGGGGGGCAAACCAAATTATGTTCCTAGTTCTATTTCTTTTTTGGCCTTTGGAATTATTGTAATGCTTTCTATTATAGTTGTTAAAGTTGTTGCCGTAATTAAAATAGTTGTTATTTTGTTTAGTTTGTCTATCATTATCTATGTACATAATCTTATCAGTATATCCTGCTCTAGCTAATGCTTCATTGTAGTATTGGGCTTTTTCGTCGAAAATCTTTCTATTCGACGAGATCCTAGAGATACGTTTTTGAACAGAGTTTACTATAGTGTTTTTGACAGATCTGGGGTGGTTAGAGTTAAAGTTGACATAGTTTAAGTTTTCACTCAACTTGTGAAAAGGATAGTGAAGACATGTGTTGAGATTTAATGTTATATCTAGGAAATTGACTATTCTATGGTTGTTCTCAATTTCTATTTTAAGATTAAAGTAATTAAAAAATTGTGTAATTTGTTTACATTTTCTATTTAGTTCAGATTTATTATTATCAATAAGTAAAAGCATGTCATCTCTATATAAACCTCCGGTAGTATCAGGTATTTTCCTATGTAGCGAATTGATTAAAAATAAGCCCACAAGGTCAGTTACCTGAGCTGAGTCGGATGATCCCATAGTAATGTCAAAATTGCTATCTCTATCTGCTCTGGTCCATAGTTGGTCATTAAATTCTATCAAAGTTTTCCTAGCCGATAATATAATATGCATTTCATTGCTAGTTAGGTCAGTATGTTTGAATGCGTAATTTAGTGCCTTATTTAGTAGATTAGGGGTAATAGAAGAATAATAGTTAGCAATATCAAGTTGAATAAACTTATTATTATTGTTATATTTAATTTGCTTAAACCACTCAACAACCTCTCCAGTTCCCAAAAACATTCTTGACAGGGTGATACAGCAAATTAAGAACTTGGATTGTTTATCTAA
>OZ024741.1:305203881-305208881 GCA_964016885.1 Eledone cirrhosa | reverse complement strand
CTGTATTTGTCACCAAAACTATGTCGTCGGCAAATTCAGCATCCGATACCTTTTTCGCCCCAACTCTCCTGCTCTGAGCCGGTGCTACAGTAAAGCCAGTGTCCTGGTGTTTCTCCAGTGCAAGGCGCATACAATAGTCCACTACGATGATAAAAAGGTAGGGAGCCAATGTATCTCCCTGGAGCACTCCAGCCAGTATCTCAAAGAACTCTGTCATCCCATCAGGTGTAATGACTTGGGGTTTGGTGTTGGTGTAGAGCAGTGATATCAGGTCCACTATCCTCTTGGGGATTCCATAAGCCCGTAAGATCTTCATCAGGCAGTAACGGTCCACAGAATCAAAGGCCTTCCTAAAGTCAATGAAAACCATGACCGCAGGAAGGCACTTTGCTCTAGCTCCCTCTAATATCCTCCTCAGCATCAGGATGTGACTGGTGGTTGATCTACCCTCTCTGAAGCCGTTCTGGTTGTCCCTGAGCTTCTTCTCCATCTCAGGCTGGATCCTGTTAAGAATCATCCTGTTGAGGGTCTTTGCCACAAGTGACGTCAGTGAGATCCCCCGGTAGTTGTTGGTGTTAGAGAGATTTCCCTTCTTTGGCACTGGGACGATGTTACTGATCCTCCACTGATTCGGAGCAAATCCTCTCTCCAGTGCCCCGTTACAGAACCCCAGGATGATATCATCAAAATCACACCTCTTCATCACCTCTGATGCCACTCCATCTTCTCCATGAGCCTTGCCCTCCTTGATCTTCTTCTTGGCTCTCTGAAGCTCCTCTCTGGTGAAGGGCTCTGTCTCAACATCCAGTTCCTCAAACAGCCGCCTGATCTCCCCAGTGCTCTGGGCTGTGGAGGGTGGCTCTCCTAGTAGGGTCCTAAAATGGTCTAGCCATTTCCTCCTCCTATCCTCGGGCCCCGTTCCCTGGATCTGACTCGAACACCTTTTCTTCCTCCCTGTGATCTCGTTGAGGACCATCCAGCTCTCCTTACATCCAGATCTGTCAACCGCTCTCTCCACACTTCTGATCTTCTCTATCAGTGCCTCCTCTCTGACCTCAGTGTAAGCGGTACAGAGCTCTTCCCTCATCACCTCCACAGTCTCCATCCTCTCCTCCGTAGGATCAGCATAGAGTTGGTCCCTGGCAGCTTTCAGGTGTTCTCTGGCTGCACACACTTTTGGGTTTGCAGAGCTGACGTGCTTCCCTTTGTTCTTTTTCCTCGGCACCAGGGTTTCACTTGCTTCCGCCACTGCATTGGTGAAGTGCCCGTACCTCCTCGTCACACTCTCCTCAGTCCATCCAATCTCTCTCTCCTCTGACTCTCCACACAGAGCACTAAACCTGTTTCTCACTTCCACTGTGAACCTCTCCTGTAGCTTATCATCTTCCTTGAAAGCTCCCCAGTCATAGATTGTTCTCCGGGGCTGAGCCTTGCTCTTTCTTAAGCTCACGCGGACCTCACTCATAACAAGCCGGTGGTCACTACCCAGTGTACTGAAATAGCTGTATGGTTCCGTGTTCAGAACACTATTCCGCCACTTTTTCCTCACCAGAATGAAATCAATCTGGGACTTGGACAGGTGCATATCTGAGATGTAGGTCCACATCTTCCCCAGATTCTTTCTAAACCTTAGGTTGGTCGCCATCAAGTTCGCCTCCAGCAGGGTGTCTCTCAGTAGTCTTCCATTTCGGTTGGTGTTGTTATGGAAGTACCAGCAAGGATCTTCACTGCCCTCCTTACTCAGATGTGCATTGAAGTCCCCCAAAACAAGCAGGATATTGTGTGCCTGAGTGGTGTTGACAGCTCTACACACCTCCTCATGGAACTCCTCGGCATTCACATCACTGTCCCCCTCGGTTGGACTATAGGCTGAGATGACTGTCAGTCTTGGGTTTCCATTGAAGGTCACCCTCAACACTCGCGGGGAGATAGGCATTATTTCCCTCACCAACAGATTGGTTTTTGCACTGAACACAAAACCCACTCCTCCTACTGCAGCATTTGTGTTCTTCACTGCCGATGTAGTGATGAGCTGGCTCTTCCTCCCGATCATCACACTCCTCACGGGCTCATCGTGTAGAATCCTGTGTTCTTGGATCGCAAGTATCTGTATACCACTCTCCTCGAACAGATGTCCCAACTCCTCTCTCTTCTCCAGCGTTCGAATAGTCCTCACATTCAAAGTGCCCATTTTGATGGCTCTTCTGCAGGACAAAACTGCATTCTCTATATTTGTCTCAAAGACAGCTGATCCATCATCCACTGGCCCTCTCTGTGGCTCTAAGCCAGCAGAGTCATAACGACCAGGCTGCTCCTTGACAGTGTAATTAGGGGCTCTAACCCTAGTGCTGTTAGATCGACTCTTCATATTTCTTTTCAATGGCTGACAATACCTTACCGGCGCCACTCGAATAAGGTAGTTATTTAACCCATAAATGGAGCCCTAACAGGTACTACCACCCCGGGCCAGGGCAGACCTGGGAGTCATGACAACTAAGGGGTAACTCCACATTCCCCACATCTCCTGAACTCCCGAACTGGAGCCTTGCCACTGGATGTAGTTTAATGTCATACCCATACATATATATACATATATATATATATATATATATACATATATATATACATATATATATACATATTTATATATATATACATATATATATATATACATATATATATATATATACATACATATATATATACATACATATATATACATACATATATATACATACATATATATATATACATATATATATATACATATATATATATACATATATATATATACATACATATATATATACATACATATATATATACATACATATATATATATATATATACATATATATATATATATATATATATATATACATATATATATATATATATATATATATACATATATATATATATATATATATATATATACATATATATATATACATATATATATATATATATACATACATATATATACATACATATATATACATACATATATATACATACATATATATACATACATATATATATATATACATACATATATATACATACATATATATATATATATATATACATATATATATATATATATATACATACATATATATACATACATATATATATATTTGTTATTATTTCAAACTCTTAATTCCCGCTCCTTAATATCTTCTCCCCCTCCATCACACTCTACAACATGCGGTCAAACCCCCCCCCCCCTCTCTCTATCTATATATATATAAGATAACCCCCACAAGTAATTCACATTCGCCAAATTTGTGGTTGTTTTTCCTTCACAGTATAATGTAATGTACACATTTTTCTAGCTTTTCTAACATCCGCTTAATTTCATAGTCCTTCCAAATCCTATAGCATTTTCTATCCTCAGATTCCAATTCTTGTTTCACTACTAGCCATTCTATCCTATTTCCTCCTGTATTCTGTGTATTCTCTCTCTCATATTTTCCAAAACAAATCTTGTATTTTTGTTATTGCTTGTTAAATACGAAGTTTTGGGAGTATTTTACTAAACAAATCTTGTATTTTTGTTATCGCTTGTTAAATACGAGGATCTCACTTAAACCTATTCTTCTCGCTAACAACTCAACACCCCTCCCTCCCGCCCCCACGCACCACCATTATTATTACGTGGACCAATCATAAGCCAGAGGCCTATACTATCGCTTACCTGGTCGCCTTCGATATGACGGATGGATGGACTACGGAATTCTGGAGAGTTGAAGAGAGAAAAATCTGGACGCTCAGCGACAATGCCAAAGATAAAGACAAATACAGTTCGTGGACGAGAATGCGAGCATTCCTCTTTGTTTCGGCCGCGGATGGCTAACATAACCCCATCTCCCCCCGCTCCCCACCGCTTCCACCCTCCAAACGCAATCCAAAACTTCAGAGTTGGTACCTTGAATGTAGGCACCTTAAAGGGTTGCTCTAACGAGGTTGTAGAAATGCTTGAACGTAAGGAGGTCGATGTTTGTTGTATTCAAAAGACCAGGTGGAGGGGTGGATCTGCTAGATTCATTGTGGGTAGAAAACGATGCTATAAGCTTTTCTGGGTGGGAAATGACAATGGGCTGGGTGGTGTAGGGATCATGGTAGCAGAAAAGTGGGCAGATAAGATAATAGACGTAAATAGAGTGAACGACAGAATAATTAAAATAAGACTTGTCCTCAGTAGAACGACGGTGACAGTAATATCTGCGTACGCACCCCAATCCGGACTGCCCAGCACTATAAAAGACAGATTCTATGAGACACTGATGCTCACTACCTCCCAAATAACCGACAGTGACTATTTAATTATTGCAGGCGACCTAAATGGGCACGTTGGACAACATTGTGACGGCTACGACGAAATCCATGGAGGCTATGGGTTTGGTACTAGAAATGAGGAAGGCTCCAGAATCCTGGAATTCTGTGACGCAAATAACCTAACTATCTGTAACACTAACTTCAAAAAAACGAGACAATCACTTGATCACCTAAAGATCAGGGGAACATACCAGCCAGGTAGATTATATCCTTACCAGAAGACGTGACAGAGTGACTGTTGTAAACACTAAATCCCTCCCCCATGAAGAATGCACCTCCCAACATAGACTGATAATTAGCGACCTAATAGTCAGGACGAGACGTACTCGACAGCAGAAGAGGACTATCCTCAGGAGAAAAATATGGAAGCTAAAGGACCCCACAGCCAGAAATAAATTTCAAAGCATATTACTTGATGCTTTCGACAGTAAGGAAGAGCAATTAGAGTCGTACAATATAGAGGAGGAGTAGGAATTCCTGAAAGCAAACCTGCTGATGGTGGCAGACGAAGTCTGTGGCTGGAGCAGGCCTGTAGGCAGGAGGGGAGTAACATGGTGGTGGAACAGTAAGGTGGAGGGGTCAATTAAGGCCAAAAAGCAGGCTTGGAAAGTATGGCAGGATGGGGGAAGCAGAGAAGACTATCAAGTGGCCAGGAGGGA
>OZ024741.1:305178881-305198881 GCA_964016885.1 Eledone cirrhosa | reverse complement strand
TTGTCCCTCTATTGGATCGATTTGGGGCAGACTATCTTTTTCCCACTTATTCTTCTCATTTAGTAGCCTCTCGTAGTGACACTTCCAAGCTACCTTCTTATCAGTATCAGTGATAGCAAGTATACCATCATCATTACGGACATACTTCTCCCCGACAATATCACAGTTTTCCTTGACACATTGTCTAGCAATCCTGAACACCTCACGTTTTTGGTCCTCGCGTTGTAGAACATGCTTGAACTTTCTTTCCTCTGCTTCTCTTCTTGCAAGGTACACTTGTCTCCTAACTTTCCTCCTGGCCACTTGATAGTCTTCTCTACTTCCTCCATCCCACCATACTTTCCAAGCTTGCTTTTTGGCCTTGATTGACTCCTCCACGTTACTGTTCCACCACCATGTTACTCTCCTCCTGCCTATAGGTCTGCTCCAGCCACAGATTTCATCTGTCGCCTTCAGCAGGTTAACTTTCAGGAATTCCCACTGTTCCTCTATACTGTACGTCTCTAATTGCTCTTCCTTAAATATATATATATCTTAAACTACGGAACGCGATAATTAGAACAAACATATAGTCTTAAAAATGGAGATATAGTGAGAGAGGCAAGAATACCGAGTGAAAGCACTATATGTAAAACCAAGGTAAAAACACACTCTTATATAAATACATATATATAGAGATGTATATTGTCTTATGCCTGCGCACAGCTGCAGGAGCTGATTGAAGCTCATAGGGGAATTTTTTCTAAGGCTGGATGCCTTTCCTATCACCAGTTGAAACTAAAACAATTACTGCATCAAGGAATCATTTTAGCCATTTAGAAACACACAATATCATTCATCTGTTTTTGTGTATTTCTGATTGGCTAAAATGCACTTGATAGGTTTGTGGTGTGTCCTTTTCAAAAACGAACCTCTTACCTTTAATGGGCAAATGTCCAGAGAGTTCTGCAAGTGCTACGTTAAAACAGTCCCAATTTTTGGCACCTGGTTAAGGAAAAGTGCAACAATATATAAAATAGTATGAGTTACAGTGGTGGAAATGTTCCTCGTTCTTTATATATACATTGCTATTTTAAATTTAACTGAACATTTTGATAAAAAGTAAGATGGAGAGTGGGAGGGATGGGACAGATAGATGGACAGACAGACAGATAGGCAGGCAGGGTGGTATATATATATATATATATATATATTACAGACAGACAGACAAATAGATAGATAGATAGATAGGTAGATAAATAGATAGACAGATAGATAGATAGATAGATAGATAGACAGACAGGCAGATAGATAGACAAACAGACAGATAGATAAGCAGGCAAACAGGCAGACAGATAGGTCTATAGATGGGCTGGTACTTTCTTTATTGACCCTTGAAATTATGAAAGATAAAGTGGACTTCAGCAGGATTAGAATTCAGAGCACAGAGAACTGGAACAAACTTCCAATGTTCTAACTACGCAGTTCAATCAACCACCTCAAGTTTATAAATAACACAATAATAATGTGTTAGAAGCATTAATATTTTTAATATTAAATCTAAATTTATAATGACAATGCTTGTATGATGTTACGGTGTTATGTAAATATTTATTTGTTTCAAAATAAATAATACTTTACTGAGAAACATCATTCAAAACAAATTAAGTAATGGTGTTTAGAGAACATATTTTGAAATAATACAAAAACAGTCTAAACTATTAAATAGGTATGTATGAGTGTGAATTGAAATATAGAAATCATAGGACAATGGAATTTTACTTAGCATATCAACTAGAACAGTTAGAAGAGAATTTAATGTGTTGACATCACCCATATTCTACAGAATTTACCATGTGTAAATGATGCGGAGAGAGAGAAAGAAAGCATTTCAATAATGGCTAACCTATTTTTGAAATGAGTTATAAGTGAAGTAGTATGAATTCTTTTAATGCTACCATGGGAAAACAGTATAAACCTTTGCATGGCCATATTTCTAATGAAATACATTTAATCTTAATTGCCATAGTTCCCATTATTGAAGATGCTTCGCCCTCAAGGATGCAGCCCAATTTTGACAACCCAAAATTTGAAAAGCAATAATAAACATAAAAATAAGGTCCCAGCAATTTGAGTCTTGTTACTTAATTTTTAATGATATTTTGTCTATTTATCACTATAAGTTACTATAACTATTTATACACTTCATTGACGGGTCATATACAGGAGTTCAGATTACTGATGAGATAGATGATTTTCCTCTGGAGTTTGGATATGCCTATGAGAAACACAACTTTTGGTCTCCAAGATGCATGGTAGATTTTCAAGACTTATTTTAAGAAAAAAATAATGTCTTCAATGCCAGGAAATACAGTAATTAATGAAAAAGTTTGAGGGATTTACTAATATTATTAATTATTTCATTACCAGAGTAGTAACTTAACATACAGATTTTATTTTAAATTATGCTGGATTTATTTCCATGCATGCAGGGGTTGAATGTGCTGTCATAAGGTAATGTCATTTTGCTCATACACTCTGCATGAAAAAATGATGTAGCCCCCAGCCTGTTTGGGAAAACAGTAGCTCTGATTAAGTACTGATTTGGTCTGTGATTACTCTTACAACACATGCCAGCTTTGAAAAATGGATGTTAAATGATGATAATGATGATGGTAATGCTGGTGAAAATATAATCCCAAAAGCACAGAGTCCACACTGTAAAGCGGTCGTGTAGGTGTCATGAGAAAAAGCTCCCAGTACACACTATAAATGTGGTTGCTGTTAGGAAGGGCATCCGGCCTTAGAAACCAAGCCAAAATTAGTTCTGTATGAACAAGACGTGATAATCTGACTTGGCTTGTCTCACAATGGGACAGCTCGTCTAACCCATGATAATATATTAATATATACAGATGAAAATATAGAACAAATGGCAACAGAAAAAGAAATGAGGCTAATAGTCTAATCCATGTATATGTATCGTAATTACACATCATTATTGCCACATATGTAGCAATAATGATGTGCAATAATGATGTGCAATAATGATGTGCAATAATGATGTGCAATAATGATGTAGCAATCCCGCCGAGGTTGACTTTGCCTTTCATCCTTACGGGGTCGATAAAATAAAGTACCAGTAATGCACTGGGTAATTGGTGGCCTTGTGCCTAAAGTAGAAACAATTATTGCCACATATGTAAGTGTGAGAGAAAGGTAGAGTTGAGGGAGAAGCTGAGTTTAAGAGGAATCCAAGGTGGTGTGCAGGAGAAAAGACTGCATTGGTATGGACATGTGATGTGCATGCACAATGATTGTTGGATGAAGAAGTAGCAGAAAGCCACAGTAGAGGTAGACCAAGAAAGACCTGAGTAGAGTTTGTGAGAGCTTTTAGTGGTGAACTTGCAGTTAACTGTTCGGCAATTCGTGGTGTTCGTGGAACAACAACGCTAGTCACAATAGTATGAACACAAAACATTTATTTATCGAAGAACATATTTTTCAATCGTGTTTGTGAATGTGAACAAGCAGAATACAATTGAACTTGAAAAGAGTACAAGGGTGTTTGCGGATAATATAATGTTTCCTCTACTGGTTGTCAAGACATTATGGATGTCTAATATCCAGTTGGTAGATTAAACATAGCACTCTCGGGTTAGCCATATTTTGCACCACGTGTCACATGTTGAGGACAGCAAATTATTACGTGTTTCTGGTCTGAAACTATTTGCTGAACTGATTGCTTTCGGTTTTTGGCACAATGCATTACTCATCCGATAGATAGCTGTATCGGATTGTTGATTGGCTAATATTTAGGTGAGGTGAGTTAGTGCATCAGGGATCAACGCGGGTAAATTTACTGATTTATCTGTTCACTACAAGCTGACCTCAAATCACTAAGACTCAGAGGAGATGACAAAGGATCGCAATGATTGGAGAAATGCCGTGCTGAGAAGAACCCATCCAACCTATGCAAGTGTGGAAAAATGGACATAAAAACAATGATGATGATGATATAGTAATGAAGTTGCATCTCTTAAGAACGAGGATAAAAATATCTTCCCTCTTTTCAGATGCAATGCCTGACTATAGCAGGAGTAACACTGAGATACTGGGTGATTTTTATCGTGGCTCCAAAACAACCAGCTGACAGGTTGGACTGGGTACTTTTTTATCATGTCACCAGCATGACCACTTTACAGGGTGAACTGATTCCTTTTTTGTCATGTCACCAGCACAATCACTTTACAGCATGTCTCAAGCCAAGAGGCTTGTCAGGCTGGTGCTTATCCTGGTTTCATGGCATGAAGCAACTGAGAGTACAAGACTTTCCCCTGGACAGGATGCCAGTCCATCACTGGGTTAAAACCCCAGCTATTGCTGGTACTCATTTGCAACTGAGTATACTGGAGCAACATGAAATGAAGTGTTTTTATCAAGAACGCAACACACAACCCAGCCCAGAAACCAAACCCACAACATTATGATCATAAGTCCAACACCTTTACCACCAGGCCACATCACTAATGATTGAAACCAGTAAAAGAATCTACATAAGTGAATAGACATTAGAGTTATCAAAGATTTTAGATACCTTGGAACTTTATTCTGGGCCATAAATACAAATGAACAGAATTGCTATTTTCTGTGTGATGCTGACCATATTTCGTTCCCCTAGAAATCATAATATTGTGTGCAATTTCTTCTTTTTGAAAATATTCTGTCACTTTAAGAACATTACTGAAAAAACAAAAATCAAAATATTGATATACCTATTTCATAAGGAAAAGCAACACAACAGCAAGAGTTTTAAGGCCATTTTCCTTGCTAAATCAGTGATTAGATTTGCAGGCCCCATGACAAGCTTCATACTCATCATGGGGTCCTTTTTGAGGTACTGTTTTATATTCAGATACCTTTCTTGGTGTCAGGTCTTTTAGGTAGCTCTTTTGACATGGGGATACGGTGTACCTACTCCAAGCTAGATACACAGAGCCCTCTTTCACAAGGAAAAGGATATATCAATTTGTTACTTGCATACTTTTTTTAAAAACATGCACATGTAAAAGTTACTTGAAATATATGGATTCAACCAAAATTTTGAATGATTTACACACTCAGCTTGCCAGGAGCATATCTTTACTACTAGCAAAATATCCTTCAAATCATTTCTACTCTCTTTAACCAGTTGACTGCCGTGTATATTTTATACAGCTATAGTTGCTGTGCCGGTTTTCTTTTCAGTAAATTTTTCAGTAAAATGCATACATGTTGGGATGAGTTATCTCGTCTATGCACTGAAGAGGTTAAAGAAGCAGCATATTGGTTAATGTAGTCTTAGATACACTATACCTGAAAAAAAAAACCCAAAACAATGGTAATAACTGGAACCCTTTTGATCAACAGTCTGCTTGAACAGGTCTGACTTAGGATTCAACAACAACAGCACACATGCACACACACATTTGTGTGTTGCCCTCTAAATTTTAAGTAATAACAACAACAGACATTTTAAAACAATTTTCCATGCTAAAGCAGATGTTAGTCTTATTGGCCCTGTGTTATTGTTAGTGAAGCATCAAATACCAAAGATTGAACCTGTAAACTTAAACATTTCCAGTGACAAGTTCAATGTCTTTTTATAGTAAAAACATCTACTGAGAGATTACAAATTCAAAAAGACTTAGGAAAAATATGAAATATACTTACTCAATAAAAGTCTCCAAAGCATTTCCTTCTAATTGGAAGATAAATCCGAAAGCAGGCCAATCTAAAATCTCATAAAAGTTCTCTGTTAAATGTTTGACTTTCTGAAAGATTCAAGTGGAACTTAACGCTTTTATGTCCATATTCCTAATGTACTTCAATTATTCAATGAAGAATTTGGAGAAATTAACTAAAATTATTAATTGTTTCATTATCAAGATGGTATTTGTAATATAACGTCACACAGCGTTCTTATTTGAAATAATGTTTAAAGATTTTAATTTAAATAGGAACCTTTTAAAACTGGTGGTTTGGGGTAGGTTGGTATTAAAAAGGGTTAATGGAACAACTAAAATCTTATTTTCTTTATTATATATCATTATCATCATCACCACCGTTTTACATCCATTTTTCCATGGTAGCATGGGTTAGATGAGTTGTCCTGTTGTGTGCAATGCCAGGTTACCATGTCTTGCTCATACAGAACTGATTTTGGCTTGATTTCTACAGCTAGATGCCCTTCCTAACACCAACCTCATTTACAGTGAGTACCGGGTGCTTTTTATCGAGGCGCCTACATGAACACTTTACAGTGTGGACTGGGTGCTTTTTTGTCATGACACCTACACGACCACTTTGTAGAACATAAAGGCACATGGCTCCGTGGTTAGAGTGTTCATCTCACGATCGTATGGTTAGGAGTTTGATTTCTGGTGGTGTGTCCTTGAACATGACACTTTATTTCATGTTGCTCCAATCTACAACATGAATTGTACCTATAATTCATAGGACTCTTGCACTGTTCATTTTCCTGACGTTTGTACTATACATACACTTTTGATGAGTTGTAGTGCACCTGAGAGTACAGGGTGCATTTTATCAAGACACTAGTACTAGAGATAAAGTGTCTTCTCTACTATATATGCCAACATGCAAAAACAGACATTAAGTGATGAAGCACATTCAACAACTAATTTATCTCCAGTTGCTGCAGAACCACTGCAGTTATTGCTCAAGAGTACAAGTTCTACAATATCAGATTTCTTGCACATTCCTTCATCTACTTGACCTTCAGGCAAAGAAAGCAACACTCTGTTGACAATAGAAAAAAAGTTCAGAAGATACTTACACATTCTTTAACAGGTAGCGGGTGGTCAAGATAATAGCTGTGAAAATGAAGGTGGTTCACAGATGCAAGGGCACAAAGACTGTTGAAGCCAACACATAATCCCCTGATCAATAACAAAATTAAATCAATAAATTACTGTGATACTAAATGCCATTTTTCAACATCATCATCATTTGACCACAATTCCACCCATTGCCACTTTCATAATCAGTTGTGGTCTCATTGGTTAGGTAATTTGAATCCCTAGGAGGAATTTGAACTCAGAACACAAATTACCAGAACAGATATTGCAAGGCATCTCATTTAAAGACCCAGTCAATTTTTCAAATCTATTGCCCTCTCGACAGGTACTTTATTAGATGAAAGGCAAAGTTGCCTCGACAGGATTTGAATTCTGAGTGCAAAAAGCTGGAATAAGCACAAGATATATTATCTGATGCTTTAATTTGCTATCATATTTTACTATAGCAAAATAAAGGTTGTCCTTGGACCCATTGAAGCATAGGGGTTTCACTAAAGACATTGCTTTGTAATCTATATATATAAAATAGACTAGGTGTGTGTGTGTGTCTGTTTCCGCATAACTTCTACAACTTGCAACCGATTTTCTTCAAATTTGGCACAAACATGCGTTATACACCTGACCTTCGTACGAACACATTACATTTTCAAATGTGTGTCTACTGCGCCCGCTATAAAAGAAAAACCGACTAAAAAAATCATTTTTGTCAATAACTTCTACTGTTTACATCCGATTTCCTTCAAATTTGGAACAAACATGCATTATGTTCCCGACTTTATTTTGGACTCATAACATTTTGTTTAGTGCACCCCCTGGACTAGAAAAAACGAATCGAAAAAAATCTGCATCGTTACATCGCCTACAGTTTGCGACCGATTTTCTTCAAATTTGGAACAACTATGCCTCATGTACCAAACATTATTTTAGACTAACCAATTTTTCGAGTTGCTATCTAATTTGGGCCCTGTGTGAGAAAAACTAAATTTTAAAAAGTATCGACGTCAATAACTTCTACAGTTTGCGGCCAATTTTATTCAAATTTGCATCAATTATGCATTGTGTTCCGTTTAATATTTTTTACTCATAAAATTTTAGTTGTTCTGCCTACTGTAGCCCCCAGCAGTGGAAAATCAACTCAAATGGCCACCTCAATTGCATGGTTTACTGCTTGGTCCACACGGGTTTATCAATTTTTCCCCACACAGGTTTATCAATTTTTCACTGGCATAGCACGTGATGCACAGATGTTTAGTATAAAGGGTGCATTTCATAAGACATCGGTTGTACCAGAAAAAGCTTAATTGCTGAAAAAGTCAAAATGGATATCTAATATTCTATTTAGAATAACCAGATGATTCTCGGCCCTGGAGTTTAAGAATAATGTAAATAAAGTTGTTAAACGGAAATGACAGAGGTTATTAAAATGGTAAAAGTAAATAATAGTTAAGATTTAGGCCAGTGCATAAGTATGCGCCGACGCATACATATACATATGCACACATAAATATACTTATATATATATATAATATACATACATATACACACACCCATACACATACATGCATATATATACACATATATATACCCATACACACATATACATACACATATATATACCCATACATACATATACATACATATATATATATATATATATATATATATATACACAGGAACTAAGAAAAAAAAAAAAAAAAAAATTAGAAATAAGAGGGATCAGATGTTGTTTACTAGAGAGAAGGCTACGTTGGTATGGTCACGTGATGCGCATGAAGGACGATAGCTGTATAACAAAGTGCAGGGCAATAAAGATAGACAGTAGCCACGGAATAGGCAGACCCAGAAAAACCTGGGACGAGCTGATAAACTCCGACCTCACACACTTACACCTCACCAAGACAATGTCACTGGACCGAGACCTTTGGCGGTACTCAGTAATAGAGAAGACCCGCCTTACCTAAATATAAAGTAAAACCTACTACAGTCAGTAGGCATCTCTAACAAAATACACCCCCGTCCCACCACCCCCACCCCATCCACACCGCCCCCGTTCTATATAAAGTTATGTTGGTGCCACACCATCCAGGCCGAAACAAATGAGATCGTGTAGGTGTCACGACAAAAAAACACACAGTCCACGCTGTAATGTGGCCGTGTAGGCAACACGGTAAAAACTTCCCAGACCCACACTGTAAATGTGGTTGGTGTTAGGAAGGGCATCCAGTTGTAGAAAACCTGCCAGACAGTCCTATGCGAGCAAGACAATCACTCTTGCCTCAAGTGGGAAAACCCCCGTCCAAACCCATGCAAGCGTGGAACACGGACGTTAAACGTTGATGATGATGATGATGATGACACACACACACACACATATATATACATATATACATACATACACCTACATACACATACAATACACTCATATACATACATATATACACATACAGATATATACACGTATATACACGTGCATACGCGTATACGCACACCATACATATACAAACATAAACAGGCGCACACGTACATGTACCTACACGCATATATATACACATATACACACACATGTGCATGCATATACGCCTAAAAACACATACAAATATGTGTATATATAATATATGAATATACACACACATACATACAGATAAATACACATGTACATATACATATGCATATATACATATAACACACATACACATACATACATATATATATATACACATATATATATTTATATACAAATACACGCATATATACACATATACACATACATATACATACATACACATGACTGCTATTAAATACCTGAGCAACGGGTTATGGCATTGATCTTAAGAAAATAATTCTAAGTAATTAGTATCAGATATTAAAATACAAAATTTTGTTGTTTTATTTTTTTAATTTTTTTTTGGGGGGGGGGGGGGGGCAAATAATAAGAGTAGAGTAAAGTTACATAACAAGTGCTATGCTTATGTGAAGGCATGTGGTTTAGTGGTTAGAGAGTTGGATTCGCAATCGTGAGGTTGTGAGTTCAATTCTCGGACCGGGTGATGCAAAACACTTTACTTTGTGTTGCTCTTTCTGCCAAGAGTTATGACCAGTAGATAGTATAAGCAATGGAAAGACCAATGGAAACATTGTTTCCTTGGTCCGATTTGACAAGGTCCACCCCACTGAGCAAGCGAATGAGGACTGGGATTTTGTCGATTGATCAGAGCAAGAGTTATGCTTTGCCAAAGGGCCACTCGTATTTGATTCATAATGGCTTATTTTTATATTCACCACTAACCCACGTATATAAAGGTCATTGCTTTATCTGCTACCTGGGGAACTGCTGGGTAGGAGTTCTCTCTCCTATCCTACTAACTGTGAACTAATAATGTTTAACCCTTTAGCATTTAAACCGACCATATCTGGCCAGAAATCTTTCACCTCTTTCTGTTCAAACCAGCTGTAACTGGCTGCTCAAACTGATGTTAAGGTATTGTTCTCAAAATAAATAATTGTTTCTACTTTTGGCACAAGGCCAGCAATTATCCAGTGTATTACTGGTACTTTATTTTATCGACCCCATAAGGATGAAAGGCAAAGTTAACCTCGGCGGATTTGAACTCAGAATGGCAAGGGCCGTAACTCTATGCGTCAAAGCATGGCGTCCGACCCTCTACCGATACTGCCAATCCACTGGCCATTCTCAAAATAAATAATATCAAAATCTCATAGATTCAATATCATGTGAGATATTTATGTAAGGTAAAGCCTTTACTGTGAAAATACAACAGTAAATATAGAGTAATGTAAATGCTAAAGGGTTAATGCAGCTGTATCTGATTTATTTTTTGTGACAAAATATTCCATTTAAAGTCAATGAAGATTTCATGACCATTATGTATTAAAGGGGAGTCCATAAATTTTCCTTGTAATTTTTTCTTGAAATTCACGATTCACAAACATGACACCCTTCTTGTGAAACTAAAGTGTAAGTGGCTGAGCATTCCATAAACACAACAATTCAGCATGACACAATGTGTGGCAAGAATAGCCATTTGAATTAAGGCACAACTCATTTTCATCAGTTGAGTGGACTGGAGCAATATAAAATAGAGTTTCTTGCTGAAGGATACCACACATTGCAGAGAATTAAACTCATGACATTAAGATTATGAGCCAAACACCCAACAACTAAGCCATGCACCTTCACATTCACAAACATGATTTAAACAGATGACTAGTGATAAAAAAAACTGATGGATACTCACGGATGTTTACTAAGAAGAAGCAATTCTACAGCCAGTTGTAGTCCAAATGATGTGACAGCCTGTAAAACAATACAATGTATTATGATTCATATTTTCTATTTTAAAAGGGTTTGTTTTCACAAAGAAAATATTGCATGCACTGCTTTATAATCACTGAAACCTGTTGGAATAATTTTCTTTGCTTTTGTGACAAAAGCACAAGCATGACTGTATGGTTAAGGAATTTCATTTGCAACCATGTGGTTTCAAGTTCAGCCCCCACTGTGTGGCACTTTAAGTTGACTAATGTCTTGTCAGTGACATTTCAGGGTCAATAAATAAAGTAGCAGTCCAGAAATGGTGGATTTGCAGAATTGTTAAAGTGTCATAGGAATGCCATGCAGTATCTGTTCTGGCTCCGTGAGTTCCCGAGTTCAAATCCCACCTCTTATTACTAGAAAAACCAGACTGATAGTATCAGCAATGAAAATGGAACAGAGCTTTGTTAGAAGCCCATCAGATGGACTGTACCTGTAATTCAAAAGGTCACCCTCGTCACACACTAAGTCACACAGAATCTCCCTGATAATTATATTAAAGGTCCACGTGTCCGTGGAATGTTCAGCTACTTATATGTTAATTTCACAAGCAGGCTGTTCCATTGACTAAACAACTGGAATACTCATTATCATAACCAAAAAAAGTTAAATACACACAACACACTTGTTTTCAAGGTAAGTATATATGGTAGAGCAACTTACAGTATATATTATGAAAGAAAGAAAATAATGGTTACTAATTTAGGCATAAAGCCAGCAATTTGTGAGGTGGGAGTGGGAATAGAGGATTATGTCATGACTGGTACTTAATTTTATCAACCTCAAAAATTTTAAGTGTGAGTTTTAACCCTACATTTGTTTCAAATAAATAGTTATTTCTCCAAAGTTATTCATACATTTAATACTGTACATCATTTGTACATACATACTAAACATTTATGTAATCATATCTTAGAAGTAAATTATTTGTAGTGAAGCTACTTGCTTTTGGCGTATTAATAAGCTATGTGTGCGTGATTTGGGTAAGTTAGGCCAATCGTAAGCCGCGCATGGATATATGCCAACACGGCATAAATAAACTTTATAATTAATATTATGCCATGTTGGCATAATATTATTTTCCTGCTATATATTAAAATATTATTCTTATCTTTAATCACTTCCATGTGACAGTAATCAACATAAACTAGAGGGCAACATAAATTTCTCAGTTTGCATAATTGTTCATATATGCAGTAATCTTGTTATACATGGCATAGCAATCCTGGACTCCAAAAATTTTCAAAGAACTGATGATTGATAGTATATATATATCTATATATATATATATATGTGTGTGGATACTTCCAATAATGAAATTCACCTACTAACACCACAAAACTTAAGTGTTCTATGAAAGTGTATGCCTAATTACCATTTATTAAATTATATATATATATATACATATGTATGATGGACTTCCACTCAGTTTCCATCTACCAAATTTCACTCACAAGGCATTAGTCAATTTGAAGTTATAGCAAAAGACACTTGCTCAAGGTACCACATAGTGGAACTGAACTAAAATCTACATGGTTGCTAAGCAAACTCCTTAATCACACAACTGTGCCAATTTTGAGTTTAAATTCTACCTTGATATCACCCCTATATTGTTGTTGCCAGGGCATTTCAGTCAGTACATTTGTCTGGAGTCCAATGGGTCAATGAGGGTGCCTCTGAATATCTTACATATCAATTTCCTCTTAATAAACTCTCAACTGCCTTGAATTTGGAGAGGAGCTTTTCCCAACATGAGCCTAAACGTAGTCTTGTATTACTATAGAAAATTTCTCTTGGAGACCTTGGTTGTTACTGTTATGACTCACATATGTGTAAGTTTAGCTGGCCTCACACAAGATAGTATCTTATCAGATGTTTCTTGAGTGCTGTAACCTTTAGCATGCTGAATTTTTTATGAATTGCTTCCCTTGACACTGCATTATGTATAAGGGAAGATTACTCTATTGGTGACATAAGGCACCAAGAGCGTGCTGAAGGTTCATGATAATAGCTACCAGTTCTATCATCTCCCCTGTAGAAAAATAAAGAAAATCAAAGAAAAGATGCCAATTTATCTTACCTGTGGAAGACACTTATTTATTTCAGGAAGAATTAAACAATGACCAAACTCCAAAGGACTTACATTGATGATTATTTTATTATTCAGCTGAAAATAAAATAACGACAAAATGAAATCAATATGTCATAAATGATTATTCTAGTGCCAGAATAAAATGTACTCAGTATACTTTGTAAATTGGTTGACAAACACACATAACTAGGGATAGAGGGAACTCTTTAGTCTTGTCAAGGACATGACAAACTATCTAGTCTTGGTGCTATGATAAAATATACTGAGTACACTCAAATGGAGATAGGGTACGTTAGAAAAGACTCAGTAGTTTTATTGAAGACATGACTACCTAAGTACTGATGGCCATGATAAAATACACCCAGTACACTCTGGTTGGTGATCAAATATAGACATAACTAACATTTTTGGATATTTCCACAACACAGTTACATGGAAAAGATGTTTAGTGATTCATTTACTGATCACAGGAAATTATTATATATTTAGTTTAAATATATAAAACTGTGATCCTTTAAGGTTCATTGATCTTCCTCTGTAAGGTCTGTGCCCTAGGTGGATACCTAGGTGGTCCTAATGGTAGCTCCAGCCCTGGCTATAGGTGTATTTACGTGTGTATGTAAATACACCTAACAAAAAGATACTTTTACTTCTTACGTCTTGCTACTTTTCATTTTGCTTATTGCTGGTTTTTAAGCTTCAAACATTTAGAGAGTGCCACTCATGTCACTAGTGGAGGCACATGGCTTAGAGGTAAAGGTGTTGTACTTATGATCATAATGTCGTGGGGTTGATTCCTGGGCTGGGTTTTGTGTTGCAAAACACTTCATTTCAAGTTGTTCCAGTATACTCTGCTGAAAACGAGTACCCGCAATGGACTGGCATCCTGTCCAGGGGTAAGTCTTGTACTCTCAGTTGCTTCATGCCAGGAAACTGAGATAAACACTGGCTTGAGACAGACTTTAGACTTTAGATTCATGTCACAAAAGTATTTGTCGCTATAAAATTTTATGACACATTTTGTACTTATTTTTTTTCTTCCAGTGTATGTCAAGTCTCAAACTTCTTGGAATTCCAACAGATAGATGACCTCTTCATTGTGGCAATCAGGGTATCATGTTTATGACAATGAAATACCACCACTTCCATAGGTTCCACAAACATAAGGATACATGGACGGTATAGTTGTATTTCTCTGGTTGCCTGTGTAGGTGCATCATCCATTAATGTGTTGTTAGTGTCTAGGGAGTTTCATCTTGCTCTTTTCATATTGGTGTATATCTTCCTCATCATGAGAGCTCATGGCAGAGAGCTGGTACATCTTAAGCCATTTGCCACTAACAATGTATTCCAACATTTCATAGAAATGTTTAAATGTGTAAAAATCAGTCAATACATGGTAACTCCACCCACAGCATGCTAACTCCCCCCACAGCATCCCAACTCCACCTAAAACATGCTAACTCCACCCACAACATGCTAATTCTACCCATAACATGTTAAATATATTGTAGTTCCTTGTTATGGCTCAAGTATACATATTAATGTAAAAGCGACAACATCCTCTCAGATAGGCTGTGGGTCATGTCTCACAATAGCTTGAGTCTTCCTGGGCGAGCACCATTTATGTGCACACTTCTGGATATAAAGACAGATGTTATAGTGTGAGTGTGTGTATGTGTCAGACCTGCCAACCTCTAAAAACCCAAATGGAGAGTACCATGAAAAAAAGTGCCCCCAAATGGAGAGAAATTAGGCAAAATGGGGAGATTTTACGTAATGAAAGCTATACTAATTTTCACAAGAAAAGACATCGCTCACCCACCCCAAAGTGGGTGGGAGGTCTCCCCATCAGACGGGGAGAGTTGACAGGTCTGATGTGTGTGTGTACATGCATATGCAAATATGCGCACATTCATCATCATCGTTTTTGCATTGACTTTTCCATGCTGGTATGAACTGGTTGGGACATTTGAAGCTGGCTGGATCAGACGTTTTGAAGCAATGTTTTACAGCTGGATGGTCTTTCTAACACTAACCTTTTATAGTCATTTCTTATGTGCAGGAATACAGTGTACTTATTCTAAACTGGATACTCACAAGCAAGCCACTACAAAGAAAGAAAACAAAGCAAAATATTGCATTTCTTACATTATTCTGTTGACCATGATCCTTCCAGTGTGATCCAACTGGTAACAGCAAGACTTCTCTATCATGAATCTTATTGAAGTTGAAACAGTTTGGATCAAATTCTTGATTAACACTTAAAATGTGTTGAGGTTTCCTTCTCTCAAGAAATCTAAGAGGATTTAACTTGAAAAAAGAAATAAAGCACAATTATGATTACATAAAGATAAAGTTGATAAAATAACATGCACTCTTGAATCCCAAATAATGGGGGGGGGGGTAAATAAGTGGCGCGGGTGGGGGTGGAGGTAAGTGAGGGGGTAAATCGGTAATTTTTCTAGGTTGTCTCCCTTGATTTTTTTAAAAACAAGAATTAGTTGTTTAGTTTATAAATTGAGACTCCAACCCATCTTATTTATTTTATAACATATGGGATTTCTAGTAATATACTTTTTGTCATGTATAATGTTGTTTAATGTCTAAAAAAAATTATTGCAGGAATGTTACTTCTTAAAATAAAATTTCGCCGGAGATAGACTAACAAATTTAATAAGATTGGGGGGGGGGGGGGGATAAATCTGAAATATTAATAAGCGGGGATGGGGTGGGGGTAATCGAGACCCAAGAGTAGATAAATGTTATCATTATCATCATCATCATTTTACTTTTGTTTTTCCCATGTTGATTTGGGAACAGATCAACTCAGTACTTAATTGGAATTAGTTCTCACAGATGGGCTGGGGCCCATGTCTTACATCAACATCTTGAGACTTCCTGGGCTAGCACCATTTATGGCTATAAAGACAGATGTCATAGTAGGAGTGGGGGGGGGGCATGTCTAATTTACATACATTCCAGTTTTTGCATGGTTTCTACAACTGATGTCCTTCCTAAAGCCAAACCCTTTACAGAGTATACAGAGTACATTTTATCAAGGCACCAACACTAGGGAGACTTTCATATTTTTGACCAGACTCTCTTTTACTCTTTTACCTGTTTCAGCCATCCGGCTGAGGCCATGCTGGGGCACCGCCCTTGACTGTGTAACATATACAGTTGTCCCCTGGTATTCGCGAGGGTCACGTTCATAGAGCACCCGCGAAGAGTGAAAAACCGCAAATATTGGACGTGGTCCATAAAAATGCCTATAAACGTCAAAATATAACATCATCATCATTACCATTTTACATCCATTCTTCCACACTAGCATGGGTTAGACGGGTTGTCCTATTGTGGGCAATGCCAGTTCAGGTGACCATGTCTTGCTCATAAAATATAATTTTTAAAAAAGGGAGTGTCTTATGTGAAGCGGGGTCCAATAGGCCGGCAAATACAGTATATTGTTATTAATAATTTAGCATTAAAAAAATATATATATTGCCATGAAAAAAGCCATAGAAAAAAATCCTGGAATATATTTACGATTCCGCCAATATGCGATGGTTTCCACGGGGCTGCGAATGCCATGGGTACACTGTACTTCCAGTCTAAGATGTAACACATATAACATATATTTCCAGAGCATGGTGTAATGTATATTTCCAGACCATAAATAATTAGATGAAATCACTTACCTGGGCAATATAACCCCGTTTTCCTGGAAGAATGCTGGTCTTTAAATTCAACTCATACTTAAAGTATCCCTTTTGCACTGCTTCACGCCATCTTTCAATAATTAACGTATCAAACTAAAACAAAAGCAGGAACAAATGCCAATAAGACAGAAATAATTTCAGGTATCTCTCTCATTTATTATTTTCCATAGTTAATTTATTCTAGCAGATAACTGTGCTTTTCTCAAGGACACAATATATCACCCAGTCTGGCAATCAATCTTATGACCATGAGCCCAACACTAACTACTAAGCCTCATGCTTATTTCAGAGAAATAACATTGAGACAACAATCTCAAAGGATCTTTTAGTGGAGGTAATGTATGTATGGACCCTTAACTCCTGATAGATTTGTAGGGGTGTCATAGTGACATGTGTATCTTAGGCATTTTTAACTGGGTAGAGCCCATCTCTCTCCAGGTCTGAATGCAGTAGATTTGAGAGAGAGAGAGAGAGAGAGAATTGACCCCAGTATTGGTCTGGTGTGTTTTTATTGATCTCAAAAGGATGAAAGGTAAAGTTGACCTCTGAGAGCAGAGAGTTGGAACAAATACCACAAAGCATTCTATCTGATGTTCTAATTCATTTACAGTCAGGTAATACTTTTCCACAATGTGTGTGTGGCATATTTAAATATTGCTAACAATGTATAGTGATATGGCTTTAAAATCTCAGTTCACTGTAAAAATCACAAAGTAAAGAACATCTTTTTAAAATATCAGTTAAAAAATTGATATATTCAAGATTTATCAATGGTGCTAATAGAATACTAGCCACAGTAGTTTTGTATGGATGCTCACTATCACATACTTAATGCGTTGAAGCAGGCGAGTGTAAGTGCCATCAAGGTGCTTTCGTTGTTTGGATGAAAGCATCCATGTTTCACTTCCACATAACAAGATTGGTTGAATTGTTACCTGGAAAAGTCTGATCTTGGTGTGGTTGGAAACCTGATCCATCTTGTTGCAAGCTGACCATGCTTGGGCCTTTCTGGTGGTGAAATCCTTTTCAAAGTCCATGATGCAGGACACAAGATACGTGAAATCTTCAACTTGCTTGATATCACTGCCATTGATTGCTTTGATGCTGTTGCCTGTACAGTTTGATATGTATTCTGTTTTACCCTCGTTGAGATGAAGGCCAACATAAGCTGGCGACATCTGACTTTGGGAGAAATATATGCAGGTCTCCCACGCATATCTGTTGTTGTACGTAAAAGGAAAGTAAGATTTGCTGGCCACTGCCATCGTGCCACATATGAGGCTGTGTCCCCATTAGTGCTTTGGAAACCACAAGCAGTCACTAATAACAGGGGGTGCAAGCTCTCCTATCCCGATGTCATCTCCAGAGATTCTGGTATTGAAATCCAGGACTTGGCAATGGCAATGAACAACAGACCCACATGGAAATAAATTGTTGAGTCTATTTCGGCTGAGGCCGCCGGATGATGATCACATACTTGATACAAGATCAGCAGTGTCAGGAATCTGATAATATTCATACTAGCATTCACTGCTAAGGACAAAAATACTATGAAAAGATTGTTTTTTTTTTCGAAGGGCTACAGCAATACAATAGGACATTAAATGTTAAAAATAACGACAACAAAGTTGTTAGAATGTTACTTTGGAGGTGTTTAATTAGTCCTCAGAATAAAATCCTTTCATCAAAAGAAGAGATAAGGAAATTTACTCAGAACAGGATAGCTTCTGTTGTTCTTAAAAATCATCACTTTCAGATCCAAAATTACCAGCATAAGAACACAAGATATTCCGCACAAAGTTAGTTTCCTTAAATCTTAAATCCTGAAATATTAAGGGCTAACAGTAACATTCCAACAACTGTGATATCATTATTTTTAACATTTAATGTCCTATTTAAATTGCTGTAGCCCTCTGAAAAACATACACACATTATCTACTATATAAATGGCAATTTCTGTCTGTCTGTGTATAGCCAGTTGGTGCCTACACCAGTGATCCGATCCTGATGAAACTTTACACATATGTTAAGCTAATATTCAGAAACAGGACTGGCTAATTGGATTTCAATAAAATCAATAATGGAATCGCTGAGGACATCTTTACAATGGAGGAGGAAAGAGAAGATGTTTAAGTGAGAGAGGGGGAAGAGGAGATACTACTACTGTATATTAAACCCGCCCTCCTCCCACAATGCAGTCCTTCAAAATGAGGCAACAACTTAGAAATATACATAAAGAAATTTCAAACAAAGCAGACGACAATCTAATTTTGGTTGACGCCTGAACAGATGTCTCTGTATAAACATATATATATATATCACATCCACTGATATGGATTCTGAACATGCACACATGCTTAGGTCACATTAACGTCAACTGCAGAAATCGGTGATAAGTTACAAAAAAGTGTGATGGTCAATGACCTGGAAGTTGGCTTAACATGAGATTAGCCTGAAGAATAAAACCCAAATCATATGTTGACGATATTTTGAGATGTTAGATCGTGGGAAGATTAACATGAATTAAGAAGATGTAACTTGTCCTCCATTATTGACACTTTGCAACAGTGAATGTGACAAGGCTCTCTTTAGGGCCAACACTTCTGATTGTTTATCCAACTTATTATGGTGTTTTTTCTCAGGTTATGTCTACTATAGGGGGAAAACGGGATGGTTTTATTGAATTGCTTCAGTCATTTGAAGAGCTTTACAAACGGTGATATACAGGGTGCTTGAACGGTACCTGAATATGTTCACTCTGTTATAATTTCTTCAATAATTGCGATGACTTCCTGAATTGTTCTGTGTTTGTTCTTGAGTGCTAAGGCAGTAAGTTTGCTATTCTTATACATAAGTTTGTTGAATAAGTTCAATACTCTTCGAGCTCAAACTTCCCCAGCTTATTCACTCTGAATGAAGAAAGCTGGATGGAAGAAGGACTTATGACTTAAAGAGCTATTGATAGTTCCACACAAAAAATCGATCTGCCATAAACACACCTAGCAAAGGTTGCT
>OZ024741.1:305111381-305168881 GCA_964016885.1 Eledone cirrhosa | reverse complement strand
CCTGACATATATACATACATACATATATACATATATATATATATATATACATATATATATATATTTACGTATATATAGTAATAATAATAAATATGAAGACCAAAATCCAAAGAGGGTTTGATAAGGATAAATATATATCAAATATATATAAGTGGAAGGGATATTTAATTTGTTGGAAATTCAACAAATATAAATGTTTATAATGATTCAGAGCACTCGACAGTTTTCTGGAGTAAATATTCATATATATAAGATTGATTTTTTTAGTTTCAGAAGATCCCGTTAAGGGTGAAAGCCTTGCTGTTTCCATAGCCAGAATTTATTCTCTAGCCCCTCTACTGATTCTGCTATAAGAACCAGATCGTCAGCATAGAGAAGTTCCTATGGACAGCCAGTCTTAAACTCCTCTGTTATGGCTTGGAGAACTATAATGAACAAGAGCAGGCTGAGGACCGAACCCTGATGTACTCCTACTTATATCTCGAATTCCTCACTAAACTGCATTCCTACTCTCACTTTACTGACAACACCTCTGTACAAAGTTTGCGCTGTCCTCACAAACCATTCCTCAACACCTAGTTTCCTTAGGGACCACCAGATGACAGATCAGGATATCCTATCAAAGGCCTTCTCTAGGTCAACAAAAGAAGAAGAAGGAGAAGGAGAAGAAGAAGAAGAAATTAAAAAACATTATACATGATAAAAAAAGAACATTACTAGAATTCCCATACGTTATTAAATTAATACGATGGGTTGGGTTTCAATATGTAAACTAATTCTCATTTTTAAAACCATCAAGGGAGACAACCTCCTTCCCTACTAGATAGGACCTGAAAGCAGATATATATGTAGCAAAATCATGCTTTAGTGACTTGTTTTTGATGAAACTACAGTGTATTTTCATATTACATTAAATATTTGTAATTTCTTATGCAAATTTACCATGGTACCACCCTCAGCTATTTGAAAACAAATGAAACTGGCAATCCTCTCTCAGTTGTTGATCCACTCCAATGATTGTCACCTTGTGACTGTTAAGTTTCTCAGGCTTATATTAGCCAGAGACCAAAGTCAGTTACAGCTCTCTTGCATTCTCTTCACACACACATTTAACCTATCATAATTCACACAGACATCATGTAGTGTACAAACTTTGCTTATTTCCATTTGTTGTAATTATATTTCTGTAAAATCTAAGACATCTAAGAGATGTTTTCATATTTCTCTATTCACTTTTCCTTAATATTACAATTGAATGAGCATGATGTGAAATTTCGCTGCAGACCTAAAGCGGTTAACCACATGTTCTTGAGTATAACTACCAACTCCTCATAACAACACATTGAATCATTCACATTCAATACAATTTTCCAACTCTATGCAATCTTCATCCACCATATACATATATATATATATATGGGATAACAAGTTATCGTTATAGGTGATCCACTTAGAGGTAGTCCGGTTAGAGTACTCCGAGTTGTGAATGGTTGTAACGTGTGGCTTAGTTTGACTCAACAAGATGCTTCCATAGTGATGCAGCGAGTTTGTGATAGTTTCTATGCAGGTTATACTGGGAGTAATAATAGTTAAAGAAAGAAGAGTAACATGGTTGGCTGTACAATAAGGGCTTTATTCAAATTGCTGACAATTGTTTCGTTGATCTGTTGCGTCTAGAGTTTGCTAATCGCTTGATGCTGCGTCAATCGATCTCCAATATGTTGTTTACACCAGTCAACACATCAGAGCAAGTGGATCACTTGCTCTGATGTGTTGACTGGTTGTAAACAACATATTGGAGATCGATTGACGCAGCATCAAGCGATTAGCAAACTCTAGACGCAACAGATCAACGAAACAATTGTCAGCAATTTGAATAAAGCCCTTATTGTACAGCCAACCATGTTACTCTTCTTTCTTTGACTATGTATATATATATATATATATATATATATATACATATATATATATACATATATATACATATATATATATACATATATATATATGTATATCAATATATATATGTACGTCAATACTCATCTTTTTCCATTTATCTGAGGGTTCTAAACCCCATTATCAGACTAAAATTTCTTTAGTTGAAAAGTACGGTGAAAGCTATTCTATTTTCTAATATATATATATATAGAGAGAGAGAGGATATATGCAGACTGGAGAGGAACGAAGCTTGCATACTCCGCTGGATGTGTAATAGTAATATACGTGAACGGCAAAGCATAAACGAACTAAGGGAGAAATTAGGAATAAGAGGGATCAGATGTTGTTTACTCAAGAGAAGACTACGTTGGTATGGTCACGTGATGGGCATGAACGACGACAGCTGTATAAAAAAGTGCAGGGTGATAAAAATAGACGGTAGCCATGGAGTAGGCAGACCCAGAAAAACCTGGGACGACTTGATAAATTCCGACCTCACACACTTACACCTCTCCAAGACAATGCCACTGGACCGAGATCTTTGGCGCTACACAGTAATACAGAAGACCCGCCTTGCCTAAGTACAAAGCGAAACCTACAGTCAGTAGGCACCTCTCACAAACATACACCCCTGTCCCACTACCCCCACCCCATCCACACCCTTCAATGTGAAGTTATGTTGGTTCCACAACATCCAGTCCGAAACAAATGAGGTTGTGTAGGTGTCACAACAAAAAAACACACAGTCCACGCTGTAATGTGGCCGTGTAGGTAACACGGTAAAAACCTCCCAGTCCACACTGTAAACGTGGTTGGTGTTAGGAAGGGCATCCAGCCTTAGAAAACCCGCCAGACAGTCCTATACGAGCAGGACAACCAATCTTGCCTCAAGTGGGAAAACTCCCGTCCAAACCCATGCAAGCGTGGAAGATGGATGTTAAACGATGATGATGGTGATGATGATATATATATATGTACACACACATATCATCATCATCATTTTACGTCTGCTTTTCCCTGCTTGCAAGGGTGGGACGGGAACTGATTCTGGCTTGATTTCTACAGCTGGATGCCTTTCCTAACACCAACCTCATTTACAGTGAGTGCTGGGTGCTTTTTTTTTTTTTGCTGTGACACCTCCACGACCACTTTGCAGTGGAATGATATGGACCCCGGTCCCTATCATCTCATTTCTACAGCTGAGTAAACTGGAGCAATGTGAAATAAAGTGTCTTGCTCAAGGAAACAACACATCACTCGGTCTGAGAATTGAACTCACAACCTTTTGATTGCAAGGCCAATGCTCTAACCATTAAGCCATGTGCCTCCAATATATATATATATATACACACACACACATATATATATATATACACACACACATATATATATATATACACACACATATATATACACACACACATATATATACATACACACACACACACACATATATATATATATATATACACACATATATATATACACACACACATGTCCACAGTTTCCATTTACCAAATTCATTCAGAAACATTGGACATTATGCATTGTGACTGACCCTGAAACCACCTTGATCTGAAGTAAACTTAAGATGACAGCCATGCCTGTACCTATCAGATGTATATTAGATCCATTTTAGAATGCTTTGGGATAATGCTGATCACCAGAAAGGTCTTTTATTAAACAATTTGGTCATCAAACAAATTATTCTAAACTAATTTACTCATCAAGCAATTCAGCTAGGAAACACTTGATAGAGTATTCTATAAATATTTTATATCAAATACTTACTTTGCTTAAAGGTATATCTTTATATGTTGAACAATCTGGAATATTCCACTGAAAATCATCTGGGTTGTAAATGAATTCCATCAATTTTTGAGAAAATCCTATGAAAAGAAATGTCCAATTTAAAAACTATTCCTAACATTATATACATCTATTAGAAAAGTTGACATATGTGGTAGTTTGGCAGTTTTGATTCTGAGTTCAAATCCAGATTATCAGTTGGAAATTGTTGACAACTGGCAAATCAGGTTGTCATCATTTTATTCTCATGTGCCATGATGAAAAACACCCAGCCCACTCTGTTAATTGGTAGTGTTAGTACCACGATAAAATGCACCCAACCAACTCTGTAAAGTGGCAGTGCTGAAGCCACGATAAAATGCACCCAGTTGACTCTGTAAACTGGTAGTGCTGAGCCCACAATTAAATGCACCCAGTTGACTCTGTAAAGTGATAGTGTTGGTGCCACAATAAAACATATTCAGCCTACTTTGTAAATTGGTAGTGTTGATGCCATGATAAAAAAACGTCCACTCCACACTGTAAAGTAGTCACTGATGCTATGATAAAATGCTCCCAGTACACATGATGTAAAGTAGTTGGAGTTAGGACAGGACCCCATCCAGAGAAATCAAATGAAAAATAGAGCATATGAGCAAGTTGTGGAAATTTGATCAGTCTAGCTACAGAACATGATAACCCAACTCATGCAAGCAAGGAAAATAGATGCTAAACAGTGGTGATCATAATGAGGATGATGGGGTGTGCTGCTGCTGCTGCTGCTGTTGATGATGATGATGTTGGGGGTACTGCTGCTGATGATGATGATGATGATGATGTTGGGGGTACTGCTGCTGTGATGATGATGATGTTGGGGGTGCTGTTGCTGCTGCTGCTGCTAATGATGATGATGATGATGACAGTATATCTATAAATATTCTTATTCTCTTTACACCTGGAAAAATATAACAGATTGCCTTTGTTTCACAGCTAACTGGCTGTTCATCAGAATAAAAGTACTCTTATCCTTCTGTCCACAAAGAGAGCTATATATATGCACCCAATCCACACTGCAGTTGTGTAGGTGTCACAACAAAAAGCACCCAGTACTCACTGTAAATGAGGTTGGCGCTAGGAAAGGCATCCAGCTGTAGAAATCAAGCCTAAATCAATTCTGTATGAACTAGACATGGTCACTTGACCTGGCATTGCTCAATGCACCTGAGCACTGTACACAATAATTTCATTATTATTATTGTATAACTCATCTAACCCATGCTAGATGGAAAAATGGACGTTAAACGGTGATGATATATATATATATATCATGTAATAAGCACACTCCCCCACTCCATGGCCCATCTGAGAGATCAGTAGCACTATTTTGATTGAGTAATTGGATCAAAGTTAGTGACGAGGAGTCACAGAGGACCAAAAACGTAATTGAGAAAATTACAGAATGCCAACAGACAACCAGTAGACCTCAAGCGAACGGTCAATGTCAAATTCAGCGAATTTGACATTAAAGGGGCTGTCCGTCTCCTCTCTTCTCTGTCCTCCCTTGCAACTCTGATTCTCTTGAGCGACTGAAAGAGAAGCACCCATCAGCACCCCCAGATGATCAGCTACACTGGCCCGAACCACCAGAATACTCAAGAATGGTTTACACCACCGATATCATCAGTAAGGTGATTTCATCCTTCCCCGATGGGTCAGGCGCGGGAATTGACGGCCTTCATCTTCAACACCTCAAGGATGGTATCTCCTTATTGGCTGGTGACACCGGACTCGAGCTCTTGGAGAGTCTGACTCAATTCTCTTCAGTGAATGTTCTCCCGTTCATCCGCCCACTGTTCTTCGGTGCGAAGCTATTTGGTCTCACCAAGCCCAACGGAGACCTACGCCCCATTGCAGTTGGCAGCACCCATCACCACCTCACTGCAAAGGCGTGTTTGTTGTTGGTCTCCGACTCACTGGCGGAGGAGTTTTCTCCCATCCAGCTGGGGATGTCTGGCTGCTGTCCACGCTACCAGAGCATTTACCAACTTGCCCTCCTCATCCCCCAAGGTCATCCTCAAACTTGACCTCCGGAACACCTTTAGCCAGCGCATTAGCCATGTCATCACCCGAGGCAACGCTGCAAGTGTGCTGGCTTGCCTCAAAAATCATTAGAGAGGTTGTCCAGTACTCCTCGCTGCTGTCTTTTTCTCTTGTGTTGGCTCGGTTGTTCACCCCTTCGATTGAGGAGATGTTTGCCCAGGCCGCCAAAGCTCTCTTGAGAATGAGGTTTAGCTCCATGTGACGCACAAAGCGGCCGGCATTCAGGCGGCAATAAAGACCGTGGAGGCCTGTGGAGTCGAGGAGTTTGCCGCATTGGCACCTCAAACCCATGCAGACGTCAGCTCCCACTCTTAGAGCGATGGAGACACGAAGTTCATCCAGGCTGAGTAGGCCACCGATGTTGGCCACGGGTAGGGCATCAACCCAGTTGCCTGAGTATTTGGCGCTGGCAGATAGTAAGCGGCAACTTGCAAACTGATTTGACTGGACGAAGAGGGAGTCGAAGGTGGCCTTCAAACTTATGCTGTCCCAAGTTCCCTGACTTCGACTGTCCTCCACCTTCTCAGGAAGAGACAAGCCCAACTCGCTCCATTGCTGGAGAGCTTCACTCAACTCTGTTGGAACTAGTCCATGTTGGAGAGGAGAGGATGCTGCTCACCAGGGTAAAGCAAACGTGGGTGGAGGAAAGGAAGCAGGGGAGATGGAGGGACGAACACTTACGAAAACCAAGACCCCCAAATCGCTTGGGCAGCGCAGCCTGATCGCGGGACTCTGGAGAGAGTCTAACATTGACCAGGCACTCGAGTCTCTCGAAGACTAGGTCATCGAAGCGTTGGAGGCAGGATGGAAATCTGTAAGAGGGGCTGACCCTGAGCAGATACAGAAGCTTAGGAATAGAACGGTAGTTCCTGAGTATGAAGAAACCTTGATGGGGTTCGATAGCTTCGATATTCTTCAGCAGCTGCTCAAGGCCAACCATCTTCGATTGAACGATTAACTCGAAGACAAGGTTTGTGATTGGGGCAATGGAAGGGAAGGACTCTGCAAACAGGTCGATTAACTGTTGGTGTTGAGAAGCTGGGTGGTTGAGGATCCAGAGCTCACATTTGGAGCTATTGACCTGGAGACCCCGGCGGCCAAACTCCTCAACCATCTTGTTGGCAGTGGCAAGAACTATATCCGGAGTTCCCCCCCCCCCAAAAAAAAACAGGCGGCGTCGAGGTACCAGACATTGAGGTCCAACTCAACCCCCATCTTGGTGATGTCATCAATGCCCAGTTCAAACAGAGCGGGCCCGAGTGGGTCACCCTGTTGGACTCCTGAGGCAGAGGTGATGATTTGGTCACCGAAAGAGAGGTAGGAGGGTTCCCGATAAGCCTGCCAAGCAAAGTGGTAGAGTTGTGGGACCCTCTCTCTTACTGAGCCGAGGACGACGTCGCGGCTAACGGAGTTAAAGGCGTTCCTGAGGTCAAGTTTGAGGATGATCTTGGGGGACAAGGAGGGCAAGTTGGTAAATGTTCTGGTAGCGTGGACAGCAGCCTCACATCCCAACTTGGTACCCACCCCCAGCTGGATGGGAGAAAACTCCTCCGCCAGTGAGTTGGAGACCAACAGCAAACACGCCTTTGCAGTGAGGCGGCAAAGGGTGCAGCCAACCACAATGGGGTGCAGGACACCGTTGGCCTTGGTGAGACCAAATAGCTTCGCACCGAAGAACAGTGGACGGATGAACGGGAGAACGTTCACTGAAGAGAACTGATTCACAAACTGAGTCAGACTCTCCAAGAGCTCGAGTCCGGCGTCACCGGCCAATATTGTATTAGGTTGTATCAACCTATGGTCTGGTTCATCGGTTTTCACGTATTTCGAGGCCTCTCTGATACTTCTCTACTTCACTCTTCCACTCAACTAAAAACATATGAATAATGCTGTCCTGCTATTATAGTGTGAAATTAAATGTGCACATCTCTCATTTTTTCTTTGATTAATTTCTATTGGTTTGTTTCTTTTGTAAATCATATTCATTATTTAAATCGTATTTGTATGTGTGTAACCATCAGAATTAAAATATCTCTGAAAATAACAAGGCCGGCAGCATCTAATAAGAAGAAAAGTTTTGCCAAGGGCAATGTATTGGTAGAGCGTCGAACATGCTTTGCGGCATAGAGTTACGTCCCTTAACGTTCTATGTTCAAATCACGTCGAGGGTAGATTTGCCTTTCATCCTCACGGGGTCGTTAAAATAAAGTACCAGTACCGATTTAATCGATTCCTCCCCAAAAATTGTTGGCCTTGTGCCTAAATCAGAAATTATTGTATAGAACACCCCACTCGATTTCAGTGAGAAATAATAATTATTTTCCCTTTTCTTTTTATTTTCTCATTTTTTTTTTTCGTGTGCTATCAACTAATCTGACCTCTGATCATGCAGCAAAATGGAGGAGAAAGGAGGAGGACCTTGGAGTACTCCCTCCCCCCTATTTTTTTTTTCCGTGTGTCATTCGTTTTTTAATTAACCGTACTCACAACAAATGTCGGGGGGAAAAAAACTATTTCCCACTAAACGCGAGAGGGGCGTAGATCTGCGAAACTCCGAGGGTCTATACAAGAATTTAAAAAAAGGTAAAAAAAATTCAGGGGGTGAAGGGAATCCTAGCGGAAACCCTTACCTCTGCATTTTCCTGTGAAAACGTCCTTTGAGGCACGTTCGGAAAAAAAAAAAGAAAAAGAAAAGAAAACGAAGATAAAATAATTATTTCCCACTGAAACCGAGGTCCCAATACCCCCAAAAATTTACTACAAGTGGGGGGAGGATCAATTCATGAGTTTTGGTGAACTGTACAGAATGCTCGCAATACTTGAGGACGCCCCACAGTATATAAAAGTTTAGGTCACGGCTTAGATCCCACTGCGTGATATGTTGGTGGTCATTTACATAGATTGGAATGAAATTGGGGTAGACGGACTGTACCTGTAATGATTCATACACTGTTACGCTGCATCTCACTAAGATTTTTTTTTTTTTTTAGAATGAAAGTAAATTCGGCTCGCCTAACAGAGGTAACTGGCGAATCTCGCGAGGGTGCTTGGCTATTTCAATGCATCAGCCTCGCCATCACCCGAGGCAACGCTGCGAGTGTGCTGGCTTGCCTCAAAAATCATTAGAGAGGTTGCCCAGTACTCCTCGCGACGTTGCTGTCTTTTGCTCTGTAAGAGTATATCTAAAAGCAAGACAATCCGACAGTACACAATACATGTGTAAATATTTTTGTTGATTCCCGTGTCAACTAAACCTGAAAACCCAGAACAATTACTAACTACATATTCAATGAATAAAAGAGATTGTTATTTTATCATATAATATAATTGTTTCTACTTTAGGCACAAGGCCAGCAATTACCCAGTGCATTACTGGTACTTTATTTTATCGACCCCGTAAGGATGAAAGGCAAAGTCAACCTCGGCGGAATTTGAACTCAGATCGTAAAGGGACGTAACTACGCTGGAAAGCATGGTGTCCGACCCTCCACCGATACTGCCAATCCACCGCCTTATCATATAATATAATATTATATAATATAATAGTTTCTTTATAATTGTTTCTACTTTTGGCACAAGGCCAGTTATTATCCCAGTACATTACTGGTGCTTTATTTTATCGACGCCGTAAGGATGAAAGACAAAGTTAACCTCGGCGGGATTTGAACTCAGACCGTAAAGGGCCGTCGACAATCGGCCGCACTACGTTAATTTTATGAGGAGGCTGTTTCGTTGGTCGAAACTTACGCAGAAAAAAAAAATAATGACAAACCGAATTAATTCTTCTGGCTGCGGTGGTATATATAGTAGTAACTGTTTATTTTTTACCAAGTAGTACTAATTTTACTCATTCACATCTCATGAAATATTAACAATTTAAATTGTTTTTAAAGTCTTACCGAAATTTAATTGACTCTTTTTTTCGTATACCTATGTGTGGTTAAAAGTAGTAAGACATGCTCGAAGTAACACAATCTTGGGCTTCTGAGTGAAATTAGGCAGAAGGGGAAACGGCAAAAGACCTCCTTTTTTCCGTTCATTCCCTTCCCCAAAAGAAATGTATAAATAACCCAACTTGACCAATATTATCTAACAGCCGGATGCCATGCTTTGACGCATAGAGTTACGGTCCTTTATGATCTGAGCTCATATCCCGCCGAGGTTAACTTTGCCTTTTATCCTTACGGGGTCGATAAAATAAAGTACCAGTCACGCACTGGCGTCGATTTAATCGACTTTCCCCTCCCCCAAAATTGCTGGCCTTGTGCCTATATAAGAAACAATTATCTAACATTACAGTGGTGAATTGGCAGTATCGGTGGAGGGTCGGACATGCTTTCCAGCATAGTTACGTCCCTTTACGATCTGAGTTCAAATCCTGCCTTTCATCCTTACGAGGTCGATAAAATAAAAGTACCAGTAATGTACTGAGTATTGCTGGCCTTGTGCCGAAAGTAGAAACAATTATCTAACATTACTGATGATTTCAAAGGAATGAATCAATCGTGTGTGTATATATATAATTCAAGTATAACAGAAGTATCAAAGAAAAATGTTATCTAGATGGAATAAAAAAAAAACTCCCTGTGTATGCATGTATGTGCGTGTGAAATGGGGAGGTAATTTATTTTATTACACTTGAAAAGTAATCGTTCTCATTGAACAGACTGCTACCTGGTGTCGCTTCCTGGCTATTGCCAACTTTATACGTCAACAACAGTAGGACGGTAACTAAACGAGAAAAACAAATTCCTACGCACTCAATTGCGGTAAATCCAACTACTTGCAACTATATTTAAAAAGGCGATGTTATCTAATTTTGTTTGTAAGAGTTGTATAATAGCAATGAGTTCCCATCCCGGTTACTGTGTCCCAACTAAAGTTTTACTGGTTTCCATAACTATCGTTGTTTCGTTTTAAGTAGACAGCAATCGCTGTCTAAAAAAATTCAATGAATTAAATAAAATTCAGAATGATTTATTAGTAAAAGAAAAAGAAATAGAACATGCATGCAGCATCAATTTATCTCTTTTCCGCAGGAATTTTGTATTGTATGTGTAAATTCGGAACGATTTATTTATTAGCAAAAGAAAATGCTTAAAATTAAATCATGATTGATAATGATTTTTTTAAAATCTAAATGAATGAGTGAAATTATTGATCAAAGATTGCAGTCCACTTAAAACGAAAGAACCTAATTTCCTTTTTACATTGATAATGGATGTTGATTTGTTGATGTTTCGCTATAGGTATATAAAATGCAGACAATAAAATATAAATGAAAGGTGCCTATTTTTTCGTTGTAAATCTTCCGTCTTTTTAATATTTTGTTTATCTGCAGATTTGTGAGAGAAAAAATTTACCAAATAATTTAATTGTAATTTCCTTTTTCCAATACCGATTTACCACCTCACAACAGATTGCTTGCAGTTAATTGCCTCCTGTCCAAATGAATTAACAAGGAGGGAGAAACAGATACGAGTCATAGAAAAGAAAGAATCTTGCTTAAAACTACGATAAAACTTGCGCGTTTCTTTCAATTTAATTTTATTATTGGATTTTCCCTTCATTTTATTATTTGCTATTTTATATACCTAAAGCGAAACAACCTCAATAATGGCAGTTTATGTAAAACTCATTAATGTGGTGGCTATGTAAAAAATAATTATTTATTTTACCTAGTTTTCGGCGATTATTCAACAGAGTTTTCTCTCAAGCAGACGGCGGCGACAAACCTGATTGACTTCCAGTTGATTCAACAGTAATGTTAAAGAGACAAACTTGAAATAAATTAATTCATGACATGAAAAAATTTCCCTTTGATTTCTAATTGGTAAATTTTTGGTTACAACGTCATATTTGTAGCTAAATGGAAAATAAAAACAATCTCGGGGTTGTCTCCCGTACCTATTTTCTTTAGTGAATTAGTCAATTATATGTATGTTGGTTTTCCATTGGTTACGACGATGAGTGTTCCAGTTGATAATAACGGAGGAGCTTACTGGTGTCATTTACATGCAAGGAGATTCAACGTGACACAATGTATTTCAAGACAAGCTTTTTGAATTTCAGGTACAACTGGTTTTTTTTCCTGCTGATTGTACTGAAGCAACGTGAAATAAAGTATCTTGCTCAATGACAATGCGCCGTGAGCCAAACGCCCTAACCACTAAACCACGCACCTTCACTCATTTAAATAGGGATTGGTCTCGTTATCAAGGATAAAACTTTTTCATCAATTAAAATTCTTACCTTACTGCAGCAAATTTCCTAACGCCTACTGTATTGTTTTGGATGCTAATATACAATAATTACTTATTTAGTTCACAGAGCTCTGGTTAGATACCATTAATAACAAAAAACAAATCCTCCATTCCCATTATGTTAAACCCATGACTTCCAAACATCTGATCCACCGAAACTTGCTGTTTCGGACCATACCAAAATCAACATTGCGGATTTGGTACGGGTGATGAGAAACGTGTCCTGCATGTGCAACCCCGAAGAACTAGAGAGACACATACAACACTTCATCCACCGTATGCAGTTCTCTGGTTACAATCAGAGAGATAAAATTAGAGTGTATAGAGGAGCCAGAACCAAATGGGAAAAAATGGTAAATAATGATACAAATAGGACCTGCCCCTTGTATAGGAGCAAATTTTGGAATAGAATAGAAAGAACTAGGAATAAGGCTAATAGAATAAACTCATGGTATGATAGCAATAAATACCAGACTGTAATGTTCATCGATACAACCCCAAGAGGTGAATTAGCTTACAAATTTAGAAGGGCCCTAGATAAACATAAACTCAATATTAAGATAGTAGAAAGACCAGGTACCTCCGTAAAAACACTTATTAGCAAGACATACCCTTTTCAAAGACCCCCTGTATAGATAAGAAATGTATAACCTGTAAAATAAGCCCCCATATTAACTGTAAAACTAGAAATGTGTATAGCATAAGATGTACTGAAGGACAATGTAGTGACAAAAATATAGTGTACATAGGTGAGACAGCCCGTAGTGTAGGGGAACGGATAAATGAACACTGGCGAGACCTTCAAGATAGTAAAGAATCATCTGTACTCTACCAACATGCTAAAATAGAACATAAGGGTAAATTAGAGAACATAGAAATAAAAATAGAATCCACACACAGAAAAGACGCAATGTTTAGACAAATCACAGAGGCAATAAACATAAAAGAATTACAACCAAAATTAAATAGAAAACATGAATGGAACAGCAACATCACAACTTACAATTAAGGACAAAATGGAAACACACACACACATAGAACAAACAACCAACCGGTAACATGTAAATAAACAAATATAAACACACACAGACACCTGGATGTGGCGCATGCGCAGACTGAGCACACAACACACACACAGAAACAAAATGGCGTAGGACAGAACAAAGGAGAGGCACAAAAACAAAGAAAAGAATCCCCAGTCACTGATGAGGTCACAGAATGTGTGACGAAAGAACTTTGACAATATATAAACAACTATCTGGTTGTGGAACCAACCAACCAACCAGAAATTTATAAATTTATAAATTCCTAAATTTATAAATTTATTATAATAAATTGAAGTGAAAGCAACTGGTGCGTGTGTTTCTTATTGGCAACATGACCCTCCCAAAGTATAACAATATACTTATTTAGTTCTTTATCCATGAATGCAAACCTTTAAAAATACGTTCGGGATATATGGACTGCTGACAAGGTTTTTGTCATTTTTGATGGCTTGCTTTACAGGGAGCATTAGGTAATGCTCCTCGTGAATGTACTTAACTATTCCAGCGCCTGAGCCTCACTATTACCTGTGGTAATGCCGTGAGTGTCATGACTTTCCTAAAAAATATTTCGAAACAAACACTAACACCCTTTGTTGTAACGGGCAATTGTGTGTACACACCTTTTTTTTCTTTCCTACTGATTAATTTGTTTCTTTACTAAATCATATTCATTATATACTCCGTGTTTATATGTAAATAAATTGTAGTTGAAGAAAAAATTTGTAATCTAAAAATAATAAATTTGTTTCACCAAAGTATATGTCTAGTTAAGACCTTGGGCCAAACAACAATAGCAACAGCTAGGGACACAGGGAGTAGCAGAAGAATACACTGAAGGCCAATTTCTGGTAACTTAGAGCCTTTGACTAGCCATGCAATGTGCACGCCCTTCTAGCAGCTATGCACCCCTTTCTCGAAAATAAAATATAAAATACATGCAGTAAAGATGTTTAGTTATTTATTTATTGCAGAAAATTATATATTTTATTTAATTATACAAACTTGTATAAAACTCTAATCCTTTAGCATTATGTAATTCTCCCTTCTGACGTTTGCATCCTTTGTAGCTGTCTAAAGATAGAGCCAGCACTGAATATAGCATCAAGGTCTTGAAATCATATACATGGCTGACAAAATTTGATTGCCCATTTTTATTTAAAAAGAACAAAACAAAAAAAAAAAATAAACATTACTTACATGTGTGTATTCTAATTTGCATATTTGTGTTAATTTGACAAATTCTTTAAGGTATTACAAGTTTTTTGTACAAAATTTTATAATTTGGAATGGTAAAAAAAAAAAGAAAAAATTAAAAAGTAGAAGTGGGGAATGTTAAAACTCTGCATCCTTGGCTGGGTGGTATATATAAGAGGGCAAAAGATTGCTGTGAAGAACAACCAGAGATACCTGCTGCATCATTTCACCACACAGAGGTTTCTTCTTCAGGCATGATACATTCCTCCCAAATGCATCATGCCTGAAGGACCAAGGACCCCGGAGGTCACAGTTTAAAGAATTATATCTAGAAATTCACTTTGATTTTTGCATGCATTGTGATCTCTGAGCGGGTTCAACCACAAAGAAACTGTAAACTGTTTCCTTATTTGGATGAATATGATTGGAGCATGGTCTAAAATGTCCTCTCTCCCTCACCCTCAAGGTCCCATCAATCATCACAATTTGTCAATCTCCCATCTACAAAAAAGTGCTTATGCACATCTAACTTGTTTATTTACAAACAGTACTCTATTCTTACAGTCACATCTGTTAAGATCAACAAAGATATAGTGCAGTGATGAAATGTGGGTTGTACACAGGTTGTTGTTGGCGGTGATGCTTAGCGTCTTCACCCTCCATCCCCAGCATTGTGGACCTTAGTATGCACCTAGTTCCTAAAACCTATTTCACTAATATGATGGCTCCTCAGTATTTGAGGTGTCCAAGAGTCAAAAATACCACCAACCTTTCCACCACAGTTTTATTAGCATCTCAATAGGAAAGCAGGAAAGATGGTCCTCTGTCAGATTTGACAATGTGTGTTCCAGTTGTTTAATCAACAGAACAGCCTGCTCAAGAAATTAACATGTAAGTGGCTGAGCATTCCACAGACATATGTACCTTTAACATAGTTCTTAGGGAGATTCCATGTAATGCAATGTGTGACAAAGCTGGCATGTTGAAATGCCAGTACAGTTTATCAGACAAGCTTCCAAGCACTTTCTTCCCACCCAAATTCACTTACAAAGCATGTGTCATCCTGAGGCTATGGCAAATAACATTTATCCAAGATATCATACAGTGAGATCTAACTGGGGGCCTAATTCTTGTGAAAAAAACTCCTTAACCCTTTAGCATTCACATTATTTTATATATACTATTATATTTTCATGGTAAAGGCTTTACCTCACATAATATCGAATCTATGAGATTTTGAAAGTTTTTATTTTGAGAACAATACCTTAACATCAGTTTGAGCAACCAGTTACAGCCAGTTCCAACAGAAATAGGTAGAGAATTCTGGCCGGTTTGTACACTAAAGGGTTAAATATTCGGTCATGCTATATCAACTGGTATCTCATATAAAAATATAGATATCTGGTCATTTGTTTGTTGTAAGCTAATAGTATAAGACACAGCAATAAATATTTCCAAGATCTATTCTGACAACCAAACCTGTGAAATAAACTGACATTCAACTGGGTTAGGGTTAGTTTTTGTAGTTGAAGTAGACTGCATACTGAACTGTATATGACCAGGTGCACTGCATGCTGAAGTGTAAATGACCAAATAGACTTCATGGTGTAGTGCACATAATTAGTTAGATTGCACACACTAAAGCATAAATAACCAGGTAGACTGCATACTAAACTGTAAATGTGCAAGTAAACCACATGCTAAAGTCTAAATGACCAGCTAGACTGTATACTGAACTGCAAATGACCTGGTAGACCACATGACTATGTAAACAACATGCTGAACTGCAAACGACTTGTCTGATGATCCTGTGAGTAGACAGGTGAAACTCCTGAGTAACAAGACTCATCACTTAGCTATAATAAAAATTGTTTTATATATATATATGTTTGTGAAGGCACGTGGCTGAGTGGTTACAGAATTGGATTCGCAATTGGTTGTGAATTCAATTCCCGGACCAAGTGATGCGTTATGTCCTTGAGCAAGACACTTTATTTCACGTTGCTCCTTCTACCTGGAGTTGCGACCAGTAGAAAGTATTCACATTGTTTCCTCGGTCCTATTTGATGAAAGTGTTGATACATATTAATTAAAAATTTATTTGTCTCTAATACTTAGACATCTCAATGAATGGATAAAATATCCCTCAGAGAAGTAATTTAACATTAAACTTATGCCAAAATCTCAATTTAGAGGAGTATAAGTCAGACCAACTAAAATAAGTTAGTCTATGTTATACATATTATTAAATTCAATACTACAACAAAGACTTAACCTTGCTCAGTGTGCAAGAAAGAAGTAGGTAGACATCCAATTCCTATGTCCCAAATGCAAACTATGGGTGCACAAAAGATGCAGTGGGGTCTTAGGCTGGCAAGCAAAGAATGCAGGTTTTATATGTGGGTGATGCACAGATTCAGTAATTAGCAAGAGCTCACAAGATACTAGCTCCTTTAAATGTCCAGATCACACCATAGAAATAGTTGATAGTTTCTGTTACCTGGGTGACCAAATTAGCAGTGAAGGTGGGTGTTCCAAAAGTACAGTAGCTAGAGTGAGAACGCAATATGAGAAAGTTCAGGGAGCTATTACCACTGCTAACTACAAAAGGTTTTTACCCCAAAATGGCGGGCAGATTGTATGTACGTAAAACTATTCCACCCTTCACCCTCATCTTAACACCCCCACCCTTCACCAGCTTAGTCCCCCACACTAGACGTACTTCTCCTCCCCCATCCCAGCTCTAAGTTCACACTCTGAATGATGATGATTTATGTGTGTGTGTGTGTATAAATTTAAAATAGAGGTGTACAGGACAAAGGCAATGGGAAAAATAACGGAAAAACAATATCCAGTAAGCTGAACTGAAATGGTTATTGACGATAAAATAAGGACAAAAATAAAACCGATATTGCAAATTTTAAAAACTTTTTAAGAAATTCATTAAAAAAAAAACCCATCTGAATTATCTATAGGGATATAAAATATACAGAAGCAAAAACCAAACAGTGAGTGTGTTTTATTATTATGTCCTACAATATTATAACAATATGACCCTCCCCAAATATAATAATATTTGTTTCAGCACACGATTTCAAATCAAAAACCTTGCAAAACAAATTTAAAAAATGCATTTAGAGGAAAGTTACGTCCCCTGATTTGTCTATCGCTTTTGTGTCAAACCAGACAAAATGGCGTACTGGTTCCATCGAAATCCATTAAAAGCTACAACAGCTGTAACTTTTGAACTTCATGGATCTACCACGGACCAAATAAGTCGCAAGATAATCAGGTTTGTGATTTCATCCCGGAAACATCAAATCTCTCGCTTAATATGTAAATTGTTCTAGTTAAAACTACTAATTTCGGAATATTTTTTTATATCTAACAGGTTACACCCTTCTGTTTACAAGATTTTTCATATGATCTTTCAGTTTGTTTGTATTTATTTAACAGCTACTCTTAAATCTTTAAATATAGCGATACATCAGTGCTTATTGATTTGTCCTATTTAATGAGTCATGCTTTGTTGTTGTTGTTATTGGCCAATATGAGCTGGTGGTTTAACGGAAATCTTACGGTGTTTATTTAATTTCTTCCATATACGTTTTAAGTTCAAATATCTGAGTTGACTTTGTTTTCCACCCTTTCGAATCAGTATATCAGACATTCGGGTACCAAACCAATTACTTATAACGTCCCACTGCAAATTCTTGGGCTTGTTGTCAAAATGTGAAATTATTGTTATTATTGGTTGAGACGGTTAATTATGAGATAGTGTTTCGCGTCACGTAGTTTCTAGTTCAGATATCACCGGAGTTGACTTAATTTTACATCCTACCGAGAGTCAACTGGATAAATAGCAGCAATGTAATAAATACCCACATGGATTCAATAAACATGGGCACAAAGCAAAAATTTTATGGAGGAATTGTCGAATATATTGACCCAGGACTAGACTAGTAATTATTTTGCCAACAAAATACTCTTTGATTGCCCAACATTACGAGATCGGGGTGGGAGTCGATTAAGCTTAAATAGGGCCCCTGGCTGAACATTTTATCGTGGTCTTTTTATTTACGGTGGCCCTCCTCCCCCATAATATGAAGGCTTTTTGAATATTATGGGGCTCCTGGCTGCAGCCGAGTCAGACTGGGATCCATGTTTTTCTATAGTGCCGCATGGGGACTAATTCGTTGGCAAAATAAATACCAGTCAAGTATGAGGTCGATACACAATCAATCAACTGTCTAATATCTCGACAACAAGAGTAAATCATAATGATATAATTTACGTTATTTAGATATTTTAAAATTTCTATGTTTATGATTTTTATTATGATTTTTATTATTCACAGTTGTGTAAATAACATTACAATTTTTTTATAATTCTTACAGAATGAAAATATAAACTCAAATAATAAATACAATTAATTAGTGCTAGGAACCTCACAAATATAATGCACAAAGCTTAGATGCAAGGACCACCAGCTGATTGAAACGTCATGACTCCCTATCTTGTTCCCAACAGTTCTTTCTTTGTATTTATTGTTTATGAATAAAATCGCTGTCGAAAGTTTGACGCTTAACAAGTGAATTATCTTTATCCGAGTCAATTATTACGACGGATGAAATATCTGAAATAGCTTACTAAATAGTTTTATTATTTTACCGTCCTTATTTTTCATATATTATCGATAAATGACCCCTTATATTTTTGTTTTATTCATTGTATTATATATTTGAGGAGAGAGGATGAAAAACCCCTCAGAAAACCAAACCAAACAAAAAGGAATATTTATAGCCTACCTGGCAAATGCTTAAATTAAATACAATGTACTCTTTATTTATGCTAGATACATTTAAATACAGGTTTGGGGACTATTGTTTGTGAGATAAAACCGTATGAAATGCAGCGTAATATTTAATACAATATGGATTTGTGATTGTGTGTATATGTGTGTGTGCGTTTATGTCTATGTCTTGTGATTGTCCTGTTATTCATTTTAAATTGGAAAGACATCCAGCTATAGATAACCTGCCAAACAAAGGGCTATGGGAACTTTTCTGCGGTGTCAAAGACACGACAACCTCTATTGTTGGTGACATGGTAGATTGGATTCGGGAGAACGCGGTTCATCTGTCCAGACCCCAGTCAACCTAGAGGTCAGTAAGTTCGCTTGAGTACTTACCTGTCTGTGATGACTTGTCCAATTCTAGGGAGGAAAACGGACGTTAAACGATGAGGGTGATGAAGACCAATTTCAATGTCTGATTATATAGCACCAAATAGGAATAAAAGAATTTCTCGAGTTATATTAGAGAGAAGCTTTTATTTTTATATGGAAAATATTGTTCTTATCATCAATATCATCATTTTACGTCTGCTCTTCCCTTCTTTTTTATATCTTTTTAAGGATTAAATATCTATGTAATTAATGCATTTCATATTTATCCAGTTTAGAATAGATACACAGTATCCCTGCATGCCATTAAGAAGTGACTAAAAGAGTTTGTATCAGGAAGAGCATCAAGTTGTAAAATATTGCCTCAAAAATATATACATGTATACATATATGTTAATATATATATATAACTGTATCTCATTTAGTATATATATATATATATATATATATATATATATATATATATATATATATATATATATATATATATATATATATACTAAATGAGATACAGTTTGGGTTTGTGCCAGCCAAAAGCACCACTGATGCTCTCTTCCTTGTGAGGCAGTTACAGGAAAAGTACCTAGCTAAAAGTAAGCTGCCCTACCTGGCATTTGTCAATCTGGAAAAAGCCTTCGACAGAGTGCCCCATGCTATAATCTAGGAGTAGATGAATGGCTTGCAAAGGCTGAACAAGCCATGTATAGGGGAGCAGTCAATAAAGTTAGGATTAACAATGACTATAGTGAGGAATTTAGCATACAGGTTGGTGTACACTAGGCTCTGTTCTTAGCCCTCTCCTATTTATTATCGTATTGCAGGCTATAACAGAGTAGTTTAAGACCGGATGCCCATGGGAACTCCTGTATGAGGATGATCTTACACTTATAGCTGAATTTATGGTGGAATTAGAGAAGAAATTCCAAACATGGAAGCAGGGCCTAGAAAGAAGAGGTCTCAAAATCAACCTGACAAAGACTAAGGTCGTAAGTAGACGAGAAAACAGAACATAGCTTCCTTCAGGGAAATGGCCTTGCTCAGTATGTGGGAAAGGTGTATGTAGAAATTCCATCCTCTGCCCCAAATGCAAACTATGAGTACACGAGATGTAGTGGGATCTCAGGAAGTTTAGTTAAGAATGTAGGCTTTACATGTAGCAATTGCACCTGGACAGTAAGCAGCAAACGGCCACAAGAAACAAGCACTACCAAATTCTGGGAGGGCTCTGTAGAAACAGTAGACAGCTTCTGCTACCTAGGTGACCGAATTAACAGCGGAGGTGTGTGTTCTGAAAGTACAGTAACCAGAGTAAGAACGGGATGGAAGAAGTTCATGGGGCTACTACCACTGCTAGCTGCCAAAGGCTTTTCCCTCAAAATGAAAGGCAGACTATGATGCATGCATACGAACAGCAATGTTACATGATAGTGATACCTGAGCATTGTGTGCAGATGACTTGCGTAGATTAGAAAGAAACGAAGCTTGCATGCTCCGATGGGTGTGTAATAGTAATATATGCGAATGGCAAGGCATAAATGAATGAACCCTTTAACATTTAAACTGGCTGTATCCAGCCAGAATTCTCTCATTTTATTCTGTTCAAACTAGCCATAATTGGCTGCTCATACTTATGTTAAGGTATTGATCTCAAAATAAATAATATCAAAATCTCATAGATTCAATATTATGTGAAATATTATGTAAGATTAAAACCTTTTCTGCAAAAATACAGTAGTATATATAGAGTAATGTAAATGCTAAAGGGTTAAGAGAGAGACTAAGCATAAGAGGAATCAAATGATGTGTGCAGGAGAGAAGGTTATGTTGGTATGGACATGTGATGCATATGAAGGATGACAGCTGCATAAAAAGATACAGAGCACTAAAAGTCAATGGAAACCTTGGAGTGGGGAGACCCAAGAGGACCTGGGATGAGGTGATAAAAGCTGACCTCGCCCAATTGCACCTCTCAAAAGCAATGATCTCTGACGTTACGTATTAATACAGATGACCCACTTCCCACTGGTACAAGCCAAAGCTGAAGCATATAGACAGTATCCCCCCTCCCACTGTAAAGTGGTCGTGTCGGTGTGTTACTACAAAAAAAGCACCCAGTCCACACTGTAAAGTGGTCGTGTAGGCGCCTCAGTAAAAAGGCACCCAGTACTCACTGTAAATGAGGTTGGTGTTAGGAAGGGCATCCAGCTGTAGAAATCAAGCCCAAATCAGTTCTGTATGAGCAAGACATGGTCACCTGACCTGGCATTGCCCACAACAGGACAACCCGTCTAACCCATGCTAGCGTGGAAGAATGGACGTAAAATGGTGATGATGATGATATAGGGTGGGGCATAAGTTAGGAAGCAAATAAAAATGCTTTTAATAATAAAACTAGTAACTTTATTGACCAGCAACATATATGTAATCATACATAAATATCTTTAGAATATAATGCATAGAGTAATCTTTCACCAAAGCATGCTACATTTTGTGGGTAATTTCTTCCCAAGCGCTCAGTAAAGATGCCTTTAAGTCATTGACTGTCTTATGGATTTTGAACAGGCTTTTTCTTCAAAGATAGGCTATACTGAAAAGTCCATAGGGTTCAAATCAGGCAAACAAGAAGGCCAAATTTCTTTTGACCAGAACCTCAAAAGATGGTCTCTGCACCAAGCTTGTGTGACATTTGCTGTATGGGAGGTGGCTCCATCCTATTGGAAGGTCCACAGGTAATCATTGCCAAAATGATTAGTTGCAGAAGCAGGCATAGGCTCCAGAATACCGTTTATGTAAAATTGGAAACTGATTTTTGTCCTTTCTTCCACAAAAATGAGAGGAGACTTCCAAGATGATGAAACCGCGCCTAAGACCATAACAGAATCTGGTTTCATTGAATAGAATACAGATTTTTGGTCAACACTGATTGCTAATGCATTTTTTCCAATGACTCGATCATTTCTTGTGACTGTGTGCCTGCTCAACAATGAAAATCTTTTCATCTGACTAGACAATTCAGGAAACCTGCCAATTACCTAATCACCTACCAATCAGGCTAGCACATAAGCCAGATTGACTTCTTGCTAGTTAGGCAACGAGACAGACAAATGATTACAAATACTAAAGCATATCTTGGGGAAGAATGTAGCCCCCAACATAGGTTAGTCATTAGTGACATCTCAATAAGCAAGAGACAGAATGAGACACACAGGAAGGTATGGAAAAGGAAGGTCTAGAAGCTAAAGGACCTTTCACTTAAATATAAATTTAGGAAGCCCTACAAGATGTGTATGACGAGAAAGAAGACAAATTAGAATTGTATGATATAGAAGATATATATCTTACACAACAACCTCTGCATGCAACTGAAGAGACTTGTGTCTAGAGCAAAGCTCTAACCAGACAGAGGGTGACTTGGTGGTGGAACAGCATGGTAGATAGAGCCATTAAAGACAAAAGACAAACATGGAAGGATTGGAAAAATGGGGTGGGGTAGTAGGGATCAATACTCAGCTGCTAAAAGAGAGGCTAGACGTCAGGTATACTTAGCACACAGAGAAGCTGAGAGTAGGAGGTTTGCCAATGTTGTGATGAGAGGATCAGAGACATGAGGTGTTTCGCATTGCAAGGCAGTGTGTCAGTGTAAATCAGGTTGTTGTTGGAGATAAATGTATCTGAAATGATGCTGGTGCACTTAGCATCACTGATCCTCAGAAAAAGGAGGCCTGGAAATGTCATTATGAAAGACTGATGAATATTGAGAGTGAATGGGAGAGAGAGAAACTAACTCCAAAAGACCCAACAGAGGGACCAGCTATTGAGATTGACGACTATAGGGTCAAAGAAGCAATTAAGGAAATGAAAAGTGGTAAGGCTGCTGGACCGTCAGGAATAGTTGCTGACATGTTGAAGGCATCAGGAGAAGTAGGAACTAATCTGGTTGTACGCATAGTCAATCAAGTTATATATGGCGGAATCATACCCAAAGACTGGTGCAGCAGTATTCTTGTTAATTGCTACAAAGGTAAAAGGGATCCTCTGGAGAGGAGCAATTATAGAAGCATAAAACTGATGGATAAGGTTATGAAAGTGACTGAAAGAGTTCTAGCACAACTAATTAGAGAAAGGGTCAAATTAGGTGACATGCAGTTTGGTTTTTTGCCTGGGAAAAGTACAACAGATGCCCTCTTAGTGAGACAACTACAAGAGAGGTTCTTAGAGAAGAATAAGCCACTATGTTTAGCTTTTGTTGACCTAGAGAGGGCCTTTGATAGAGTACCCTGATCTGCCATCTGGTGGCCCCTAAGGAAACTATGTGTAGAGGAATGGCTTGTGAGGATAGTGGAAGCTATATTTCAGAGGAGCTGTCAGTAAAGTGAGAGTAGGAATGGAGTTTAGTGAGGAATTCCAGATACAAGTAGGAATTCATCAGGGTTCAGTCCTCAGCCCACTTTTATTCATTATAGTTCTCCAAGACATAACAGAGGAGTTTAAGACTGGTTGCCCATGGGAACTTTTCTATGCTGATGATTTGGTACTTATAACAGAATCAGTAGAGAAGCTGGAGAATAAATTCCAGCTGTGGAAACGGCAGTTGGAATCAAGGGGACTGAGAGTGAACCTAGCAAAGACTGAAGTGTTGATAAGTAGGAAAGAGGATAAGACTCTGATTTCATCAGGGAAATGGCCATGCTCGATATGTAGAAAATGAGTTGGCATAAACTCTATAGAAAGTACACAATGCAGATCTTGGGTACACAAGAGATGTAGTGGGATTGCAGGTAAACTAACAGGAATGGAAAACTTCATATGTAGTAGATATTCAGGGAAAATTGATAGTAGAAGTGTCAGTGATAGGCACATTTTTCAAATGCAGGTAGGATCTATAGCAGTGGTTGATAGCTTCTGATATCTAGGTGATCAGACTAACAATGGAGGAGGATGCTCCGAGGCCATAGTATCTAGAATAAGAACAGGATGGAAGAAGTTTAGGGAGCTACTTCTGTTACCAACGAAGCGTTTCTCCCTATGAACGAAAGGTCGGTTGTATGATGCCTGTGTGAAGAGATACACGATGCTGCATGGTAGTGAGACATGGGCAACAACTGTGGAGGATATGCGAAGGCTGGAGAGAAATGAAGCAAGCATGTTCCAATGGATATGCAATGTTAATGAATGTGCATGAACGACCAAGCATAGACAAGTTGAGATTGAAACTGTGTATAAGAGGGATAAACTGTAGTGTGCAGGAGAGAAGACTGTGTTGGTATGCCATGTGATGCGCATGGAAGATGAGTGCTGGGTGAAGAAGTGCCAAGAAATCCCAGTGGAAGGAAGATGCAGTAGAGTAAGACCACAAAAAACATGGGCAGAGGTGGTGAGAGCTGACTTCATATCACTGAAGCTCACAGAAGAGACGACGAGAGACCATGATGAATGGAGAGATACTGTGCTGCCCGTCCCACTCTTGCAAGCAGGGAAAAGCAGATGTAAAATGATGATGATGATATATATAAAGAGAGAGAGATGTGTGTGTGTGTGTGTGTGTGTGGTGATGGTGGTGGGGTAATATTGAAAGCTTCTACAACACATTAAATAGTCAAAATATATAATAAAGCTTTGTTTATAACACTTTGTTCCATCTCGGGGCTTATCAAGCAACAGGTTTAAGTTATATGATAGACTGAATGGCTAATGAGATTTTTAAAGAAATAGAGAGAAAGGGACATCCAAATGAGTATCCTCCACCTCACTTATGCTTTGTCTGTGGGTCCTAACCGACTGGATGGATAATAGATTGCCCTGAAGGACACAAGTAAGATGCAGTAGAACAGCCACTCAACCTCATAGGCTCACACTTGTAAGTGACCAACTCCGCTCCAATAGCAATGAGTAGGGATGTGGTCCGGAGGACCAATAACACCAGAAATCTCCACTGTTACAGGCTCTACCTCAAACTTATCAGAGAGCAGCTGATACCTATCAAGTTATAAAGTTAATTGTTGATATGATAACAGTCAAAATTCTGGTTTGACTACCATTATATCAATAACATTTTTATATCTTAATAAGTCTTGTGATGGATGAATGTACTAGATTCAGCGTGTGCGCACACACACACACACACACACGCGTATATATATTTATGGGCAGATTCTTGATAGGTGTTGGGAGGTGACTACAGATAAAAAAAAGTACTCAATATAGGTATCTATATTTTATATAGAAATGACTTCTACAGTGTTTTATTTTTCCATTTTGTCACCATCCCTTCAGCTAATTTCAGCATGTTATATTTTGTATTTGACAGCGATTTACGGATGACCAGGAATAATTTACTGGATCTTCTTACTGATCCTGGCCACGATAAGACAGCAATTATCAAGGCATATACTGACTATTTCTCATTTCTGCAAGGTCTTTATCAGAACTATGAAGGAGAAACTGAGAACAAGCTACAAAAAGCCATCTACTTTAAATGGACAAACACACTGAAAGGAAAGGTACCTGTGTAAGTTGAATTTTTATTATTTTCTTTACTAATTCTCACTATTCTGGCTGTCCATGATCTGAGTGTAAATTTCATCTAGGTAAACTTTACCCTCTATCCTTCCACTGTGGTTGAAAACAATATAGTACCAGTAATGTACTAAAGTTGGTGTAATCAACTTTACTTTCCACAAATTACTAGCCATATGTCTAAGTTAGAAACCAGAATCATTATATTGTCGAACAAAATGCTTTGAGGCCATGAGTGGAGAGTGGTTATGCTGGAAAAGACCCGTCTAACTTATGCAAACATGGAAAAACAGAGATAAAATAATGATGATGCTTCTCACTCACAAACACATACACATGGTCACACACAAACACATATCCAAACAAACATTCTCACAAATAACTTACTTCCATTTTTTTACATTTTGTTTGATATTTCAGAGTACAGAAAGATGCAATTTTTGAACATGCTTCAATGGTTGTCAATGTTGCTATCTGGTTTACCAAACATGCTGCAAAGTTGGCATCTCGTGAGAAGTAAGTTAATTAAGTTGTTGTTATTTGATCAAAATAATTTGACCTTAATAATATGCTATTATCATTGCTGTCAGTGCAGCGGTGATTGTTGATGTTGTTGTTGTTGTTGCAGATATTGTCTCTACTATCACTGATGCTGTTGTTAGTATTGTTATTCCAACTCTTTATAGTCTGAGTTCAAATTGAGAGTGAAACTGTGTATAAGAGGGATAAACTGTAGTGTGCAGGAGAGAAGACTGCATTGGTGTGGTCATGTGATGCCTTTTGTCCTTCCAGGGTCAATAAAATGAAGTACCAGTCAAGTACTGGGGTTAATATAATTGACTTTCTCTCTTGTGTTTAAATTTTTAATAATTGACTTTCCTGGTCTTGTGTTTAAATTTAAAATCATTATTATTATTATTGATGGGAGGATGGTAGATTGGTAGAATGGTTAGAGTGTTGGGAAAATGCCTTATGGTATTTGTTCCAGTTCTTTACATTCTGAGTTCAAATGACAAGGTCAACTTTCATATACAAGTCAAGTACTGAGGTCAACTTAATGGACTTTCCCTATCCCACAAATTGTGACTCAATCAGAAACTTTCATTATAAAAGGGCGGTGGATTTGGCAGTACTGGCAGGGTGTCGAACAACCTGCTTTGCAGCATAGAGTTACGTCCCTTTACATTCTGAGTTCAAATCCTGCCGAGGTTAACTTTGCCTTTCATCCTTACGGGGGTTGATGTAATACACTGGGATCAATTTAATTGACTCCTCCTCCCCCAAAATTGTTGGCTTTGTGCCTATACCAGAAACCAATATTATTGTTATTATTTTGATTAGTAGTAGTATTGTTGTGGCTGGTGTTGACATATTTGTCAGCCACTGTTGATAGGATTCGGTGTATTGTCACCACAACCTGCCCCATATTCATAGTTGTTGGTTGTGCATATTGTGGTAACTATCATAGCCAGACTGTAGCTGAATGTATATGTGTCCCTAACTCACTAATCTGAATTTAGTGTCCCTGTGAATTAATCAAAAATGAGAGGGCCCTTCACTGAGATTTTACCTTATTTCCACCTCTCATTCTGCATTTAATCATGTATTGAGTTCTATCCTATAATTAATATAACTATCATCATTTTTTAATGTCATGATTACTTAATATATATATATTATTGTATGTGTGTATATATATATATATATATATGTGTGTGTGTTTGTGTGTGTGTGTATTTAATATCAAGCTGCCTGAAAATGCCTCTGGTTCTACAATACTAAGCTGTTTATTTTAAAGTGTTTATATTTATCAAAAAATTTTCCACTGTAATTTTTTGTAAGAGCTTTTGTTAAAAATATGTTCCAAGCACCAACTTAATGAGAAAGCTATTTATTTAACTAAATCTTTCCAAATTTAATAAAATTATTTGAAAATCATAGGCAGTGTCTTTTCTGAGAAACATCTTAGAAATGTGGTGACAAAAAGGTTATAGCAGCAAGGAAGTATGTAAAACTACCTTTTTTCAGTCGAAAGCTATTTTTAAGTTGTCTCAGGACATGAATAATCGCCCCCCCTACCTCCCCGCTTATTAATTTTTCAGATTTTTTTCAACCAGCCTGCTTATCAAACTTTGCTAATCTCCCTTCAGTGAAATTTTATTTTAGGTGGTAGCATTGATGTAATAATTAATTTTCTAAAAAATCAAGGGAAGCAACCTAGAAAAATTACCGATTTTCCAACCCCCAAGCCCATTATTTGGGACCTGAAAGTAAATTAGGAATATTAACCCTTTCATTACTCTATTTCTAATGATATACACTGTATTTTAATAATTTAATAAACATTTTGGAGGGACTTACTAAAATTATTATTTGTTTCATTATTTAGATCATAATAATATAACTTTTCAAAAGGTTCTCCTTCCAAATTATGAAAGATTTTAAAAACTTGAATAGGAACCTTTTAAAACAGGTGGTTGTTTTAAAGAACTAGAGGCAGTTTTAGACAGCTTGGTAGCATAAGAGTTAAAAACTACCTTTGTCACCTGTTTTGTTTACTTACAATGTCCTGTCATATACTGCAGTGTAGACATGGATGCAGCAAAAGAAGTTCACAGATGTCTTCGTATCGCTGCTGGTATGTTCACATATGTAAAGGTAGGTGCTCTTTCTATGCACACTTATTCATCATATTCATCATTTTACATGCTGGTATGGGTTAGACTGGTTTTCATGATCAGAGAATGATGCCATGCTCATGCATTCCCTTTAATCCTTGCACTAGCACCACCACTTTACAGAGTGTACTCAGTGAATTTTATGGCACCATCACTTCCAATTGACAGAGTGTACTAGGTGCATTTTATTGTGATACTAGCACTACCACTTTACAGAGTGTATTAGATGCATTTTAGCATGGCAATAGTGCTACTACTTTACAGAGTTTACTATGTACATTTTATCATGGTACCCGTACTACTGCTTTACAGAATGTACGTGTTAACTTAAAACTGCAAAATTTATTTCGAATGTTATTGTTTTGCCTCAGATCATTCCAGATGGGCATACCTTGTGACTAAAGACATTTTAACTAAGACCATCACATCTTACAAATAATTATCCATTTCATTGTGGCAGCTGTACTATAGACGTTGTCGTGTTTGCGACATGACTGAAAAGTCTTCTCAATCCTTCTTGGCATGGTTTCTATGGCCGGATGCCCTTCCTAACAATAACCAGTTTACAGTTTACAGAGTGTACTTCTTGTATTCTGTGTTGTGCTTTTTTATTCAAGATATAGTTGTCTAGCATGTCCTTTTTGTATAAGATGATAGAGTGTGATTTGAGAAAGATTTGGCTGCTAATTTTAGCAGGTTGAGAAGCCAGATAGATCTCTTTTATAATTTAACTAGGTGAGGGGAAGAGTGTCAGTGATATTAACCTCTTCAAGTCATAGGAAGTGTCCGTAGAAGGAGTTGATAGCTTCTGCTAGAGCATAATTGGTTGAATGAGGATAGGATAGAAGTTTAGAGAGTTACTCTCACTGTTGACAACAAAAGGTTTCTCCTAACCTACAAAAGGACGACTGTATGATGCCTGTGTGCAAAGTGTGATGCTGCATGGTAGTGAACAATTTGCCTCCTCTTGTTGCATTCCTTTGTCAGCTCCTCTGTGAGGTTCAGCTTTTTGAGATCAGTCATCTCTCATAACCTCCACCCAGTTCATCCTTGGTCTTCTTCCACAGCTTCCTTCTGGAAGTTTTTTATCATGGTACCCGTACTACTGCTTTACAGAATGTACGTGTTAACTTAAAACTGCAAAATTTATTTCGAATGTTATTGTTTTGCAAAATTTATTTCGAATGTTATTGTTTTGCAAAATTTATTTCGAATGTTATTGTTTTGCAAAATTTATTTCGAATGTTATTGTTTTTCACCCAATGATCATCATCCATATACATTCAATTATCTATACCAATGCAAGGTGCATGGTTTAGTGGTTAGAGCATTGGGCTTACAATCATGAGGTTGTAGGTTTGATTCTCAGACCAGGTGGTGCATTGTATCCCTGAGCAAGACACTTTATTCCACGTTGTTCCAGTTTACTGCAGAAATGAGTTGCGATATAACTGGTGTCGAGTTGTATCGGCCTTTGCCTTTCCCTTGGACAACATTGGTGGCATGGAGATGGGAGACTGGTATGCATGGGCGACTGCTGGTCTTCCATAAAGAACCTTACCTGGACTTGTACCTCGGAGGGGGAACTTTCTAGGTGCAAATCCCATAGTCATTTGTCACTGAAAGGGGTTCTTTAACCTTACCTATGCAGTCTTCACTCTTGCATATATTTATTGTTTACTGTATCTATTGAATAATGGACAATTGTTCTCTTCTTTCTTTTTATCTTACTAAATTTCAAAGAATGACTTGACTGGAAGACTCTCAGACATTGACAGTGGCACTGATCTGGATGTTCGTGTTCTTGATGCTTTCATTCATCAATGTATTGCTGAAGCTCAAGAAGGTAACATGCAAATATATATATTTTGTTATTTATTACACCATCATCTTAATCATTGTTTCAACATTTGCTTTTTCCATGATCGAACAAGACAGCTCATACCATTTTTATTTAAAGTATGGTATCATCATCACCATCATCATCATCCCCATTTAACGTGCATTTTTCCACGCCAGCATGGGTTAAACGAGTTGTCCCATTGTGAGACAAGCCAGATCAGATGACCATGTCTTGCTCATACAGAACTGATTCTGGCTTGGTTTCCATGACTGGATGCCCTTCAGAATGTCAACCACATTTACAGTGTGTATTGAGTGCATTTTGTTGTGACACCTACATCACCAGTTTACAGTGTGGACTGGGTGCTTTTTGTTGTGACACCTACATGACCACTTTACTGTGTGGACTGGGTGCTTTTTGTTGTAACACCTACAGGACCACTGTACATAAATGTTTGCCAGACTGTTATGCTACAGGATGTATTGTTTATGGCCAACATCAACAATGTCACCACTGTCTTTGTATAAGCAGTATTATCATACATTATTATGGCATCAAGTGTGGTCACACACACACATATATGCATATATATCATCATCATCACATACATCTGTTTTCCCTGCAAGCAAACGCCAGCTTAATAATGAGAAACTTTGATAAATCATTCCAAATTCTTCATTGTTTTCAAAATTATTTTGAATTCATAGCTAACCACTTTCACATTAATTTCACACGTAGGCTGTCCCATTGATTGAACAACTGGCACACTCATCTTTGAAACTAGCGAAAGTCCATTCCATTCTATTTCCTCTGTGTGTCTGAGGTGATAAAAGCTGACCTTGCCTAAATGCACTTCTCAAAGGCTTTACGCAATAATACAGAAGACCAGACTTCCCATGGGCACAGGCCAAAGATGAACCATATGTATGATATGCACCATCCCACCCCACCAACTCCCATACATACATTCAGTGAAGCCTCCAGCCCACACTGTCAAGTGGTTGTGATGGCGACACGACAAAAGGCGCCCAGCCCACACTGTAAAGTAGTCATGGAGGTGTCATGACAAAAAGCACCCATTACTCACTGTAAATGAAGTTGGCACTAAGAAGGTCATCCAGCTGTAGAAACCAAGCCAAAATCGATTCTGTATGAGCATGATATGATCACCTGACCTAGCATTGCTCACAACAGGATTACTTGTCTAACCCAAGCCAGCGTGGAAAACGACGGCTGTCAATTCCATTTCCTTTTACTCTTGGATCAAAAATAATCGACCCACCCCCCTCTCTCCCAACCCAACCCCCGCTCTTATTCCAATCTACCCAACCCCCGCTTATCACTTATTAAATTTTGCTAATCTATCTCCGGCGGAATTTTATTTTAAGTGGTAGCATTCCTGCGACAATTAATTTTCTTTAGGCGTTAAAACACATTACAAGAAATCTCATACGTTACAAAATAAATGGGATGGGTTGGGATCTCAATATGTAAACTAAACAACTAATTCTGGTTTTTAAAAAGAAATCAATGGAGACAACCTAGAAGAATTACCAATTTTCCACCCCACCCACTGCTTATTCCAACTCCCCTCTTTATTCCCCCTTCCCCGTTTCCCTATTATTTGGGACTCGTGAGTATCTGTGTATTTGTGTATTTTATTTATCTATATTTATCATTTTATTACAGTAACCACAGCACGAGCTATTGAACTAAAACACAGTGCCACTCTGATTGCTGCGTTGACATATGAGACTGCACAGCTCTTCACAAAAGCTGGTGTGTAATATTTTCTATATATTCCAAAGTAATTAAAGTTAATCTCTACTGAATGTTTTTAATATCTCAGTATGGGTAATATTGAAATATTTCTGATTTATAATTTCAATATTTTTTCTTTCTGTTATGTGGCGGCACATGCCCTAGTGGTAAGGGTGTTAGACTTACAATCATAAGGTTGTGGGTTCAATTCCTGGGTTGGGTTGTGTGTTGTGTTCTTGAGCAAAACACTTCATTTCATGCTGCTCCATTATTCTTAGCTGAAAATGAGTTTCAGCAATAGCTGGAGGTTTAACCCTGTGATAGACTGGCGTCCTGTCCAGGGGAAGTTTTGTACTCTCAGTCGCTTCACAAACCGGGATAAGCATCAGCCTGACGAGCCTCCTGGTTTGAGACAGACTTTAGACTGTTGGGTAGAGAACTTCAGTCACATCAAGATCATGACAACTGCCCTAGTTCTCATGCCATGATAAAGTGCACACAGTACTCTGTAAAGTGGTTGGTGTTAGGAAGGGCATCCAGTAATAGATACCATGCCAAAGGTAATGTACTGAATGAGACATGGTCCCTCAGCCTGTCTAGGAGTACAGTAGCTCTGGTTATGTATTAACTTCGTTAATCCTTTAGCATTGAAACCAGCAGCCGTATCTGGCCAGAATTCTCTTACCACTTTCTGTTCAAACTAGCTGTAACCTGTTAAGGTGTTCTCAAAATAAATTATATCAAAATCTCATAGATTTGATATTATGTGAGATAATTTTGTGCGATAAAGTCTTTATCATGAAAACATAATAGTATATATAAAGTAATGTAAATGCTAAAGGGTTAAATCAACATTGCCTTGCTTCTTCCCAGAGTCAATGACATACACTACCCTTGAAATACTGGGGCCAATTTAATCAATTTTCCCCTTGACCCCAAATTGCTGACCTTATGCCTAGATTAGAACCCATTACAAGTCAATAGTTGCCACTTCAGTACTGACTTGGTCTGTGTAGACCCATCCAACTCCTATTAGCAGGGAAACGAAGTTAAAACAATGATGATGATGATATTTATTATTACTATTTTCACCAGGGTGGTGAATTGGCAGTATTTAATTATGACTCTTCATATTCAGAGTTCAAATCCCACTGAGGTTAATTCTGCCTTTCATCCTTCCAAGTTCAATAAAATAAAGTACAAGCAAAAACATTGCTTGCCTTGTGCTTAATTAGAAATAGTTATGACTACTACTATTGATGCCACCACCACTACTTCTACTATTACTACTGCTACTACTACAACCACCACCAACACCCCACCATATAATAGATTTATATCTTCATCCAAATCTTTTCAGATGATAGCCTTTCAAGTATTGATTCCGAAGTAATTAACAAATGGCGGAAATACTTCCAACTAAAGAAGGATTTCTATACAGCCTATGTAAGTATCAGAATTTGATGAAATTGATCTCATTCTTCTGTGACAGTAGAGCCCTTGCCTTTCCCTTCCTTTTCTGATTTTTAAAATATTTTTTATTTACATTCCATTCTTTTTTTATCAATCTAATTGTTTTTTTCCTTTTTCTTCTTTGAACTACTTGTATCTCCATATTTGAGTAGGACAAAATATGCATGTATAGAAGATTGGTATTTCGATTTAGATCTGTATAATGTAGCTCAACTGTCACATTTTTTAATTATGTTCTATGGCAGTTGTGGTAATAGTTTAGTTAATCTTCAACGTGCTGTGGGTGACACATGGCGCCGTAAGAGTAATCCCCCTTTAATAGATAATACAGTGTCAAGAGAAACAACTTATTAGTGTGCTAAAGATTAAAGTATTTAGAGCTCTCTGATTAGTCATCAATTTCTCTTTGTTCACAATATTTGATACTATGTTTGTGTTATTTTATTTATTATCTATCTCGCTCTGTTTTTTTTTTCCAAGTGTCAGATTTAGATGTTCAGATCTAATTTTAAATTTCTTTAACAGTTGTATCCATAGCCAAATGCCTTTTTCAATATTATTATATCTCTTCAGAATGGCTTGACAGCTTGATAGGTTTTCTTGTATATGAGGTAGTGAGTGAGAGATGAGAGACAGAGACAGAAGTATATTTTGTATGTTTTACTAAAAGTTTGGTGCTTTGAAATGATTGACACAACTAATAATACTGTTGACCACTTCATTGCTGGACATTGTTCTGGTTGAGTGTTGAATAGACCTCACCTCTACTCAGCCTCTATCTCTCTCCCTCTCTTCTTCACACACACCATGCCGTGCCATGCCATGGACCTGTAACTCTTGTTGGATTTATAGGAACACTGTTATGGCATATCTTGGTCATTTTAAGCCTGGTTGAGCACACTTTTCTCTAGATCTAATCATAACTGATTTCTTCTAGAGAAGAGAGAGAGAGTGAGAAAAAGAAAGTAATAAATAGATAGGGAATAAGTGGGTGGGATGTTAGAACATAGGAAATTTTTTTTAGTGTGTGTCTGTATGTGTGTGTGTGTATGCATGTGTATATATGTAGGCACAGGTGTTAGGGTGTTCAGCTTATTATCTGAATGTTGTGAGTTCAATTTCCATTGCTTTAGACTGTTCAACTAGTGAAAATTAGTTGTATTGATATCACACTGAATCTCTCTGAAAACATGTTAAGGATGTACATGTTTGGAATGCATGTTTTTCACAAGCAGGCTGTTCCATTGTTTAAAAAACGGACACTTTTCAGAACTACCAGAGGTCAAACACATGTATATATATATATGTGTGTATGTATGCATATAGGTAGGTAGGAAGGTACATACATACATATGTACATGTGTATGTATGTGTGTATGTACAATGTTAAGAAGAAATGAAAATCTTTACCTTTACATATGTAAGATAAAAGAGTGTAACAATGATGGAAATATTAAAAAAAGATAAAAACAAAATTAAGTAATGAAAAAACAAGGGAAAAAGGTAAAGAAAGGCAGATCTGGCTGTATAGGAAAGTAGAAAAAAGGACTATAATTGTCATAAATGTAAAGGAAAGGAGGGTAAAAACAAAGACTATTATGCGACAAGAGAAAGAGAGGGTGACAGACTCTGTGCCTAGGTCGGGGCGTTATTTTTTCATTACTTAATTTTGTTTTTATCTTTTTTTTATATTTCCATCATTGTATAACTTCTGTTTGTAAAATGTTGTAAACATTAAATAAAAAGTTTCATTAATTTGAAGAAAAAAAAAGAGTTTAAATAATTCTAATTATTGATTATTGATCTACTAGGCACATACCTATCATGGAGAAACTCTGTTGGCACAAGACAAGTGTGGAGAAGCCATCAAATGCCTTCAGGAAGCACAGAAATGTAAGTGTTCTTTTATGTTATTAGACTGCAACCGTGCTGGGGCACTGCCATAAAGGGGTTTTAGTCAATCCCAGTACTTATTTTATTGATTTCTTTTTTGTCGAACAGCAAAATTATGGGATATAAACAGACACAGACACCCACATATATACATCATCATCATCACGTTATTACTTTTATTTTTCCATGCTTGCATGGTATACACACACATTCAACATATAAACACACACACACACACTTTATAAGCACACACATATTCACATAATTAACATATTGACAAATGCACACTTAACTTAAACAAACAATGATATCTATATAGTAAGGAATTTAAATCAGTTTGTTGACATAGGCACAACGGCTAATGTGAATTATCGATTTTGCTTCCTATGCAACTTCTCTACAACAACCAAAACCATGTGTGGAAATTAGCTTTGGAGCATATCATATCGATTCGGTCATGGATCAGCAGTATCTATGTAAAACGAACAGGTGGATAACAATCCAAGAAACATAAGATTTCCAACAGTTTAACAAAGAAAGAGTTGAGATACTTAAAGATTCTTCATCACCTGAACCAGAATATTTTGGTTTCAACGCCTGAAAAATGTTGCCAACCACAACTATTGAAAATTGATTGTTGGCAAACTAGGAATATGGGGTCTTATCAACAGGCCTTCCTACAAAGCCAAACAACTCTGTCCTAAACAGAGGCCAGTAGTGTGACCTGCTCCCTACAGTTTCCAGACGAGAAAAAGGGTAGTCAGGCAGGAGGATGCTGAAAATAGCAGCAGCTCACTTATCCTATGTGTATATATATAACACCATCTTCACCTCCACTCCACCCCACTCCTCCATATACCTCCCTTGAGCATAGGTTGAAGTATACATCTAATGTGCTCCACCCCACCTCCCTTCCATTACCTCCCACGTCCTAACACTCCACTCCTCACACATGCTCAAATACCCACCTCCCCAATCCACCACACTCCTCTTCCACAAAAGTCCCCAACTCACACTATAAAGACTTTAGTTTTTAATGTGAGGCAGTCATAGTACTGTTTTATGCTTTTTAAGTATGTCTTGCTAGTGCTGGTTCATGTGGTGCAGGACGTTAAGAGTTATGAGTAAAGATGTGTACCTTTAATGTAATTCTTTCTTAGGGAAATTCAGCACGGCCTATACACTTGCAAGTATAGTCCATTCAATGAGGTTCCAAACAGTTTCCATCTACCCAATTTCAATCACAAATCTTAGGTTGACGTGAGGCTGTGGTAAATGACACTTGACCAAAATGCCACGCAGTGAAATCAAATCAAGGACCTAATGATTACAAAACAAACTTCTTAACTATTCGGCCATTCTGCATCCGCCTCCTCAAAGCATTAATTTTAAAAAAATTGTCCATTTGGTGAATTCCTTGTTGAATCTATGAGAATTTCTTTAAAGATTATATTTGTCATTCTTTTCTCATCAAGATTTTGAGAGATCTAGTGCTCGGTGCAAAGAGTACAGTGCAACAAAAGGATCTGGGACACAGGCAAGACCACATGAACACATATTCTTTAGAAATCTTGGCCCAAAAGTACGAAGAACGCTGGAGAAATGTGAAAGAGAAAATGGTATGATGTGAGTATACTTTCCCTCTCTCTATCTCCTCTGTGTTTATATATATATATGACAATATCAAAGGACGAACACTTAACCAATCAGCTGTGAGTGAAGCTGACTGCTTATAGCCACACTCATCTAAAAGCTGCTAACATACTTTGTATTTTTTTTCTAATTTTTATTATTATTTTTTTATCTGTTATAAATATATTTTTAAGCTTCCCTGGCCTTCTTTATTTTTACCCAAATGTTATTCCAGTCTTTTATTACACCTCAAGTATATAATTTTCTCTCAGTTTATTTTATTCTTCATCTTGATATTTATGTTATTTGGTATAAAACCGTCGTGTGGCTGATTCCATGATCAGTATTTTCATAATTTGCCTAGTGACTGCATTATTTTGTGTATTTAAAATCGAATTTCACAATAACCAATCAACTATTGATGATAGCGATTTCAAGACATAATTAATTGCATATTAAGCAATAAAACATATGTTAATGTTTGGAATAACACCCTATTATATCGCTTATCTGTGTTAATCATCCTTTACCTATTATATATATATATGTGTGTGTGTGTTTATACATATATATGTGTGTTTATACATATATGTGTGTGTGTGTGTGTGTTTATACATATGTGTGTGTATTTATACATATATGTGTGTGTGTGTGTTTATACATATATATATATGTGTTTGTGTGTGTGCATGTGTGTAAAAGGCAAACAGAAATAACAAAGCAAACGATACAGTACAATGAAGAAATATATTATTAGTTTACGTTTGAAATAGTAGGAAAAGAGTTTTAACGTTTCAGACGCTAGTCCTTCATCAGAAGATAGAATGAGAAATTCAAGAAATAGAAAGATTGGGGAGGTGGGCAGGGCGAAAATGGAAAAGAAATTTTAGAGAAAAATGACAGCAAGGTGATATCAACAAGTTCCCAGGCTAGTTATGTTTAAAAAAACACTAATATATTTACCTAAGTTTTAACAACATCTCCTTCAAAATAGTCACCTTGCGCAGCAATATATCTTTCCCGATGTTCCTGCCACTTGGAATCCGGCCTGGAAGTCGTTTTCCGTAAGCAAGTCTAGGACCTTCTACAATTCACTCTGGATCTCAGCAACGGTGTTAAAACACCAGCCTTTGAGCTAAATTTTCAGCTTGGAGTAGAACTGGAAGTCCGGAGGTGGTAAGTTTGGGGAATAGGGCAGGTGTGAAAGTGATAAATGTTGTTTTTGGTGAGAAACTCACGAATGAGGAGAGCTCGGTGACAGGGTGCATTGTCATTGTGAAGAATCCAATTCTTCATGCTCCACAGATCCAGTCACTTTCACCGAACATCCTCCCTCAAATGCCTCAAAACGTTGCACTAGGCTGCAGCTATCATATTATATAGTTTCTATAAGAGATTGAATGGAGACAATATAGAGTAGAGAGGATTCTTCAGCCTGGCAGATCATATGACAATCTCTCTGGTGCATGGTGCACTCTGTAAAGTGATAGTGCTTATGCTATGATAAGATGCAGCCAGTACCCTAGGTAAGTGGTTGGTGTTACGAAGGGCCTCCAGCCATAGAAACTATGCCAACTATGGAGCATATGAGCAAGTTGAGGTTTCTCTGAACAAATTCCACTTACAAGGCACTAGTCAATCCAAAACTACATGGTTGTGAAGTGAACTTGTTAGCCACATAACCATATTTAATATATTTCATAATTCTTTTAAAATCCAGATATCATCAAAAGATTCCTTATGATCCTCCAATCATTGAACTTAAAGCCACTTATGGTCTTGCTACTCCTGAAGAATTTCAACCTATTCCTGTCAACTCAGTCTGGACTTCTGCTGTCTACAAGAAGTTTGTCATACCAAACACAGGTGTACTTGAAGAGAAAGAGAAAGAGAAGAAGGTAAAACATGCATCAACCTACATATATATAATATATATATATATAACCAAGTCATACAGAATGGGGCTGTTCCAAAGGACTGGCGTAGCAGCATCATCATTAACTGCTACAAGGGTAAAGGAGATGCTCTTGATAGGGGTAACTATAGAGGCATTAAATTAATCGACCAGGTCATGAAGGTCACAGAAAAAGTAATAGCGCAACTAATCAGAGAACGAATTGATCTAGATGAAATGCAGTTCGGGTTTGTGTCAGGTAAAAGTACCACAGACACTCTTTTCATTGTACGACAACTACAGGAGAAGTACCTAGCTAAAAGTAAACCCCTATACTTAGCTTTTGTTGACTTGGAGAAAGCCTTTGACAGAGTCCCCCGCTCCTTTATCTGGTGTGCGTTTAGAAAACTAGGTGTTGATGAATGGCTTGTGAGAGCTATACAAGCCATGTATAAAGAAACAGTCAGCAAGGTTAGAATTAACAACGAATATGGTGAAGAGTTTAGCGTAAAAGTTGGTGTTCATCAGGGCTCCGTTCTTAGCCCCCTACTATTTATTATTGCCCTTCAGGCTATAACAGAGGAGTTCAAGACTGGCTGCCCATGGGAACTCCTATATGCAGATGATCTAATGCTCATAGCTGAATCAATGGCTGAACTAGAGAAGAAATTCTAAACATGGAAGCATGGCCTAGAATCAAAAGGCCTTAAAGTTAACGTGTCTAAGACTAAAGTTCTAGTTTGTAGGAAGGAAAATAGGGCACCGGTCCCTTCCGGGAAATGGCCATGCTCAGTGTGTAGGAAAGGAGTAGGCAGAAACTCTATTTTATGTCCCAAATGCAAAGTATGGGTGCATAAAAGATGTTGTGGGATCACAGGTAAGCTAACTAAGAATATAGATTTTATATGTGGTCGGTGCTCTGGTGCAATAAGTAGCAGCAAGTGCCCACAGAATACTAGCTCATTCCATTGCACAGATGGTTCTATAGAAATAGTGGAGACCTTCCGTTACCTGGGTGACAAAATCAGCAGTGGGGGAGGCTGCTCTGAAAGTACAGTAGCTAGAGTCGGAACGGGATGGAAAAAGTTCAGAGAGCTTATACCACTATTGGCCGCTAAAGGGTTCTCTCTAAAAATGAAAGGCAGGCTGTATGATGCCTGCATACGAACAGCAATGTTACATGGCAGTGAGACCTGGGCATTGTGTGCAGAGGATATACGTAGACAGGAGAGAAACGAAGCTTGCATGCTCCGCTGGATGTGTAATAGTAATATACGTGAATGGCAAAGCATAAACGAACTAAGGGAGAAATTAGGAATAAGAGGGATCAGATGTTGTTTACTCGAAAGAAGACTACGTTGGTACAGTCACGTGATGCACATGAAAGACAACAGCTGTATAAAAAAGTGCAGGGCGATAAAAATAGACGGTAGCCACGGAGTAGGCAGACCCAGAAAAACCTGGGACGACTTGATAAATTCCGACCTCACACACTTACACCTCTCCAAGACAATGTCACTGGACCGAGATCTTTGGCGCTACACAGTCATACAGAAGACCCGCCTTGCCTAAGTACAAAGCGAAACCTACAGTCAGTAGGCACCTCTAACAAAATACACCCCCGTCCCACTACCCCCACCCCATCCACACCACCCCCTTCAATGTGAAGTTATGTTGGTACCACAACATCCAGTCCGAAACAAATGAGGTCGTGTAGGTGTCACGACAAAAAAAACACACAGTCCACACTGTAATGTGGCCGTGTAGGTAACACGGTAAAAACCTCCCAGTCCACAATGTAAACGTGGTTGGTGTTAGGAAGGGCATCCAGCCGTAGAAAACCCGCCAGACAGTCCTATACAAGCAGGACAACAAATCTTGCCTCAAGTGGGAAAACTCCCGTCCAAACCCATGCAAGCGTGGAAGATGAACGTTAAACAATGATGATGATGATGATGATATATATATATATATATATATTATATATATATATATTATATATATATATATATTATATATATATATATACATACATAAATATGTTCATTATCATCATTAGTTTTTGGTGTCAGAATTTTCATTGCACTATTTGAAAGGATAAAAAATGAACCCAGTATACTCTGTTAAGTGGTTGACATCTATCCATAGAAACCATGCCAATCAACGGGTTGTGACAACTCTTCAGTTATGTCAAAGACATAATAACCTCCCTAGTGCTAGTACCACGATAAAATGCATGCACTATATCTTTTAAATGGTTAGTGATAGGAAAGGCACCCAGCTGTAGAAACCATGCCAAAACTAGAATGTATGTAACCAAGATGTACCTTCACTGCAGTCTATGAAAAATTTAATAAGTAGGGTGGGGGGACAATTATTCGAGACCTGAGAGTAACTAAAATGACTCTTCCATCATGTAATGTGTAATGTGCTATATAAGTTCTCTACAAAATACTTTATTTACATACATTTATCCAAAATGGGGTTCAGTTCAATTTATTGAAACTAGGATATATAAAGCATCTTTTTTTTTCTTGTTTATTTCAGCAGGAAGCTACTAAACAAGAAGAACTGCCACGAGTAAAAGAAAAAGAATATCCAATGTCTGACAAGGATATGAAAAATGAAACTGGATGTCTTATATCATAATATATGTGTTTTTTTTTTTTTGTCAAATTTATTGTTTGTTTTCTTTTCCTTTTCCTTTTGTGCAAATATCCCCATCTCTCTATCGCTCTCTTATATGTATCAGACTCCCTCCATGATAATGCTTAATCTTCTAGTTTTGAGGGCCCCCAGCCACTTCATACTTGCCTTTACATCATTTTTGTCAAAAAAAAATGTTCCTTCAAACAACAATTTTCTCAAACACAGTCCACCAGGGTTAGATAAAGCCTACACAGGGCCTTTGGCTGAAGATTTAATCTGGGCCCTTGCATATTATTTATGTTAGCAAAACAATTAACTTGGAACCCTTTAATATTGTGGGATCCCTGGCACAGCACTGTCAGTTCCCCACCCCTTAATCTGTTGCTGATGGTATATATTTAAGCTAGGAAACAAAAATGGAATTGAGTTTTCAAGACAGTACATTGATCTTTTATGCTTATATTTACATTATTTATTTTTTGGTCTATTCTACGATCACTTCAGGTTTCTCTCTCTTGTTTTCTTTCTTTCTTTCTAACTCTCTGTCTCATACATAAATACCACAGCAGTAACAACACACACATCTCTCTCTCTCTCTCTCTCTCTCTCTCTTTCTCTCTATATATATGTATGTGTGTGTATAAACAATTTAATAAATTTGTGTTTTGAATTTCAAAACAAGGGAGACAAGCAAAATAAGATAAGTTTAAAATAAAGATATTTAGACTCACATCACTTTCCCTTACTGCAAGAACAATATTAATTATCTTAATCAATGAAAATAATCAATATTGCGAGACACACTTATTGTCTGAGGGAGTGTTCAACCATAAGGAAAAATATTTTCATCAGCCAGCAAATACATGCATTGTCTTAAAAAAGACATGTGGTTTGGCATGAATGGATTTGGCAACAAGTGGACATATGATAAGTTCGAAGAAATGCTAGAAATAGCTCACCAACAATCCTGCTAGTTACAACTCAACCAAAAAGGGAGTAGAGAACAATCATCATCATTACCGTTTAATGTTTATTTTCCATGCTTGCATGAGTTAGACAGGTCGCACACATGAGACAAGGCTGGCCAGTTGGCTGCGCCATACTTTGCTTGAAAGGACTGTACTTTGGCAAGGATTTTTGCAGCTTGATGCCTTTCCTAACACCAACCACGTTTACAGTGTGGAACTTGGTAGTCCTGTGTTATGAGCCTTGCTCATAGTGGGGCCATGTTTAGGCTGGGATTTTATGGCTGCAGGATGCCCTTCCTACTACCAAACATAGATAATAAAGATAGCTCAATGAATAGTTGCAAACATAAGCCAGATTCAGAGCAGTATATATAAACAATTTAATAAACTTATGTTTTGAATTCCAATATATATTTATGTATATATATTTTTTACTAGTGTTACATATTGAGGTTGATTTAACCAACCTTCCCTTTCCAAAAATTGCTGGCCTTGTTCCTAAATTAGAAGCCATTATAAGAGAGTGGTGGATTGGCAAAATTGTTAGAGTGTCGAATAAAATCCCATTGCAGCATTTGTTCCTACTCCTCATGTTCTGAGTTCAAATACCTCAAGAGTAACTATATCTTTCATTTTTTGGGGGTCAATATAATAAGATACCAGGCTAGTACAGGTGCTGATATAATTTCCCCCAAAAAAATTGCTGTCCTTGTGTCAAAATAAGAAACAATTATTATTGTAATTGCATGTTTTAAGGGCTGTAGAAAAGACCTACTCACGTGTCTCGAATAATCATCCCACCCTGCTTATTATTTTTCAGATTTTTTCCACATGCTTCCCCACTTTTATTCCACTCCCACCCATCCCCGCTTTTCAAATTTTGTTAATCTATCTCTGGTGAAATTTTATTTTAAGTGGTAGCATTCCTGCAACAATTAATTTTCTTTATACATTAAAAAATGACAAAAAAAAGTATATTACTCGAAATCCCATACGTTATAAAATAAATAGGGTGGGTTGGAGTCTCAATATGTAAACTAAACAACTAATTCTGGTTTTAAAAGACACAATGGAGACAACCTAGAAAAATTATCCATTTTCTAGCCCTCTGCTTATTCCAAACTTCCCCCTATTATTTGGGATTCAAGAGTACATAAATAAGGACATTGCAGATGTGTCGTGGCTTGAGGACCTCTTATTCTAATCATTCGTTGTGTTTTAATTCTCTGTCTAATGAAGTTAACATAATGGTGCATAATACCCAATGCTTTCAGTATTGAATTACCGTGCTTAAATTTTGAATATAATATCACCATCTCATTGCATATTTCTGTTGAAGAAGAAATTTTGTCTTAGAAGTGGTTGCATTCTTCATTAAATGTTTGCTGTTGTTGTTGTTGTTGTTATTATTATTATTATTAAGGTGGTGGAATGAGAGAATCATTAGAGAGTTGGACAAAATGCTTTGTAGTATTTAATATGACATTCTAACGTTCAAATCCCACCAAAGTCAGCTTTGTCTTTCATCCTTATGGGGTCGATAAAGTATCAGTAATGCACTGGAATCAATTTAACCGATTTTCCCATCCCTCACTGAAATCGTTGGCCTTGTGCCTACATCAGAAACCATTATTATTATTAAGGTGGTGGATTGAGAGACTCATTAGAGCATTGGACAAAATGCTTTGTACTTGTTCTGGTACTTTTCATTCTTAGTTCAAATCCAACTGAGGTCAACTTTGCCTTTCATCCTTCCAGGGCTGTTAAAATAAAGTACCAGTAAAGTACTGAGTCGATTTCATTGACTTTCCCATCCCCAACAAATCGTGGGCCTTGTGCCAGAATTAAAAATCATTATTATTATTATTATTATAAATATTATTATTGTTACCATTGTTTATGCTGATGGATTGGAGAGCAGGAGAAATAATATCAACAGATATTGTTGATTAAAAAGTGGCCCGGAAAAAGTCTGGGTAATAATGAGGTGAAATCTTGGCTTCAAATAAATATATGTATGTATAGGTGTGTGGGGACAGTTGGCTTAGTGGTAAGGGTGTTGGACTTGTGCTTCTTGGACAAAAATATGAAAAATCGTATTTCTGTTCAAGTGCCAAATGAGGGGTCAGTTTGGAAGAGCCTCCACCACTATACAGTGGTGGACATAACGGGATACTGAAATCAATGGTAGCACATACATGTTAAGTGTATGAAACTTTATTTATACTAAATAAGCTCTCTTGCAATAGATTGCACATTGTTTTCCTTGACCTTTTATCCTACATATATATATAATAACAATAATGAAAATTATTGTGTACAGTGCACAAGTGCACTGCAACTCATCAAAGATGCATGTATAGAACATATAATAATGTACAAATGTCAGGAAAGTGAACAGTGTATGAGCTGTGATATACACACAGATACATGCATGTGTGTGTATAGAGGGGGAATATTGGGAAGTATGGAAGTTTTGAAGGATGCAGTATCCCAAAAGCTAACAACTTATGCAGGTAGTTTGTTTCATGCTTCAGCAACTCTGAGCATGAAAAAATGTTTCCAAAAGTCAGATGTGTGAGTGTGTATGTGTGTGTGTTTATGTCTTTTAATAAGTGATATGATGTCGATGAAATTCATACTAGATCAGTTAACCCACAAAGGCAGTATCCCAGCATGGTGACAGTCCAATGACTGAAATGATATACATATAATATGTGTGTGTGCTTATATAAATTTAATGAATTACTATTTTTAATTTAAAATGTATTTCTGTTATCCATACTGAAAACTTTCGTTCCCTCCGACATTCCTTTGTGAATAAACCTGCTTATATATATATATATGAATATATGTATATATATATTACCATATGTATATATATGAAAATATGTATATAAATGAACATAAGTTTGTATATATGTATATGTATGAATATATGTAAATGTATAAATATATGTATATGTATGAATATATGCAAATGTATGAATATATGATCTGAGTTTTTCGAATATTAATAATAATATTCGATTTTTTTGCAATTATGCAAACAGCCTCTTTTTTAAAGCCATGTTAGTAGAATGAGCCCCTCATTCTACTGACATGGCTGTAAAAAAGAGGCTGTTTGCATAATTGAAAACGAATCGAATATTATTATTAATATTCGAAAAACTCAGGTTACTTTTATTGTATTCAGCCATGTAGAGCGATAAATATTTTTAAAATATTTTTTTTTATTTAAATGAATATATGTATGTTTATATGTGAATATATATATATATATGTATATATGTGAATATATACATACATATGTGTGTGTGTGTATGTGATCCTGTCTCTATGTGTACTCCTAAAGAAGGGGTTAAGCCCGACATGTTGAACTTTCTTCTTTCCAATATAAAACGTGAAACTAATAAGACTTTATGTACCTCTGTTTGTTGTCTCCTTGAACTATATATATTTATATATGTATATATATGAAAATGTGAGAATCACAAACACAAAAAATAACTGTAACAACAGATAAATCTCTATGGCTTGGAAAATTGGGTGAAATATCCCTATAGACGAAAAAATGTGGCCAGATGCTGCTCCAGAGAATCGAATTCCCTATTTCTGGTATTCGAGAAATAGGGAGTTCAATTTTCGATAGCAGCTCCTGGTCACATTTTTTACATCTGTAGGGTATTTTACACAATTTTCGAAGTTCTGATTTGTAGCAATCGGCTGCTACTGTCATTTTCTGTGTTCAGAATTCCCACATTTTCAAATTTCAAATCACCCGGCGCTTTGACAATTTATTATATATATATATATATATATGTTAAGGTATCAATACATATATAATATGTATGATGAATAAATAAACTCAATGGACCTTGGTTCAGAGCATTAATAATTCATGTATTATACGTATGTGTGTCTGAATTATATATATGTGTGTATGTGTGTCCGTTGTGTATGTGTGTATATATATATATGTGTGTGTGTGTTTATGGTTAACCCTTTTATTACCAAACTGTTTGAAACCATCCCTAGTTCTACAATACAAAACTGTTTATTTGAAAATGTTTATATTTATCTAAAACCTTTTATCATAATTTCATGAAGTAACCTTTGTTATGTTCCAAACACCGACAAAATAAGTTATTTTACTAAGCCACACAAAATTGCTGATTGTTTTCAAAACAAATTGAAAATTAAAGGCATAAATATGGCAACAAAAGGGTTAAGAAGATCATTTCTGAATCATACGAGTTCTGTGTTCAATCTCAGTGCCTAGCACTTTGGACAAGAACCTTTTACTGTAGCTTTGGGTGAGCTGAGTGAAATTGAGTAGGCAGAGTCATTGATAGACTAGCTACATTGTCACATATAGTCTCATACTGATTTGTGTGCCTATGGTTTACATTAAGGGTAAGAGTATCTGTGGAATACTCAGCCACTTACAGTGAATAGGTAGCCCCATTAACCAAACAGCTTAAATACTCATTCATCAAAGCCAATGAACTGGTCTATATCTATGCATACATAGTTACACACACTTGCCTGTGTGGGTATACACACTCTTGTTAAAATATTCATGATTATGATGCACTCAGAAAAATATTTTTATGTTTGTTTTGTTTTTGTTTTTTTTTCTATTTGTGACATTAAATCTTTATTTTAATTAACTTATTTATATCATGTTGTTAATTTTTTATTTGTTTAACATTGGACTATGTTTGGTCTAATAATACTGTGAGTATGCAGTTTGCAATAAGCACACTATGTCCCTACCTACTGTAATAGGTGATTAAAAGAGTTAGCAACAGAAAGGGCGTCTGTCTGTAAAACATTTTTTCTCAAAAAGGATCCCACGATGAGTATGAAGCCTATCATGGGGTCTGCAAAGATAACCCTTGCTTTAGCATGCTTGTTGTATTGTCATGTTTAATTGTTGTATCTAAAATATGTTTATGCATTTTTGTTAAGTTCAGCAGCTATTGTACTGTATTACACAAAATGAATTGCTGTAAAGTTAGTGGTAGGCTGCTAGTGAAAGCAGACTCATTTTGCATCCAAATTTTAACCCTTGTTGCAAATCCTCTCTATTAATTTTATTTATGGAATATATCATGTAAATACAGTTTAATAGAAAAAGAAAAAAAGGAAAATTTAGATTTAGAAGAATGGAATGTAAAATAGGAAAATATAAAGAAAAAAAGAGATGCTTAAGGATACATTGACCAATGAGCCGTTGAGGTTTCTTTTAGTGGAGTGTGGGTTGGGTACCTTATTGACTCAACCACCTATATTTTCATATTTCTAGTAAAAATTACATTTAGCTTGTCAACACATCATAAATCTATGATGCAACCCACAAGAACAATTATTACCATGTCATTAACCCAGCTAAAGCATGGGGTTAGCTTTGTGGAGCATATGGCATGTTTTACATTCATCATGGATTCTTTTTTAGGGCATTTTACCCGTATGCCTTTACTGAGTCACCTCTTAAGACATGCAGTGATATGGTAAACTTATTTTAAACTGGATACACATAGCAAATTTGCTATATTCAGCATTTTCCTTTTTTAGTCTCACTTTACCATATAATTTTCTTATTGATTTCTTGTAAAAGAAATGATTTTGTTGTTGTTTCGTGTGAGGATGAATGAAACCATTGTTGTTGTTTGTTTTGATAATTTAATATCTTATGATATGAAGGTGGCAAATTGTCAGAATTGTTGGAGCATTGGATTAAATGCCATAGTATTTGATCTAGCTCTCTGTGCTCTGAGTTCAAATCCCACCAAGATAAACTTTGACTCATCTTTTTTGAGTTGATAAAAAAAGTGCCAGTCTTAGGGTAGTGAATTGGTGGAATTGTTAAAGTGTTGGACAAGGTGCCTTGTAGTATTTGTTCTCACTCTGTGGGGTCTGAGTTCAAATCCGACTGCTTAGGAAAATAGTGATACTTTTGCTAGGCATTCTAACTGATAAATAGTACCAGAAATGGGAACACAGTTCCCATAGTTTGATTTAGGTATTGGCTTCTTTCTTTTCTCTTTTCTCTTATGATATGAGGATGGAATATCTTTTGAGATATATTTCATCTTGGTTATTAAATTTGGAAATATGATTAATGGTCTTGATACTTATATTTTAATAATTAAACAGGGCTTGGCAGAGTTGTAGCAGTACTGGATAGAATGCTTTGCAGTCTTCATCCATCTCCCAGCATTTTCAAATCTCACTGAGGCCAACTTTGCCTTTCATTCTTTTGGGGTCAATAAATGAAGTGCCTCCTCCTTATCACTCTTTTGGAATCAGTTATGTGAAGGGTCCAAGAAGGGAGCATTCAAATTACAACCCCAACAATCCTTTTACCACCACTACCACCACAATGAGAAAGCACAAAAAGTGAGAAGAATAAGGTATCAGTGTTTGTGACCCAACGAACCATTGTTTTTGTATATTTTTGTTATTATTCATAACCTTATAAAATGACAAACACATGCATTACAATGCATTACATTTCCTATTTGTAGAAATTATTCAAAGAACTCTTTTTTTTTTTTTACATTTATTTTTTTCCATGCTAGCGTTGCTAGGAAGTGTTTTTTTTTTCCTTTTCTTCCAAAATTGAAAAATATTTGCATAATTGTATGCAATTTTGTAAGTAGTATTTGAAGGTCTGTTGCCTTATGATTAGGGTGTTAGGCTCACAATCGTTTGTGGGTTCAATTCCTAGATCAGGTAACATATTGTGTCCTTAAGCAAGGCACATTATTTCACATTGCTTCAGTTCATTCAATTGAAAATAAATACCAGTGGCAGCTGGGGAGTTAGCTCTGCCAAATACTGGCATCCCATCCTGGGAAGGAGTCTTGCACCTTCAGTCACTGAATACCACATAAAACCAGAATAAGCTCTGACTTTTGTCCAATCTATGCATGCATGGAAGAATGGACATAAAACCAATGAGAGTTTCATTTACTCATTCTATATTCATTATTTTCTCACATTTATGATAATCTCACTACAATAGGCACCGCTGATGAATCATCAATTTAGCATCAAAATGTATGTGTAACAATAAACAACCAAATGTATGTGTCACAATAAACAACCAAATGTATGTGTCACAATAAACAACCAAATGTATGTGTCACAATAAACAACCAAATGTATGTGTAACAATAAACAACCAAATATATGTGTCACTATAAACAACCAAATGTATGTGTCACTATAAACAACCAAATGTATGTGTCACTATAAACAACCAAATGTATGTGTCACTATAAACAACCAAATCTGTGTCCCTATAAACAACCAAATTTATGTGTAACAATAAACAACCAAATGTATGTGTCACAATAAACAACCAAATGTACGTGTCAATAAACAACCAAATGTATGTGTCACAATAAACAACCAAATGTAAATGTAACAATAAACAACCAAATGTAAGTGTAACAATAAACAACCAAATGTAAGTGTCACTATAAACAACCAAATTTATGTGTAACAATAAACAACCAAATGTATGTGTAACAATAAACAACCAAATGTATGTGTCACTATAAAGAACCAAATGTATGTGTAACAATAAACAACCAAATGTAAGTGTCACTATAAACAACCAAATGTATGTGTAACAACAAACAACCAAATTTATGTGTAACAATAAACAACCAAATGTATGTGTAACAATAAACAACCAAATGTATGTGTCACTATAAACAACCAAATGTATGTGTAACAATAAACAACCAAATTTATGTGTCACTATAAACAACCAAATGTATGTTTCACTATAAACAACCAAATTTATGTGTCACTATAAACAACCAAATGTATGTGTCACTAAACAACCAAATGTATGTGTCACTATAAACAACCAAATGTATGTGTCACTATAAACAACCAAATGTATGTGTCACTATAAACAACCAAATGTATGTGTCACTATAAACAACCAAATGTATGTGTCACTATAAACAACCAAATGTATGTGTCACTATAAACAACCAAATTTATGTGTCACTATAAACAACCAAATGTATGTGTCACTATAAACAACCAAATGTATGTGTCACTATAAACAACCAAATGTATGTGTCACTATAAACAACCAAATGTATGTGTCACTATAAACAACCAAATTTATGTGTCACTATAAACAACCAAATTTATGTGTCACTATAAACAACCAAATTTATGTGTCACTATAAACAACCAAATGTATGTGTCACTATAAACAACCAAATGTATGTGTCACTATAAACAACCAAATTTATGTGTCACTATAAACAACCAAATGTATGTGTCACTATAAACAACCAAATGTATGTGTCACTATAAACAACCAAATGTATGTGTAAGGTAGTGAATTGAAATATTCATTAAAACATTGAACTCAGAATGCTATTTGCATTCCGAGTTCAAATCCTGTCACGGTCAACTTTGCCTTTCATCCTTTGGAGTTGATAAATAAAGTACCAGTCTAATTCTTCCTTACTCTCTCTCTCTCTCTATATATATATATATATATATATAAGCACCAGCTATATTCAGACCTGGCGAGGAATGGGCTTCACTAGGTCTAAATGCCCAAGACACACCATGACTCATGAAGGTACCCATGAAATGTTAAGGGCCTAAATGTAAAGAAAAAAAAAAACTTGTATGTATAACTACAAACCACCCTACATGTATGTGTTATTATAAACCACCCTACTTGGGCTGACAGATCTGTTGTACACTTCAATATCCTAAAAGAAAATTATATTCAGTGACCCATTATTGAAGCAGTACTTTGAGAAGAAAAGACTGTTGTTGTTTTTTAATATCTTTGCAATGGCATTAGTCTTTGCAATGACACTGATCTTTGTAATGGCACTGGCTTTTGCAAAGACATTTTATAAATAAATATATATCTACAGCTTTATTTGGACTCCTTGTCAGTTTATTGGTTACATGTACCCATGCCCATGTGTGTGATGTGTTTGTGTGCTTATGCCTGTCTGTGTGCACATGGTTGTATGCCTATATCTGTGTGTGTGATTATGTGTATGTGTGCTCGTGTCTGTCTGATTATGTGACCATGTCTGTGGGTATATGAGATGTGATTGTGTGCCCATGTTTGTATATAGTGTATGCCCATGTGTGTGATATACATACACACACACACACACACATATATATATATCATCATCATCATCATCATCATCGTTTAACGTCTATCTTCCACACTAGCATATATATATATATATCCAGGGGGTGGAACTTGGAGTTACTGTAGGTTCACCCGGGTGAGCACTTGATGTTTAGGTTTACTTCAGTGTCGAGGTGTAGAGCTAGACAGAGTGTATTATAGTGAAATAAGATAACAAGGATGGTTGGCTACTCCTTCATTATGTTTATTGGTTGGTGACGTGCATTTTGCCACTGATCAGCTCAAGGTTTGATCTGTATTGATCTGACTCAACTCTTTAATCTGCGGCTCATCAGGCCCCTTGTAATGTTAATGGGAAAAATTTTTCCCATTAACATTACAAGGGCTCTGACAGGCCACGGATTACAGAGTCGGGTCAAATCAATACAGATCGAACCTTGAGCTGATCAGTGGCGAAACGCGCGTCACCAACCAATAAACGTAATGAAAGAGTAACAAACCGTCCTTGTTATCTTATTTCACTATATATATACATATGTATGTATGGGTTATATCAAACATTAATAATAATATTTGATTCGTTTGCAAGCAAACGACTGACAAAGCTGTGCTATGACTTGATGACCAAACATCATCCATTTGTTCAACAGTGGCATCGAGGAACAATCAACTTGTTTCTTGGTCATTACCCTTCATCAGGACTGTTTACCTCTCTGCCAATCTGTTGATATATATGTACAAACTTACATTTATGTATCAGCTGTGCTAGAGCGAGAAATAAAATTCAAATTTTATTTTATTTTTTCATATATATTTACAGTGGAGCATTACTTATCTAAAGGAGAGAATTCATCAAAGTGAGTCTTCTATTACTCTAGAAACTTGATATTTTCATCTGGTGAGGGAAAGAAAACAAATTAGATTATCTGCCCCACTCCCATAAAAAAAAACAAAAAAAACACATCAAATGAAGTAAACGTTTTATAACTTTAATCCTTTCAATTCCATATTTCTAATAAAAAATACTGTCTTATTTTCAAATAGTTTTGAAAATGATCAAGAATCTGGAGAGATTTAGTAATATAATTAACGTTTTCAAGATTAAGCTGGTGTTTTAAGCATAACTTACATGAAATTATGATGGAAAGATTTTAGATAAATATAAAAACTTTAAAATAAATAGTTTTGTAGAACCAAGGACACTTCCATGCGGTTTGATATCAAAAGGGTTAAGCTAGTTTTTGGAGCATAACTTAACAAAGGTTCTTACATGAAATTATGATGGAAGAGTTTTAGATAAATAGCATTATATTATATAACCAAGGGTGATTTCAGGCAGTTTGGTATCAAAAGAGTTAAGGAAATTAATCAAAGAACTTGGAAAAGGAATTCAAATCTAGAATATCAGAACTGAAATAGTCATCAACATTTTTATAGAAATAATAGTTTTAGAGGTGGGTAAGGGCAGGATTAAGCTTGCATAGGACCCCTGGTTGAACATTTAATCAGGGGCCCCTTGTGTAGATATATATTATTTATGGTAGCAACAAAATGAATCTAGGTCCCTTTAAATATTGTGAGGTCCCTGGCTACAGCCTAGTCAGTCCCTCCATTTAATCAGCTACTGAACACTAATAGAAAAAAGACTGATTTAAAGAGTTTACCGGGTAAATATGACTTTTTATTTGTTTACATGTTTTAGATTGCAGTCATGCTGGGTCACCACCTAAAACGGATTCAGCCATTCATATCAACCCCTGTACTTGTTTTATCAAAACCACAGCTGGTCTGAGAGCTGAAAAGGTAAAAAGATGTGAAGAAGTAAAAAGATGTGTGATCTTGTCTCATTCATTTTCTTCCTTTATTTATTTCTTACTATTACTTCTGCAGGCCAACACACTTCAAACCACTAATTTCTGTCCTTTGAGGTAATTCTTACCCAACGCTATCATTGATGGCATTTTGCTGTTTTAACAGCTATTTTCAGGTTGGATTTTTCTTATTATTCTATGAATTCTAATACGTTCATGCTCCATCTCAGTCTTTGAGACAACATTGTTTATTGATCTCTTTTTATCGAACTGCTACGTTACAGGAGACAAACACAATTACAGATACACACAGGTAGATTGGTGACTCACCATGTTAAAATGTTTATTTATTTACAATATTATAATTGTTTCTACTTTTGGCACAAGGCCAGCAATATCCCAGTGTATTACTGGTACTTTATTTTATCGACCCCGTAAGGACGAAAGGCAAAGTTACCCTCGGCGGGATTTGAACTCAGATCATAAAGGGCCGTAATTCTTTGCTGCAAAGCATGGCGTCAGACCCTCTACTGATATTGCCAATCCAAATGGAAAAAAAAAAAAAGAGAAACAGATAAAAGGGAAACAAATGAGATGAAAAATGGAGAGTGGGCAAACTCTTCACCCTTGGCTGGATTGTATATTTCAGCTGTGCCCTGCAGACAAGAGGGAAAAAGCATTGCCATTGAGAACAGCCAGCCACACCCATTATATCAGCCATTCACACCCATTATATCAGCCATTTCCCCTCACAGTGGTTCTTTCTTAAACATGATGCCAGCCTCTTGATTTTTAGAGATAAAAGAGCATCTGGGGACCAATCAGAAATGTTCTTCGCAGAGTATGGCTGACTTGTGGATTTATATCAAACACCTGCAGTCATGTGTAGACTGGCTCCAGCTATCAGCTGAGTCTTTCATGAAGATCACCCCACCACCTTCCTTTAGCCAGAAAGTACAGGCAGTTTTTATCTGTTCAGTGGCCATGGTAAAAGAAGTTGTGTAGTAGACAATTTTGAAAGGTTTTGGCGAAGCCCTGATTAATTTTTTAGGGTTTTACTTGAAGAGGAAAATCAGGGTGGAGAGGGAAGTGCTACTTTCCAACCAGTTTGTTGAAAGGTGAATGAATAACAAGCATGGACCTAATCTGAGTATGTACTTGCAAATTGGAGGAGGACAACTGAGGGGGTATATTTGCTCTAGTAATCAGGGTGACCATGGGTTTTGTGGGCTTTCTCCACAAATTACACTTGGAATTTTCCCCATGATTGGGGAATTTATTTTTGTTTGAATTTTACAGTTTTCATTGATTCATTAATATTGTTTACATGCAAAAATCCACACTGTATCGTCCTGTACCTTCCTTAATATTTCCTTGATGTGAGCCCTGTGTGGCTAATAAAGAAAACATTATTATTACTATTAGTTACATCCTTTTATTTTCTAAGTTCAAATCCCATCAAGGGTTTGAAATTAGAACATAAGGGTTGGCACGAATACTGAATTTTTTGCCAAGTATGTTTTTTAATGTATAAAGAAAATTGTTGCAGGAATGCTACCACTTAAAATAAAATTTTGCTGGAGATAGATGAGCAAAATTTAATAAGTGAGTAGGAGGTGTGGAAGAACCTAAAAAATTAAGGAAGTGGATGGTCATTACTCAAGAACCGAAAGTATGTGGTGAATTTTCTTGTGTGGTTTTTGTCCAGTGGGTTTTTTGTCCACTGGTTTTTTCATCAGGTGGGGTTTTTGTCAGGTAGGGTATTTGTAAGGTGGGGATTTTGTCTGGTGGGTTTTTTACCCTTATCAGGCCTCACCTTACTGCTTTCTCTTGCTTTTTTTTGTTTTGTTTTGTTTTTTCTCACCAAAATTTCCATCATGTATGTCATTTGTTCCTTGAAGGAAAAGACAAATGTGTAGAGACGAAGTGAAAAATATGTCTTGACCTAAAGTAAATATGAAATGTAGGTTTAACCCTTTTGATACTAAAATGCCTGAAACCGGCCTTGTTTTTATGACAAAATCTGCTTTGTTTTAAAGTGTTTCTATTTCTCAAACAACCTTCCATTATAATTTCATGTAAGAACCACTGTTAAGCAAACACAAGTTTTATAGTGGGGAAAGTTAGTTATATTACTAAATCCCTACAAATCTTTGATTGTTTTCAAAATTATTTTAAAAGCAGTATCTTTCATTAGAATTATAGTAATGAAAGGGCTAATATGGGTAAATGAGTTAACCCCATTGTTTTGAGAAAATACTGGAGGAGAGAGAGGGTTTGTGTCCATGCAATATCAGAGTGTATCTAATCTTCTTTAAGTAGCATTTCACGTCGTTTTAGGGTGATTTTTATTTATTTATTTATACAATACACACATACACAAACACACACAACCTTTACTATCAGGGAAAACAGATGTTAAATGATGTGTGTAAGTGTATATATATATCAAAAATGGTGACTGCACATCACCTGTCAACTATTGTCCAGTCAGTCTTCCTAGCTGCATTGCCAAACTGATGGAATTCTGTGTCAGAGAAACAATTTGGAAGTTCTGGAACTCTTACAGTCTTATCTGGCCCTTGCAATTTGGATTTATCCCCAACTCCAGCTGCTGTGATCAACTTATTGAGTTTCTTGAAGACATCACCCGGATCACTGATGGCGGCTCATGGGTGGATGTTGTTTATCTTGACTTTGCTAAGGCTTTCAATTCTGTGCCATACAAAAGACTTATGGCAAAACTCTCTGCAATGGATGTGAAGGATGATCTTTTTAACTGGTTGAAGTCTGTCATTCTCAATCGAAGGGAGGTAGTCACGGTTCTAGGACAGCATTCCTCACCATATGAGATGTTATCTGGTGTACCCCAGGGATCTGTTCTTGGCCCCCTTTTGTTTGTGGCATATATTAATGACATAGATGCCAACTTAAAGAATGCCACAGTACTGAAATATGCAAATGACATCAAGCTGAACCTTGAGATAAAAAGGACAAATCCTGAACACTATAGATCTTTCCTGCAATCAGACCTGGACACAATGCAACAATGGATCACAGACTGACAACTCAAGTTGGCTGTGGACAAGTATACCACCATGCATTTTGGGAGTAAAAACCCAGCGTCCACATACTTCCTCCACAACACTAATATCAAGAAGTTTTCTTGTGAACGTGACCTGGGCATTACTGACAGCAGCGATTTGCGTTGGACCAAGCACTTGTCAAGAAGGCCGAGAGTGTCTTAGCATCACTCAGCAAGACCTTTGTCAGCTGCTCTCCAGCTATCTATTTAAAGATGTATATAGCTATGGTGCGGTCACACTAAGAATTTGCATCACCAGTCTGGAACCCCTATCTTGCTCAGAACATTGGCCTCCTGGAAATTGTTCAGAGATGTGCAACCAAGCGAATACCTTGCATCAGACATCTACCATACTCTGAATGCCTTACTTCCCTGGGCATGGATACATTGAAGCTCCAACATCTGGCAACTGACTTGGTAAACACCCACAAAATTATTAACCATCTTGCCAACAACAACCCTGAGCACCTTTTTGATTTCCATGTGTCTAACACACCTGGGCAAGCCTATAAAGTCAGAAAACAGCACAACTCCTATGACTTTCGGAAACATTATTCTATGTACTATATATGCACCTTTGATGAGTTGTAGTGCACCTGAGCACTGTACACAATAAT
>OZ024741.1:305078881-305106381 GCA_964016885.1 Eledone cirrhosa | reverse complement strand
AAAACATGTTGAATCTTATAATTCTATTAAATTACAGTTACTACTACGCCCCACCTTTTGTCATTCAACGAGAATTTCTACTTTACAGGTTCTAATCCTGCACCAGTTTTGCTATACTCTCTTTAATATATCCACTTCCAATTAACATTAAACCTTAACAGATCAGTTGACTCACCAAATTGTATTTTTTTTTTTTTCTATGTTCACGCTCATATATGTTTGCATTTGTCGTTATCAATGTTATTTTGTGTATCTCTGTCTCCCTTTTACACACACTCACACACTGATATATGTATGTATATATGACAAAATGATAATGATAACGTTTATATATGTATATATGTGTGTATCTGTGTATTTGATATATTTGTGAGTGCGCGCATGTTACTGAAATCTGGCGCAGATCGAATATTTGCAGCGTGTTTAAGAAATGAAAAAGAGAGAGAGAAATACAACACACACACACACACACACACATAAATATATATGTGTGCGTGTGTGTATGTGTGTGCGCGTGTGTTGTGTGTATAACAAGAGTAGATAGATGGATACAATGTTGCATTTGTCATGCATTGTTGATTTGACGGCATGTTTAACAGAAGTCCTGTTTGAATAAATGCTTTTACGTTCTTACTAACATAAATCGAACAAATATCTGTACACACACGCACGTATACGTATACTATTTATTTAGTTAAGGCATTTTTCCAATCTGTGCACTACTCCTCTCACAAATACTTATACATAAACACGAGCCTGCTATCGTCCGTACACACTAGAATTTCCACATCGATCTCTTTTCCCTACTAACGATGGCTTCGATCATAACTATATTACCACCTCGATTAAAAACATGGTCAACAGTATTTGTCATTACGATTGAATATAGTTCGATTCGGGTTTCATTTCCTGTTTGTCATTCCGAATTAATCGTTCAATGTTCTGCTATCTCACCAAAGCACTCATTGCGTAGTCTAATCACCCACCAAAATATTTCCCTCTTGCTTTCTCTTTGAATTCAATCGTCCTTACAATTTAAGATGTATTTATATAATTACCAACCTACTTAACTAACTGTCGATTTGTCTTTTGTTTGTATTATATTCCGATTTATCTATCGGTAAATAATACTTGTCTTTCGATTTTTCTATATTTCTAATTGTCCTATTTCTATCGATTTCTATTCCTATCTACCTATTCCCCCCCTCTCCCCGTCTCGGTATACCTATGCCAAGTCTCTTTATTCCCAATCTATTTACTATCTCCTTTTATTCCCTCTCCTTGTTGATAAAGATGGAAAATATTTCGTTCTTCAAGAGAAATTTTCTTTCGTGTCTTTTTTATTTCATTTTCTGTTATCTTCTTTCAGCTTTAATTTTTTTTATCGTTCATTTGCTTCTTACCAAAATATCAAATGTTCAAATTCATTCAGTTCATATTTTGACCTCTGATATTTTCTTGCTTTTTATTTCGATATAGTTCGATTTTATCACACACACACACACACACACACACACATACACACACACATTCACATACATAAGAGCAGTATTAACCCATGGTTAGACACCTAGGCTTTCAGGTATTTCTGTCCCTGTTTCTTTCCCCTCACCTAACCCCAAAATAAATAAAAATAATAAAGAAAGAAACAAAGAACGAAAATATTAAAAATAAAAGGTCCCGAGGTTTACTAATTAGCCTTGTGAATAATTGTTTCTACTTTTGGCACAAGGCAAGCAATTAACCCAGTGCATTACTGGTGCTTTGTTTTATCGACCCCGTAAGGATGAAAGGCAAAGTTAACCTCGGCGGGATTTGAACTCAGAACGTAAAGGGCCTTGACTTTATGCTGCAAAGCCTTGTGAATAATACGACCCTGCACACTATATTCTTATTTAAAATTATTTTTCTGTATATGTGAGTATGCACGTAAATACGATTGTAAACAGATGCATGTGTATGTGAGGTAGAGTGACAGTTATCTGTTATTAGAGCCAGTTTATATGTATTTTATATGACTAATAACTATATTCATGTGTGTTTATACAAATAAACTCTTGCTTGTATGTATGTGTGTTATGTATATGTATGTATATATACTTGTGTGTATATATATATGCATATATATATATACATATATATATATATATATATATATATATATATATATATATATATATATATATATATATATATATATATATAAGACGGGTAAAATTCCCGAGATCCATGGACGAGTTCTCTCCAGCGGTCTCTGTCCCTCATTATCGCTGCCATGTCCTGCGTCTCCAACAGACCAGTGTCTCTCCTTAGGGCATCAACATACGTTAACCTTGGTCTTCCTCTTCTAGTGTGTCCATGTAGGGGCTCCCAACATATATGTATACAGACGTACAGTAGTATGTATATACATACATACATATATATATGTACGTATGGGTTTACCGAACATTTATTATAATGCTCGGTTTGTTTGTAAACAAACAGCCCGAATTATTAGCCGTACAGTGTTCGGCAACCATCGTTGCCATTTTGTTCAACACTGACAAAGGAACGATGAACTAGTTTCTAGCTTATTAGCTGTCATCAGCACTGTATATCTTCCTGTCAGTTGATTGAACGTTTGAAAGTATATACTTTCCTTATGCATATTAACGGCTGAGTAGCTTAATTTGCATATCGAGTGAGTTAGTCAGCGGGGCGTACCGAATACTGTACGGCTAATAATTCGGGCTGTTTGTTTACCAACAAACCGAGCATTATAATAAATGTTCGGTAAACCCATACGTACATATATGTATGTATATACATACTACTGTACGTCTGTATACATATATGTATGTACGTATACATACTTATATTTAGGTATCAGCCGTACTAAGAGTGAGAAATGAAATTTCATTTTTTCCATTTATCGTTTTCGGTACGCCCGGCCGACTAACTCACTCGATGTGCAAATTAGGCTACTCAGCCGTTAATATGCATAAGGAAAGTATATACTTTCAAATGTTCTATCAACTGACAGGAAGGTATACAGTGCTGATGACAGCTAATAAGCTAGAAACTAGTTCATCGTTCCTTTGTCAGTGTTGAACAAAATGGCAACGATGGTTGCTGAACACTATACGGCTAATAATTCGGGCTGTTTGTTTACAAACAAACCGAGCATTATAATAAATGTTCGGTAAACCCATACGTACATATATATATATGTGTGCATGTATGTATATACATACTACTGTACGTCTGTATACATATATGAATGTACGTATACATACTTATATTTAGGTATCAGCCGTACTAAGAGTGAGAAAGGAAATTTCATTTTTTATATATATATATATATAAAACTTTGATAACTTTCAGCCAGTATTGGCCCAGGCCATGTCTAACTTAATAGCACCACCTGGCGAACTCTTTCAAATCAGGATTTGGACAGCATGGCCCACTCAAGTAGGGAGCTATTGTTTGCAAAGACATATTTGGGTGTAGGAGGTTTACCCAGGATTTCTTGAAGGAATTTGTCCAAAGACTTCTTGAACTTTTTGGGGTCTGTTTCTGTTTTAATGTAATGTTAAAGAGAGCGGGTCCAATTGAGGTGAAATAATTGTGCCGTATTGTTGTTATGAGATGAGAGTTTGATTTTTGTTGTGGGCAGATAGCACAATATCATTTGGGTAATGCAGATGGAATATTTTCCACATTATGCATATAATGTAGCGCTCAAGGTGGCGTTGAAGAGAATAAAGTTTGAATTTTTCTAATCGACCCCAATAGTCAAGGCCTGACATGCCATCTATCTTTTTCGTGATTGACCTTTGAGGAGCTTCAATTTTCATGATACTTTATTTTTTGAGGGGAGACCACAGTAGACAACAGTATTTGAGGTGGGGTCAGGCAAAAGTGGAGAAGAGAAGGATAATAGTGTGGATATCTCTTGACTGGAAAATTCTGAGAATCCAGGAACACATTCTGCTGTTTATATGAGTGGCCCAGCTTATGTTGTTGTCCACAATTACTCCCAAGTCTCTGATGTTGTTGGATGCCACAAGAGTTTCACCTGAAGGAAGCGAGTATGCGATTTTCAGGGCATCTTCTTTTCCAAAGTAGGTTAACTCAAATTTATCCTCATTCAGCAGCATATTGTTCTTTTCCGCCCATTGGATAACAGCCAGTAGATCTGATTGGAGGCATGTCCGGCCACCCACACCATTGATGACCTTCTGGAGCTTGGAATCATCTGCAAAGATTCTTATGCTGCTGTGCTTGATGATGTCAGTAATGTCATTAACATAGATAATGAAAAGAAGTGGGCCTAGCACAGTGCCTTGTGGGACACCACTACTGACTTTAGCTGGGCTGAATTTTACTCCTTTAACTACAACATGTTGGGCTCTGTTTGACAGTAAACACTTGATCCACTGAAGCAACTTTCCAATGACACCAATGTTGGATAGTTTTCTCAGTAGAATGTTATGATCAACCCTGTCAAAGGCCTTGCTGAAATCAAGGTAGATGACATCAGTGTCTCCCAAAGCTCTCAAAATGTCATCCAAGTGATGCAGTAGCTGCGTTAGGCAATCCCTTCCATTACGGAATCCATGTTGGTTGGAATTCAGCAGATTGTTGCTTTCGAGAAAGTGAGTTATTCGTGATATCACCACCCCTTCAAATACCTTACCTTAATGAAATGAGAGGTGAGTGAGACCGGACAGTAATTCACGGCGAAGGATTTGTTTCCCTTTTTGAAAACTGGAACAACAGACTGGGATAGTAAGTTTTCTGGTATATATCCAACATCTAGTGAGTTCCTCCATATATATACATATACATATGTATATATATATATATATATTATAATAAAATAATAATAATAATAGTAAGTATGACGATGTAAAACAATGAAATATTTGAAAAATCTCCTCAAAAAAGGCAAGAGTTTAACGGGCAAAAAAAATATATAAATAAAAGTAATGCAAGAGATATATAAAAAATAAGGAAATATAGTTAGGGTATGTGTATATGTATGTATATTCACTCACAAATGTACATGTGTGTGTAAGTACATATATGAGGGCAAGTATATTTGTGTATGTGTGACCACAAATACGTATATAATATGAGTTGAAAAAGAAATTGTAAGATAATATAGTTAGCATACATCCAGATACAGGTATTAAATATATACACATACGAGTATGAAAGCACGCGTATAAACACACACACACGCGCGATCACTTATATGCGGAAGATAAAGAGGGAAGGGAGTGTAATAGTAAAAAGAAGTGTCATTCTCGATATATGTATAAAAATGAAACAATATATGAGAATGAAAAAATTTTTTAAATCAAAGAGAAAGTAAGAGGGAGGGTTATCAATTATAAATTAACACTAGAAAAATATATATATATATATATACATATATATATATGTATACATATGTGTGTGGATTTCAACCGTACCAGGAAATGATAGACTTTACCTTCACCAGGAAATATGTCAGACAAATAGTTGTAAATGCCAAGTCCTTTCCTGGTGAACACTCTACCTTCCAACACAGATTAGTTATCAGTGACCTTAGAACAGAGATTCTCAAAGTGGGCACTACTGCTCCACAGTGGGAATTAAGGGTGTCCAGGGGGTGCTGGCATGTAGGCAGGTCTCTCTGGAAATACGGTTTGGGGCCGTGAAGGGGGCAGTGGCGCAAAAAGTTTGAGAATCTCTGCCTTAGAGTAAGGGTTAGATGAACTCAGAGACAATAGCTGAATTAAAGAATAAAATTGAAAGAGCACTCAATTGGTGACAAATCCAGAGAAGTCCAGATTGGCACTTATGACAGAAAAGAAGTGATGGAGACCTATAATATAGAAGAAAATTGGGAATTTCTACGTGACTAGCTGCTGAAAGCCATGGACCAGGTCTGTGGTTGATCCAAAGAAAATGACATGGTAGTTGAATGATAGGATAAATGGAGCTATAGAAGCTAAGACTGGGAAAATAGGGTAAACAGTTTAATACCTAATAGCTAGAAAAGAGGTTAAGCACCAAGTATACTTAGCAGGAAGTTTGTACATGTTCTGTGATATGAAGATCAAAGGTATGAGGTGTTTTATATTGTGTAACAGTGTGCTAAAAAAATTATCACTGATAGGGAAAAGTGCATTTGAAATGATAGCAGTGCACTTGCTCTTTCTTACCAATAAGAAGAAAGATGGTTGGAAGACCTATTACAACAGATTGTTGAATAAAGAAAATGAATGGGGCAGTGAGGGCCTACCCTATGTAGACCCACATGAAGTACCAGCCATCAAAATTGACAACAGTATGGTAGACAAAGTGATTGATGATATGAAGCTAGGGAAGACTGATAGACCTTCTAGTATAGTTGCCAAGAAGCTAAAAAGATTGACTGGTTCATCAGTATCATCGTGAACTTCTAGAAGGGCAAAGGAGATACACTAGAAAGAGGAACTACGTCAGAGGCATCAAGTTGATGGGCTAGGTCATAAATATTACTGAGAAAGTTATAATTAAGGACAGAATTATGCTAGATGAGATGCTGTTTGGTTTTATGTCAGATAGAAGCATTACAGATGCCCTCGTGAGGGAACTACAGAAGCTAAGAGTAAGCCTCTGTACCTAGAATTTGTGGATCTGGAAAAGGCCCTTGACAGGGTCTTTCACATTACATATATGTAATCTGGTGGCCATTAAGGGAACTAAGTGTAGATGAATGCCTTGTAATGGCCAGGCATGTCATATATAGAGCTAGGTGAAATTTGGTGATGAGTACAGTGATGAATTTGGGCATTGATCTATAGGCTATAACAAGGACATTTATGACTGTCTGTCTGTGGGAACTCCTGTATGCTGATGACCTAGTTCTTATAGCTGATTCTATAGAAGAGTTAGAGGCAAAATTCCAGACATAGAAGCAAAACTTAGATTCAGAAGGCCTAAAAATAAACACAGAAAAGACTAAAATTTTAATAACTAGAAAAGAAGACAGGAATCTGATACCCTCAGGAAATGGCCTTGCTCAATATACCAAAAAGAGGTGGCCGGAAACTCCTTAGAGCAACAAGAGATGGGCCTTAACTGCTGAAAATCTGCCAAGGCTAGAAAGAAATCTCAGTGACTGAGACTTGTCAAAGAGGTAGACCTAAGAAGAGATGGGATAAGGTAGTGAAGACCAACCTTGAGAAACTGAACCTCACAACAGAGATGACAAGGACCCATGCTGTACTAGAGAAGACTCATACTGATATATAAGCAAGATGCTCAGTACACCTCTAGTATGCCACCCATAAGTGATGTAGTATCTAATAGGGTAATGTAAAGGAAATTGATGATGATATCTGCTGCACTTTGCCTCCATCTAACCCATTCATGCCCCCTTCCCCTATTGCACTTTAGTAACTACTTTTATCATCACCCCATCTTCCACTCTATCCTACCTTACTATGCCACAACCATGTAGTAGATGTGACCTCTCGCTTGGTCATATCCAACCCCTTCACTACACTTTAGTAACTATTCTCATCATCACTCTACCTTTTCACTTTATCTGAAATCACCCCTGCCCCTTTTCTCTTTCATTTCACCCTATTAAACTTTCAAGAATTTTCATTTAAATTAAAACTTTCAGACATAATTCTATATATGAATCTTTTGATAAATGATATCAACTTAGTAAGGAAATAATTAATACGTTTAGCAAATCCCTCCAAATTTTTCATTAACTAATTTATATGTATATTACCTTAGAAAAAAGGGTAAATTCAACATGGTGAGTAAAGCGAAGAAAATTAAGTCTGTCAAAGTTGTTTTTTATGATACTGAAATTACTATATGAAGATACAACAACAATGCCAACGAGTATTTTAAGGCCATTTTTTTCCTGACCTTGTGGACCATATGACAGGTTTCACACTCATCGTGAGGTCCTTTCGAAGACAATGTTTACAGCAGGATGCCTTTTCTGGTGCCAACACTTCTTTCCCTTCACATAACATGCAGAAATATGGTGTACCTATTATAAACTGGATACATACACCATCCAGTTAATCAAAGAGGATGTTGTATCTAATGACTGACAAATCAGTTGGGAGATGTACTGCAGATATACAATTATAGAGATAGAGCTGAAATTAGTGAGCTATGTTTTAAAGGTAGTTGAGTCACAGTGAAGTTATACAAGGCAGTGAACATGGATATGATATAGTTTGGCTTTATACTAGGATATGGAACTGCAAATGTTCTTTTTCTGGTATAACAGCTATAAAAGTAGTTCATAACCAAACATATACTCCTTATTGTTCTAGAAAACGTTTGTGACAGGATTTTACCTTGTTATTTAATTGGCCTAAGAAAACCAGATGTAGGTAAAAAGAAAAGGAAATTAGTTGATTTTCCAAATTGGACCAAGGAAACTGTTTCCATTGCTGATACCTTACTGTCAGTTGTAATTTATGGCAGAAGCATCACTGACTTTTTGGTAATAGGGGTGGAATTTAAGCTCAGAATGCACAGTCAGAAGAGATATTGCAATGTTTTAACAATTCTTTCAATCCACTGCCCCTGGACTTATTTATTTTTTGATCCCAAAAGAATAAAAGGCCAATCAAATTGAGTATAGAGTTGGAACAAATACCACAAAGCATTTTTTCAATGCTCTAACAACTCTGACAATTTGGTACCTTGGATGCTGATAGATGTCTCAGCAATTCAGAATCTCTGTAAACAAATGTATAGATTGAAATTAAATTCACATATATGAAATCTAAGTGTAAGCAACACTTAGCACTCAATGTAGATAGCACTAATTCAGAGTGGTGTGAATCATCTTATAATAAGTTATCCATGGCATATGAATATACAAGGATTGAGACAAAAACAAGAGATTAAATTTCAATATTTTACTACGTGATGCACATTTCTATTCATTCCATATTTTAATTAGGTCTACATAGTTTCATTATCTTGTTCATATTGAATGGAGATAAATATACATCATGTAATAATATATGGAAACATAATCTGTCTTTGTCTCAATTCCTCTTTCTCTCTCTATCTCCTTCGCCCCATCTCTCTCTCTATATATATATATATATATATCATCATCATCATCATCATCAACGTTTAACGTCCGTGTTCCACGCTTGCATGGGTTTGGACGGGGGTAGTGCAACTTGAGGCAAGAGTGATTGTCTTGCTCGCATAGGACTGTCTGGCAGGTTTTCTACAGTTGGATGCCCTTCCTAACACCAACCACATTTACAGTGTGGGTCTGGGAGGTTTTTACCGTGTTGCCTACACGGCCACATTACAGCGTGGACTGTGTGTTTTTTTGTCGTGACACCTACACGATCTCATTTGTTTCGGCCTCGATGGCGCGGCACCAACATAACTTTACATAGAACGGGGTGGTGTGGATGGGGTGGGGGTGGTGGGGGTGGGACAGGGTGTATTTTGTTAGAGATGCCTACTGGCAAGGCGGGTCTTCTCTGTTACTGAGTACCGCCAAAGGTCTCGGTCCAGTGACATTGTCTTGGAGAGGTGTAAGTGTGTGAGGTCGGAGTTTATCAGCTCGTCCCAGGTTTTTCTAGGTCTGCCTATTCCGTGGCTACCGTCTATCTTTATTGCCCTGCACTTTGTTATACAGCTATCGACTTTCATGCGCATCACGTGACCGTACCAACGTAGCCTTCTCTCGAGTAAACAACATCTGATCCCTCTTATCTCTAATTTTTTCCTTAGTTCGTTTATGCTTTGCCGTTCACGTGTGTTACTGTTACACATCCAGCGGAGCATGCAAGCTTCGTTCCTCTCTAGTCTGCGTATATCCTCTGCACACAATGCCCAGGTCTCACTGCCATGCAACATTGCTGTTCGTATGCAGGCATCGTACAACCTGCCTTTCATTTTTAGGGAGAACCCTTTAGCAGCTAATAGTGGTATAAGCTCTCTGAACTTTTTCCAACCAGTTCTGACTCTAGCTACTGTACTTTCAGAGCACCCTCCCCCACTGCTGATTTTATCGCCCAGGTAACGGAAGCTGTCCACTATTTCTATAGAACCCTCTGCGCAATTGAAAGAGCTAGTATTTTGTGGGCACTTGCTGCTACTTATTGCACCAGAACACCGGCCACATGTAAAATCTATGTTCTTAGTTAGCTTACCTGTGATCCCACTACATCTTTTATGCACCCATACTTTGCATTTAGGACATAAAATGGAGTTTCTACCTACGCCTTTCCTACACACCGAGCACGACCATTTCCCAGAAGGGACCGCCGCCTTGTTTTCTTTCCTACAAACTAGAACTTTAGTCTTAGCCAGGTTAATTTTAAGTCCTTTTGACTCTAGGCCGTGCTTCCATGTTTGGAATTTCTTCTCTAGCTCGGCCATTGATTCCGCTATGAGTGTCAGGTCGTCTGCGTATAGGAGTTCCCATGGGCAGCCGGTCTTGAACTCCTCTGTTATAGCCTGAAGGGCAATAATAAATAGTAGGGGGCTGAGAACAGAGCCCTGATGGACGCCAACTTTTACGCTAAACTCTTCACTATATTCGTTGTTAATTCTAACCTTGCTGACTGTTTCTTTATACATGGCTTGTATAGCCCTCACAAGCCATTCGTCAACGCCTAGTTTTCTAAGAGCCCACCAGATAATGGAACGGGGGACTCTGTCGAAGGCTTTCTCCAAGTCAACAAAAGCTCAGTAGAGGGGTTTACCTTTAGCTAGGTACTTCTCCTGTAGTTGTCGTACTATGAAAAGAGCGTCTGTGGTACTTTTGCCTGACACAAACCCGAACTGCATTTCATCTAGGTCAATTCTCTCTCTGATTAGTTGCGCTATTACTTTTTCCGTGACCTTCATGATTGGTCGATTAATTTAATGCCTCTATAGTTACTCCTATCTAGGGCGTCTCCTTTACCCTTATAACAGTTAACGATGATGCTGCTATGCCAGTCCTTCGGAACAACCCCATTCTGTATGACTTGGTTAACTATGCGGGTGACCATGGTGTGTCCCACCGTGCCAGATGCCTTCAGTATCTCAGCAACTATTTCCGAAGGCCCAGCCGCCTTACCCGTCTTCATATCCTTGATTGCCTTACTTATTATACTCCCCTCGACTAACACTGCTGGTCCCTCTATTGGGTCGAGTTTGAGTTCCCCTCACACTCAGACATAAGATCTTCCAAAACTTCTGGCAGAAAGTGGGACAACTTCAATGCTTGCTTCCACCTTTTTACAATTAATACTGACAATTCTGACAAACATGTTCAGTTTATTGATGATCAAAAATACATCCCTCTCCCAAAGAGAAAAAAACAGCAACAACAAACAAACCAAGACATCATCAGCACTAGTGTTTGTTTCAATCTTTAATTAATTGTTATGTTCAACCAGCTAATTGGACTTTTAAGCAAAATTAATTAATTCTTCTTCTTTTATTGCACATTAAGTTAAAGTCATGTCAGTCAGTGTGTGTATGTGGACAAGTAGAGGGGGGGATAAAATGTAAAAATCATTAATGATGATGGTCATTATTATGGCTCTTGTCGGTGGATTGGCAGTATCGGTAGAGGGTCGGACGCCATGGTTTGCAGTATAGAGTTACGGCCCTTTACGGTCAGGTCAAATCTCGCCGAGGTTAACTTTGCCTTTCATCCTTATGGGGTACCAGTAATGCACTGGGATAATTGCTGGCCTTGTGCCAAAATTAGAAACAATTATATAAATATTCTATATACTCACTATATAATGTTGCCCAAGGAAAAGGCAAAGACCAACACTGCTTGGTACCTGCGTCTTCACAACTCACTTTTACCATCTGTGAGGATTAGAGCAATGTGAAACAAAGGATCTTGCTCAAGGACACAATGTGCTGCCTGGTCAAGGAATTGAAGTCACAACCTTATGACTGAGCTCAAAACCTAACCATTGTATCATATGCTTTCACATTTAACTACAATAAACAAACAAAATACTAAAACACTTCTAAAAGTTCTAAAAGTTTATATGAAGTAGCTGTCTTCTTCATTAATCTTACTGTTGATAACTTTGATTCCAAATATATCGATTTATAATTTCGACACAAGGTCAGCAAATTTTGGGGAAAGGCAAAGTTGATTAAATGAACCCCAGCACTTGACTGGTACTTTATTTTATTGACCCCTGAATGATGAAAGGCAAAGTTGACCTCAGCAGGTTAATCACACTGAATATATTTGATATAATAAAGAGAATACTGGTTTCTGGGTTTTTTCTAATTCTTCTTTTTAATTGTGAAGGCAGCAAATTAACTAAGTTGTTAAGGTGTCGGATTAAAATTACCCCTGTATTTGTTCTTGTTCACTGTGATCTGAGTTCAAATCCTACCAAAGTCAACTTTGTCTTTCCTCTTTTCAAGCTTGAATAAAATACCAGTCCAATACTGGGGTTGATTCTTCCTTTATCTCTCTTTATCATCACTTTATCTCTCCTTGGAAGAAATCAGCTATGTTCTAAATTGATAGGTTCCACCAGGTTTAAAATGTCTAAGACACATCATGTGTTAGGGCAGCTCCTTACGACTCCATCAGTAGTTATGAGCCTCTTCCCTTTCCTTTTTAATTGTATTAGCAGTAGCAGTAGTAGTAAAAGTTTGTCCAATTTCTTGAGAAGATGAAGTATTGACAGAGATAGTTGACTTCATAACGTTTCTAATGGGTGCTATTTTTACTGCAATGAGTCGTCACTTCTAATGCAACCAATTGAGAGGATTGGAGAAATAAAGTGTCTTGTTCAAGGACACAACAACAGGGAATCAAACTCATAGTCTTATGATCATGGACTCAATCCACTAAGCACTAAGCCATGTAACTTAACTGAATGTGGTCTAGTTTTTTCTTAAGACTTGCTTACAATGACTCATTGTTTGAGATGTGTATTTTTTTAACTGATGCCATTGGCCTCATCACATATGATGATAATTGACTCGGTCTTTTTCTTCTCTGTAATGGTGGTGGTGTTAGTGGCGGTGGTGGGAGGCAATAATAAGGTTGATGGTTAGGAACTGTATTTGTCAGTATTTAATGTTATATTTTATATTTCTTTGGAATGTAACTCTCTCACTTAGGGCTCCTGTTTTCTAACACAGAAGATCACAGTGTTTTTTGTTTGTTTGTTTTTGTTACTTTCTCATAAATAAATATTTACTGTATTTATACAGTGGTAAAACTCCCGCTGTATGAAATATTGAGTGTAAGCAAATTGATGTATACTCAGCTGTTAAAATTTACTGGCATTCAAAAATAGAGATAATGCTTGCACCATGATAAAATGTACCCAGTACAACCTGTAAATTGTTAGTGTTGCTTCCACCCCACTCTGTAAAGTAATAGTGCTGGTACTATTAAAAGATGCACCCAGTTCACTCTGCAATGTGGCTAGTTTTAAGAAGAGTATGAAGCTGTAGAAACCATGCCAAACATGGAATGCATGAGCAAGATGAGGTTGGTCAACTCTGTCTGGTCTTGGATCATGACAACCTGTTTAACTCATGCCAGCATATGAAGTGGATATACAATGGTGATGAAATGGTCAGTTTCATTTACTGGTCCCAAATTGTATTGGCCATCACCTTTCCATTAGATAACATTGATGTCATGGAAAAGGAAGATTAAGATGCATGGGTGATTGCACCCTACCCAATTAATCATGGGTACATAAACTATGGCCAGTCAATGTTAATGCTAAAACAGAGCTGTTGTTATCCCCACACTCCACTTCCTTTTTTTCTTTTGGAAAAACTGAAATATGAACAAAATATATGGTAAAAAGTGTAAACTTTTGTTTTGTTTTACTCCACTTCCATTTTTACTCTCTTTCTTTCTAACTTACATTGTACTAGATTTAAAAAATGAATCTGTACAGTGGTTGACAATTAAACAGAGACAATATATAGTAGACAGTAGGTTTCAGTCTGGCTGAGCACATGACAACCTCTCTAGTACTGATGCCACAATAAAATGCATCCTATACACTCTTTAACGTTGTAATGCTGGCACCATGATAAGATGCACCCAGTATACTCTGCAAAGTGGCAGTACTGATTCCACATTAAAATACATCCCACACACTCTGTCAAGTAGTAGTGCTGGTGCCACTATCACTTTACAGAGTGTACTGGGTACATTTTAACATGACACCAGCACTACCACTTTACAGTTTATTGTAGCACAAACAGTACCACTTTATAATATCAGTGATAGTAAAGAAATCAATGTTACTTTAGTCTTTCCACAAGCAACTCATTGATTTGACTAGTGTAAGAGACAAACCCTTGACCTAACTAACAACAACAAATGGTTGGAAGACTAAGTGAGAATTAGGTAGAGAAATCCTGCCTCCTCCTCTAAAAAATAATTATTTCACAAATGAAGGTATTGTTTCAGTATGGGGCATGACATCCATGGCTGTATTATCCATATAGCTGACTAGACTGAAGCTCAGGGGTCTGCCAATTTTTCTTTTTTTTTTTGCCATACCAAAGGAGGCCCAAATAACTTGAAAGACTAGGGGCCTGACTATGGTTTAACTCAGCCTGAATGGCATCCTAACATATAAAACATAAAACATGGAGACCATATATTAATGTAGGAAAAAAGAATGAATGATAAAGTTGAACTTGGAATGCATTTGCCAGATTTAAACTGTTTGGCACTATTTGTTCCAATGTAAAAACTGTTCTTTTTGTTTTGTTTTTTTGCTTATTTAAAAAAAAAGTTATTTTTATTTTTATATTCACTTATCTCTGTATATCTTTTTTTTTTTCTCAACTGTAAGATGTACTAGCTGTCATGGCTTACTAGCTCTATATGGATGTTTAAATGGATTAATTGAATAAATAAATAAATAATAACACCATCAGAATTGAAACTATTTATAGACTGAGAGAGGTGTGGGGTAAGAGTGCTGTTCTAGTGCAATACTTTCTAGTTCTTTATTGAAAATCTTGCTGATGTCATTGTGACCGTTTCTCCCAACAAATTCAATAAAATAAGTACCAGAGAAGAGGAGAGCATGCTCCTATGTTTGGGTGGTAACTAAAAAAAGTAGGAATACTGATAACCTTCCTTTAAATTTGTAATGGAAATTTCCTGTTTCGAAGAGATAGATAATGTGACCTGTTTAAAGAAGAGAAAGTAACAATGTGACCTGTTTAATTCTTAATGAAACTAGCATGAGGATCATTATCATCATCATCATCTAATGTTTATTTTCCCTACAAGTAAAAGAATGTTAAATGATAAAGATTGTGGTGTTATTGGTTGGCCTGGTCAGCTCATATTAAGCACACTTATAGCATATTGGTATCCAAGTTTGAACCAATAAGTAGGCACGATATGGCTGTATGGTTTAAATCTTCATTTCTAAAGCATGTGGTTGCAGGTTCAATCCTGTTGTTGGCACCTTGGTCAAATTCCTTTTGCTATAGCCTTGTGTCGACCAGTGTCTTGTGAGTGAATTTGGTTGATATGAACTATGTGAAGGTTCATCATTTGTATGTGTGTGTACATATTTTCACCTTCCAAAATACTGAAAAGTATGGGTTGACATCAGAAAGCAGAAGTAATTAGGCCACCTTTCAACCAAGATATGCAAATGTAAGATGGTTAACATATCAATTTGGTTTATACTCGAGTGCGTTATCAGTAACACTCATCCTGTTTTTATCATGGAGCATAGCATCCTAACATTTAGAACATAAAACATGGAAACCTTATGTTAATGTTAGCAGGAAATTTGACTGCAACTTTAACCATTTTCTAACCATATTTTCCATGGAATACACTGCCTTTGTGTTTCCATTTATTTTTTTAATAATCAAGAACTTGGAGGGATTTAGCCAAGTAATTAACCTTTACATTTATTTCTCTATGAAGTTGGCATCTAGAGTCAAAGTCATTGTTTTTATGCCTGTTCTTCCATGCAAGGGCTGGACAAAGGCCAGGGATTATCCTGATTTGATGAGGCTAACCTCCACCTGTTGCTGGTAATCATTTTCAACCTTGTGAACTGGAGCAGTATGATTTGAAGTGTTAGTTCATGAACATACTAAACCACCTGGTCTGGGAATCAAACCTATAAAATTTTAGAAAAGCCAGTACAATGCCATTTAGAAATAAAGGAGTAAAACAAAACAACAATTTACATTTTTACCTTATATTCCATTGATATTTTGAGGTTAAAAACCCCTTTTTCAAAAACTAAAAAATAAAATGGAGTTTGATGATGATGATAAACTGGACTTCTTTGCACACACATATTTGGGGATGGAGGAGTGGTGGCATGTGCGAACTGGTATAGTTACAATAGCCAATTAGCTTCATGTAATTAGCATCTACTATTGATAGAAGTCTTTAATCTCTTGATAAGAACTGCCTGTTTAATTCAGTATTTCTTTTGGTGACTTCAATGGTAAGTTTGGAATCTTGGGTATGGCATTTCTTTAGGTGCTTCTTAATAAATAACGTATTTTTGTCGACTTGGTCTGTATTCTTTATTATTTGTTTCATCATTGGTATCCATAGTGAGCTGAAATCAGTGATTGTCTTACTGACTGGGTTATCAGTAAGTTCCATATGTGCTGCTTTTTTTGAATTTTTCCTGAGTTTCCATTGTAGTTCTTTATCTATAATTGAAATTTCTTTCCATCATATATGTATTCTCATTCCCATAAAAAGCTTTAATAGAATAAAATGGAAATATGAAAATTGGGAATGGTTTAAGAGATATGTTGCAAAAAAGAAACCATATACCATTATGAAAAGAAATTTCCATTACAGATAAAGAACCATGATGGAAATTTTGAAAAATCAAAGAAGCAGAACATATAATTCTTACTCTCGGATCCCAAACAGTAGGGGTGGGGAATAAACGGGGGTTAGTTGGAAAATCGGTAATTTTTCAAGGTTGTCTCCCTTGATTTTTTTCTTTTTAAACCAAGATTAATTGTTTAGTTTACATATTGAGATCCCAACCGATCCTATTTATTTTATAACATGTAATATTCTTTTATATTTTATAACTTGTAATTTTCTTTTTTTGTCATGTATCAAGTTTTTAAATGTCTAAAAAAAAATGTAATAAGTGGAGCTAGTGGAAAAAACCCGAAAAATTAATAAGTGGAGGGGGGGGGGGGTATTCAAGACCCCACAGTATTGATAACCAAATCAGAAAAAAAAACAGTATACTGAGTTTACTATGGCTGCCATTGTGGTAAATCTGAATATCCTAATATCACTAATAAATTGTTGATTTACTTGTAACTTAGTATTCTTTTACCAGTTTCAGTCTTTAGACTGTAGCCATGCTGGGGCATGACCCTCAAGGAATTTTTGTCAATCATATCAACATCAGTACTTACTTTATTGATCTCTTTTTGTCAAAACACTACATAAACATTAGGACATTTACAAACATAAATACAAACACTGATACATACACAAATATATATCTATATATGAATTTGAGCGACTTCCATCCGTCTGTCTGTCCGTCACATAATGAGGAAGGAAGGGGTGACGACGTCACCCACTAGAGATGATTGAGGAAGGAAGGGGTGACAACGTCACCCACTAGAGATGATTGAGGAAGGAAGGGGTGATGACATCACACACTAGATATGGCCGAGGAAGGAAGGGGTGATGACGTCACACACTAGAGATGGCTGAGGAAGGAAGGGGTGATGACGTCACACACTAGAGATGGCTGAGGAAGGAAGGGGTGATGACGTCACATACTAGAGATGATTGAGGAAGGATTGAGTGATGACATCACGCACTAGAGATAACTGAGGAAGGAAAGGGTGATGACATAAAGCACTAGAAATGATTGAGGGAGGAAGGGGTGATGACATCACGCATTAGAGGTGACTGGGGAAGGAAGGGGTGATGATGTCACGCACTAGAGATGACTGATGAAGGAAGGAGTGATGACGTCACATACTAGAGATGATTGAGGAAGTGTGTGTTTTTATGTAAATGTATGTGTGTGTTTGTGTAAATGTATGTGTGTGGTTGTGTGAATGTATGTGAATGTATGTTTTTGTGTGTCTGTGTTTGTGCGTTTAAATTTATATACTCATACATATAAATGTATGCATATGCACATACACACATGCACACACGCATCAGCATGTTGAAAACATTCTAGTATGTATAAATTGCCTTATTCATTGTTACACAGCACTTGGTGGAATTGAAACTGACCTTATAATTATGAATCCACATGAAGTTCAGTTATATAATTGAAATTATTTAGAATGGTGTTGGTTTCAGAAAGAACACTGCTTTCACTTTTTGAGTGTATACGTGTGTGTGTATAACCAACATTATTTTGAATTAGGCGGTGGATTGTCAGTATCGGTAGAGAGTCGGACGCCATGCTTTCCAGCATAGTTACGTCCCTTTGCCGTCTGAGTTCAAATCCCGCCGAGGTTAACTTTGCCTTTCATCCTTACGGGGTCGATAAAATAAAGTACCAGTAATGTACTGGATAATTGCTGGCCTTGTGCCAATAGTAGAAACAATTATTTTGAATTAGGGCGGTGAATTGGCAGTATCGGTAGAGGGTTGGACGCCATGCTTTCTAGCATAGTTACGTCCCTTTACGGTCTGAGTTCAAATCCCACCGAGGTTAACTTTGCTTTTTATCCTTACGGGGTCAATAAAATAAAGTACCAGTAATGCACTGGGAAAATTGCTGGCCTTGTGCCAAAAGTAGAAACAATTATTTTACATCTGCTTTCATCCTTATGGGTTCGATAAAATAAAGTACCAGTAACGCACTGGAGTCGATTTAATCGACTTTTCTCTTCCCCCAAATTGTTGGCCTTGTGCCTAAATGAGAAACCATTATTTTACATCTGTTTTCTATGTGGGCATGTGTTGGACAAGTTATCTAGATAGACAAAGAGACTGGTATCCTGACCAAGTGGAAGAGTCTTGTACTTTCAGTCACTTAACACCAATGAAACTAGGATATGCTGTGGCCTCATAAACCTCTACGCTCAAGAAAGGCTACTCTTGGGGCTCGAATAATCATCCACCCCGTGTATTAATTTTTCAGATTAATTCTGGTTTTTAAAAAAATCAACGGAAACAACCTAGAAAAATTGCCGATTTCGACCACCACCCCCTGCTGATCTCCCTATTATTTGGGGCCCAAGAGTAACTAACTTTAACTTAACTCTTGATACCAGCCCAATCTAACCAACTCTAACTCGATGAAATAAAACTATCCATTTTAAATGGTCCCTATTTAAAATAACATCAATGTCAGTTTTATATAATAACCATGTGTTAAATTACTATTTTAGTATTACAAAAATTAATATTAGTAAATCTCTCAACATTCTTCATATATTAATTGAAATAGAGTGTATTTCATTAGAAATACAGTCATGAAAGGGTTATCTTCATAAGACAAATAGAGTTTTTTAAATGACATTTTTATCATTGTTTTGGTTAGAAGAGTAAGAAGTGGTCTCCTGGCAGATAAATTCATGAGTAAGAAGTGGTCTCCTGGCAGATAAATTCATGACAGTTTAAATTCATTGTTTAACTCTTTTGATACCAAACTGCTTGAAACTGTCCTGTGTCTGATACAAAATTGTGTGTGTTAAATTATTTATATTTATCTAAACACCTTCTATCATAATTTTATGTAGGAACTTTTGTTAAATTATGTTTCAAATACCAAGTAAATCCTTCCAATTTCTTGATTATTTTCAAAGTAAGTGAAAATCATAGACAGAAATATGGTAATGAAATGGTTAAGATTCTTCACTTTATTGAAATCACTAATAATATTCCTTAGGAATGACATAAATATCACAATTTCTTTCTTCATCTAATGTTAAAGTAAGAAATCAATATTGAATTTTTAATTAGGTATTTTTAGGGCAAATAGAGTTATATTTCCTACCTTTAAGTTAACGGAGAAAAAACATAGTCTCTGTAATAGGCTACAAACACAAAGCTTATAAGGCAGGTGTCCTATGAGCTATTTCTACCTTATATTGTCTCAATATCAATTAAAGTGTCTTATTTCAAGCTAATAATCTCATATAGTATATCTTATTACTATTGCTCCTGTCGTTATTTCTACCCTCATTTTAGATTTAAAGATTTGGTTTTTATTCTTTCTTCACCAATATCATTTTCCAGCATTGGATTGGGTGACAAGGCCTGCCTTCTCTTATTGCGCTTGAAGTATATATATATACACACACTCATACACACACACACACACATATATTCTTATATAACATCTGTTTCAACACAGATTTTCAGATAAGAAATCTTGCAAAACAAATTCAAAAACGAAGTATATATATATATATATATATATATATATATATAAACATACCCTTATTGTTGCCATCATATTTGGTTTTAGCTTTTCAGCTTTATTGAAACTGCCAAGCAAATCCTCTATAAAATTTGTCATAGTATCTGAAATGTAACACTTTAGTCATTAGGTTGATTTACCATAACTTCTAATACACACCTGGACTTAGGGTACCTTTTTGTTTTGTTTTAGCACTCTGCTGCAAGCATTTAGGCTTAGCTTCCAAATTTAGGATACCTTCCCACCAGTCACGGAGACATAGAAAAGGGGGAAGAGCACACCCTGATATATGTGTTATGTTTTTGCTTATCTCAAATTGCCACTGAATATTTTATGCCTTGTTTGTTGTCTATTGTATTGAAGTTAGTTGAAAAACTATACCTCTGAACAATATAAGTCATTTTATACTTTGATGTAAGTCAGAGGTTGGCAAACCTTTTGGGAAATATTTTTATATCTTGCAGGCCAAGGTGAATAAAGAAAAAAAAAATTAAACCTTGATCATAAAAAGGCTATAATAACAGCTAATTTTTTTTTAATGTTTTTCACTATAAGCATGGAAACTGGACATAAAATGATTATATATATAATGAATAAATAAATAAATAAATAACCAGGGTTTAATTATATTATTTAATAGATTTACAAACATTTCTTTCAAATACAGAAGGAAGTAGCATTTTATTCCCCTGTATTGAATTCTTCAGAATCATTAAATAATACAAAAAGATAATTATTTACCAACCGCATGTCCAAATACTTCCAAATTCGAAAATGTAATATATATGTTATATATATATATATATATATATATATATGTGTGTGTGAATATTTGTTTATATGTATGTATATATACTCTATTACCCTATTACATATTTCAGCCGACAGGCTGAAGCCATACTGTGTGTCGACAGTCAATCAACAAGATCCCAGACCTCATTCGCCTAATGAGTGGGGTGGAGCTTGTCAAATTGGATGAGGAAACAATGTTTCCATCAGTCTTTCTAATTGCTAATACTATGTGTCAGTCACAAATCCAGGCAGACGGAGCAATATGAAATAAAGTGGCTTTCTCAAGGACATAACGCATCACCCAATCTGGGAATCGAAATCAAAACCTCACAATTGCAAATCCAATTCTCTAATTACTCAGCCACACACCTGTGTGTGAGTGTAAAATAAATGCTTTTCAGTGGTGATATAAAGAATAACCAAAAGAGCAGACATTTCTTAATGGCATAATAACATTTAATTATGTTAATAAAAATGTTTCTTTTGCTGAGCCACAGCTGGTTCAGAAATTTAACACATTAATAATATGAACAAATTAAAATAATGAAAATATCAAACTTAGTGATGTAACTAAACGCAAACTTTTTTAATTTCAAACCTGTGAGTTATTCAAAAACAGTGCATGTTCAAGAACATTGTGTAAAAGTGTCGATGTACATTGATATTTTGGGCAAGGCATAATAATAATAATAATGAAATTATTGTGTACAGTGCTCAGGTGCACTACAACTCATCAAAGGTGCATGTATAGTACATAGAATAATGTACAAATGTCAGGAAAATAAACAGTGTATGAGTCATGATATAATAACAATAACAATAATGAAATATTGTGCACAGTGCCCAGGTGCACCACAACCCATCAAAAAAGTGCATGTACAGTACATAGGGCAATGCACAAACATCAGTAAAATGAACAGTGCACACATGTGTGCATGTGTATGGAAGGGGCACATCAGGTGTAGTTTTGGCGTATTTCGGGAAGCATGAGTGTCTTAAAGGATGCAGTGTCTCGGCAGCTAACAATTGACGCAGGTAGTTTGTTCCATGCTTCAGCAACTCTGAGCGTGAAAAAATGTCTGCGAAAGTCATGGGAGCTGTGCTGTTTTCTTATCTTGTAGGCATGTCCACGTGTGTTAGACACATGGAGATCAAAGAGGCGCTCAGGGTTGCAGTTGGCGAGATGGTTAAAAACTTTGTGGGTATTCACCAAGTCCATTGCCAGACGTTGTTTAGGTTCTCTGGAGATTGAGAAATTAGACGTCATTAGGTTCTCTGGAGATTGAGAAATTGAAGGGGAAAATGATAGCAGGAGGAGTTTTCTTCCTTATATTAGGTGATGTAGTTTTGTATGAAACAGAATGTTAAGAGTTAACAGGGATTTTTTTTAATTTTAAAAAAAAATGTATTTTCCGATTGTGTATATTTAAAACTGTATAATATGTGGGCTCAGCAGCTAGAATAAGAACAGGGAGCTACTACCTCTGTATGAGTGAAGGTTAGATTATATGATGCCATTGTGAAGAGTGTAATGTTGCAAGGCAGTGAGATATGGGCAACCAATGCTGAGGATATGCAGAGGCTAGAGAGAAATGAAGTGAACATACTCCATTATATGTGTAATGTTAATGTGCATGAACAGTAAACTGAGAGAAAAATTAGGTATAAGAGGAATCAAATGTAGTGTGCAAGAGAGAAAACTGTGTTGATATGGACATGTGATGCATATGGATGATGAATACTTGGTGAAGAAGTACTAGGTGATGCCAGTGAAAGGAAGCTGCAATAGAGGAAGACCAAGGAAAACCTGGACAGAGGTGGTTAAATTTGATCTCAAAATGTTGAACATCGCAGAGATGACAAAGGGATGTTATGAGTGGAGGGAGGTTCCAACCCTTGCTAGCATGATAAAACAGATATAAAATGATGATGATGATATATATGAATTGAATTTTCAGCCTAACGATTGTGAGATAATCACCCTAACCACTAAGCTGCGTGTGTTTATGGATTTATATAATTGTTTCTACTTTAGGCACAAGGCCAGCAATTACCCAGTGCATTACTGGTACTTTATTTTATCGACCCCTGTAAGGATGAAAGGCAAAGTCAACCTCGGCGGGATTTGAACTCAGATCGTATGGATTTATATAATGTGCAGCCATTTGGCTATACTTTATCATTAATATCCTTGTATATGTATATATATATATATATATATATATATATATATATATATATATATATATATATAGATAGATTGACAAAAATTATTTAAAACACCACATTCCAGAAGAGTGAGATCATGATTTATTGCATAACACTGACACATGTTTCTTTGTATATGCTATATAACCAGTCTAGGATTGCTAACATTTGACCCTTTCAATCAAATTAAATCAAATCCAATTACTCAAAAAATTATATGTAGACTCAACAAATTTTCAAAGTAGAATAAAAACTTTTTCACATACAGAGATATATAGAAAATAATTGATTTCACTAACAGAAATTGAATACTACTATAATTCTCTCCCTCTCTCTCTCTCTCTATATATATATATATATATATATAATTAAAAATAAGTACGAATGAGGTGTCAGAGTATCATCATTAAGTTTATTCAGGTGTGACGCGCGTTTCACTATTGTTCAGCTCAAGGTTTAATCTGTATCGATCTGGCCTGACTCTGTAATCAAAAGCTATATATATATAAAAATGTGTGTATGTGTGGCCTAGGTGTAATGGTGTTAGATGAACAATGATAATATCATGGGTTCAATCCTGGACTGGGTTGCCTGTTGTGTTCGTGAGCAAAACACTTCATTTCACGTTGCTCCAGTATACTCAGTTGAAAATGAGTACCAACAATAGCTGGGGGGTTTAACCCTACAATAGACTGGCGTCCTGACAAGGGGAACGTCTTGTACTCTCAGTCACTTCACGCCATGAAACTAGGATAAGCACCGGCCTAACGAGCCTTCTGGCTTAAGACAAACTTTAGACTTAGACTTTAGTGTATATATACATATATAATGTGTGTGTGTGTGTATATATATATATATATATATATATATACATCTGTGACCGACAGAAGCTCCCGAAGAAGCTCAGATACAACCTCCTCACGAGGAACAGCAGACTACCCGCCTTCTACCACCTTGTGAAAACACACAAACAGGAACCCGACCTGAAGATCAGACCTATTGTATCGAGTGTGGAAGGACCACTCTACAAAATTTCATGGCTCCTAGCCAGAATACTCAAACCCATACTAGACACCTTGCCAGGACACGTAAACAGCTCCAAGAAGGTGTTGGAGCGCTTGCATCAAATGGATCCCGACACCAGAAAGGCTAACAGATATGCCTTCAGCCTTGATGTAGTCACTCTTTACACCTCGGTCTCGGCACTCCCAGCCGTTGATATACTGATGGAACGCGTTCAATCTACCGACCTACACTGCTTCGGGCTCACCCCACTGACATCCACCAACTCCTATCCATCGTCGTTGACAATACCTACTTCGGTTTTCTCGACCAAACATACCAGCAAACCTCGGGGCTGCCCATGGGCTCAAGCCTGTCGGGTGTGCTAGCGATCTCATACATGGACAGCCTCGAGCGCAAGGTACTCAACACCTGCCACCCCAACGCCGTCGCCTTTTTCTCAAGGTACATGGACGATATCCTCATCCTCACATCTTCCCAGGAGATGGTGAACGGAATTTATCGGACGTTCAACAACACGGACGAGAACATTCATTTCAGTGTTGAACACCCCAGCGACGACGCATCACTTGCCCTCCTCCACTTCCGAATCAACATCACGGAGCAGGGAGGGATCGATCCACACCAACTTTACCACAAGGCAGCCTGCAGGGACTTGTTTGTCCACTACAAGTCTGCCCTCCCTAACAGTGCTAAAAGAGGGTACATCACGAATGAGATCAGCAAATTAAAAACAGATGCAGCGATCCCATGAGTGGTGTCGCCCACACCAAGCGATTCCTCAAAGTGCTGGAGACAAACGGGTACTCTGCCTCGCTCATAAACAGAATAAGAGACACCAGACGCAAGAGGCAGAGAAACACCCAAGGCAAGTGCTTCCTTAAAATACCACACCTGGGCGAGAATACCACCAACTCTATCTGCAAGGCTATACGGAGAGAGGGCCTCGACATCCACCTGGCCCACTCGGGCCCCTCCCTGCGAAGATGCCTCTCCAGGAAACCCGGGAAATCGACTGACGCGTGTTCCCTCAGAAACTGCCCGATGCGCCATACAAACTGTTGCTTACGCACATTCATCGTGTATAAGGTAGAATGTGACAAGTGCAACCACTACTATATCGGTAGCACAATCCGACCGCTACACATCCGGATCAAGGAGCACATCAACACCAGGGCCTCGTCTTTCCGGAAACACATAACCAAATGCGGCAACAAAGACGGAGGACCCATTGTCACAGTGCTAGCGACAGAACGCAATGTCGGCACGTTACAAATCAAGGAAGCACTTTGGATCAAACGCCTAGGGCCACAAATAAATAACCGATCAGAGAGAAGCGAAATGAGGTGGTTGGTGCAAATGCACACACACACACACAGTAGCATTCGAACGATTGTGTGTGTAGCACCGCCACCATCCACTGACCAGGCAGACGACTACTACTACCATACGAATATACTACACTGCTAATACCAAAAACCAGTACAGATAAATAGTACAAAGGATTGACAGCTAACGCCATCCCACTCCCACAATTAAAAGAACTGCTTCGACCGCCGACCTTTGCTTGACTGCACTTATTCCGCGCGCACACGCGCTCTGCTGAATACCTCAGTTAGTCAAAAACAGTGAACAGCAGAGGACACGTACCGTTCATCTGCACCTGTTCATCCTTCATAGGCCTCGCATGACCATACCAATACAATCTCCTCTCTAGTATACTGCATCTGATCCCTCTTATGTCTAATTTCTCTTTCAGTTCATTTACACTTTGCCATTCATGTATATTACTATTACACTTCGATCAAAGCATGCATGCTTCATTTCTTTCCAATCTTCGCAGGTCCTCTGCAGGCAGTGCCCAGGTCTCATTACCATGTAACATTGCTGTTTGTATACATGCATCATACAATCTGCCCTTCATTTTAAGGGTAAAATCTTTTGTAGTTAACAGTGGTAGTAGCTCCCTGAACTTTCTCCATCCTGTTCTTACGCTGGCTACTGTACTTTCGGAACACCCTCCTCTACTGCTGATTTTGTCACCCAGGTAACGGAAACTGTTGACTATTTCTATAAAACCATCTGGGTATTTGAAGGAGCTTGTATTCTGTGGGCACTTGCTACTTACTGCACCTGTGCATCAGCTGCATATAAAACCTACATTCTTTGATAGCCTGCCTGTGATCCCACTACAACTTTTATTTACCCATACCTTGCATTTGGGACATAGAATCAAATTTCTACCTACTACTCCTTTCCTATACACTGAGCAAAGCCATTTCCCAGAGGGGATCTGGACCCTGTTTTCCTGTCTACATACTAGGACTTTAGTTTTTGACAAGTTAACTTTAAGTCCTTTTAATTCTAGGCCATGCTTCCAGATTTGGATTTCTTCTCTAATTCTGCCATAGATTCAGCTATGAAGGTTAGATCATCTGTGTACAGGAGTTCCCATGGGCAGCCATTCTTAAACTCTTCTGTCATAGCCTGTATAGCAATAATAAACAGGAGGTAGCTAATGATGGAATCCTGATGAACACCTACTTTTATACTAAATTCTTCACTATATTCATTGTTAATTCTAACTTGCTGACTGTTCCTCCATACATGGCTTATATAGCTTTCACAAGCCACTCATCTACTCCTAGTTTTCTAAGACCCCACCAGATAATGGAACAGGGGACTCTATCAAAGGTTTTCTCCAAGTCAACAAAAGCTAAATAGAGTGGTTTGCTGTTAGCTAGGTACTTCTCCTGCAGTTGCCGTATAAGGAAGGGAGCACCCGTGGTACTTTTACTTGGCACAAATCCAAACTGCATTTCATTTAGATCAATTTGGACCCTAATCCGCTGTGCAATAACTCATTCTCTGACCTACATGACCTGGTCATCCAACTTAATGCCTCTATAGTTTTCTCTATCTAGAGCATCTCCTTTGCCCCTGTAGCAGTTGACGATGATGATGCTATGCCAGTCATTAGGTCTGACCCTATTTTGTATTACTTGGCTTACAATACGGGTATCTATGGTGTGACCCACCATCCCAGATGCTTTCAACATCTTAGCAACT
>OZ024741.1:305034265-305078681 GCA_964016885.1 Eledone cirrhosa | reverse complement strand
TGATTGAAAAATAACGTTCATTTCCATAGTATATCTTTCATCTGTCGTCGCTCGCATAAGTAACACACACACACACACACACAAATACACATACTTTCACACCTGATTTCGCCAATTGCCGGATAACATCAAAACAAAACACACAGACACATACACAAACACACACACACATACACAAACACACACACACATACACAAACACACACACATATATCTATACTTATAAAGCTGATGGTCGTATATATGAATGTATGTATGTATGTTAACAACACAGCTTAACTCTTTCTTTTTAAACTCATTTCTACAGTAGCTCCTCCCCTTTGCTACGAAGTCGGAAGGACAATGTGACACAGGAGGGTGTGTGTATCTTTGCAGTGGGGTGGTGGGGGCAGCTAGACGGGCCAGCTAGTATATATATATATATTAATTGTTTCTACTTTAGGCACAGGGCCAGCAATTACCCAGTGCATTACTGGTACTTTATTTTATCGACCCCGTAAGGATGAAAGGCAAAGTCAACCTCGGCGGGATTTGAACTCAGATCGTAAAGGGACGTAACTATGCTGGAAAGCATGGCGTCCGACCCTCTACCGATACTGCCAATCCACCGCCCTATATATATATTAATGTTGTGTTGTAAGTACATAAGTGACAACAAACATTTACTGATTTGGTGATTCCATACTTATGATAGTCATATTTATTATATATATGTATAGCTCTGTTGAGTGGATGATTAGCTAGCATTGGCGAAACTCAAGTGCCAGTCAACCAACTTATATATACTATGTATATACATATATATTAATGTATGAAAGTGTATTCACATTAGTATGCATGTGTATGCTCTTGTGCATTTTGATATGTGCATATGTCTATTCCTTTGTTCACTAATGCTTCTGGATATATATATATATTGAAGACTATAGCATGTGGCATATATGAGTGAGCAAGTGAACAGACATTAAAGTATAAGTATATCTGTCAATACAAATTAATGTGTTAATGCTTCATGAGAGGTTTTTATCACTGCATCAAATGTTAGCGCAGTTTTAGCATAAATATTTTAAAGTGAGTCAACAGTGAAAATAGAATCTGTTGAAAAGTCCATGAGACTAAACTACTAATGTGTATAACCTGTCAATAGCTGACTAAAACTAAATAAACACTTGCAGACATGGAAAATCCGTTATCACTGAATATAAAATACTTCCTGTAATTTTCTCCAATTTCCCATATCTTTGTTTTCTGTTGGTCCATGAAGCAGTAGTTGAGTAGTTAAAGTGGTTCACTAAGAAGTCTACCTCGTTATACATTTACAAAGTGTATTGGTGATATGCACACAAGGTAAAGCACATTATATATGTATGAATCTGTAACTCCTAATGGCATCATAGGGCGTTGTCATGATATACAGTATGTGTCGGTTACTTTAAACCTGATGGAGCCCATCTCCTCTCCACGTCTGAACACAACTAATTTCTTCCATTGAAGGAGAGAAAGAAAGTGAGAGAGCGAAGAAGTAAGAAAGAGATATTGAGGAAGAATTGACTCCACTATCAGACAGGTATTCTGGTCATCAACCTCGAAAAGACGAAAGGCAAAGTTGACCTCTGTGGGAGTTGAACTACAAGATCACACAGAGTTTAAACATATACTGCAAAGCATTCTATCTGACTTTCTAATGACTTTACCAATTCACTGCCTATAAAACACATTATACTATCTGTAAATTGGCAGAATTATTAGAGAATCAGGTAGAATAATGTATGGTATTTCTCCCGGCTTTCTGCATGCTGAGTTCAAATTCTACTGAAGACAACTTTGCTATTCATTCAAGATTGATAAATTAAAGTACCAGTTCATAACAATTTTTTAGTTTTTACTTTATGTTTAAAGTTTGTCAAACTACATTCATTTTCTCTAAAGCAGAGGTTCTCAAAGTGGGTGCTACTGCTCCCTGGGGGTGTTGAGAAGGTCCAGGGGGTGCTGGGGGTTAGAGATGATATAATAGTATATTAAATATCAAATGATACACATTATATATATATATATATATTATATAATATATAAGATCAAAAGATGGTTAAAGGAGTTCCATGTATTTTATTATGCGCATTTCAAAAACAAACATCATCATGCAATAATATTTGTGTTTTCATCAGATAAAACAGGAGAACATGATATGAAGGCTAAAATCACTTGTGGATAGTGCAGTTTTAAATCAACATATGAAAAGTAGTTTTAGATTGATGTGTGATATTGGGAAAAATATTTTATTTAGAGAGGGGGGGGTGAAAAAAGGGGAGGAGATGAGAGTGAAGGTGGAGAGGGAGAGATGGGTGATAGAGAGAAAGAGATAGTTTTTATAACTGAGAGAAGATATATTGTTTTACATAGAGAGGTTGAAAGCCGTTGGAAGATAATGTATAAATTAAAAGAATTTGAAAATTAACGAAGGGAAAAATATGTACGAGGAAAAAATATTTTATTTAGAGAGGGGGGGGTGGAAAGGATGAAAAAAGGGGAGGAGATGAGAGTGAAGGTGGAGAGGGAGAGATGGGTGATAGAGAGAAAGCGATAGATTTTATAACTGAGAAAATATATATTGTTTTACATAGAGAGGTTGAGAACCGTTGGAAGATAATGTATAAATTAAAAGAATTTGAAAATTAACGAAGGGAAAGAGAGGGAGTTGATATGTATTGAGATTAAAAGTTTGAAGATAGAGAGAAAAAATAATAATTGCGGATGAATATTCTAACGTCAAAAAGGTGTATGTTTATAAGTATTATGGCAATTTCAAAATTAACAAAGAGAAAAAAATTATTAAGGTTTGTGTGTTGAAGTTAAAGTTTGTATATTGAAGGAATTGATAATATGTGCGAAGAAAGAGTTAATATGTATTAAAATTATTAAGGTTTGTGTATTAGATGATTTGAGAAAAATAATGTGAAGTTAAGGTTTTTATATTGAAGGAATTGATAATTTGTGCGAAGAAAGAGTTAATATGTATTAAGAATGAGTTAGTTGATGGGAAGAAAAAAATATATTATTAAGGATGAATATTCTAGCGTCAAAAGAAGGAGAGGGAGTTAATGTATTAAGATTAAAAAGTTTGATGATGAAGAGAAAAAATAATAATAATTGCGGATGAATATTCTAACGTCAAAAAAACAAATGTATATGTTACGAAGGAATTTACAAGGTGAAGATAGAGTGAGGGTAATGAGTAAACAAGTATTATAGAGTGTATAATGCCCTTTGAAGTAAGGTAGGAAGATGGGTATATTTTAAAGAGGTGTATGTATATGTGCCTTTGAGAAAAGATTCTAAATTGATAAAGAATTGAATATTAGCTGTATACTTTGTGAAAAGTCCTATGGAATTTATGCAGGCAGATAGAAAACAAATCTGTACGTCTATTTATTATAGAATCTAGATTAGAGATAATGGTAAATTTTTCATTTAGGCAGAGATTACAGATTTTAGATAGAGCGATGTTCAAGTATGAGGACGCAGAAGAAACCTTCTTCCAAAAGATGGTATATTTAATGTTTTTGTCTTTCAAGGACCATATGAGTTCTGAGAGAGCCGTGTTGGTTCTTTTAAGTTTGTATTTAAAAGATGAATGATGATTATAGAGACGAGCTTTATATATATAGTAAAATAAAAAAAATATATGATATTTATTTATATATAGTTTCATCATCTTCATCATCATCGTTTTACGTCCATTCTTCCACGCTAGCATGGGTTAGATGGGTTGTCCTGTTGAGGGCAGTGTCTGGTCGGCTGACCATGCCTTGCTCATACAGGAACTGATTTGGCTTGATTTCTACAGCTGGATGCCCTTCCTAACACCAACCTCATTTACAGTGAGTGCTGGGTGCTTTTTCTTGGCGCCTACACGTCCACTTTACAGTGTGGGCTGGGTGCTTTTTTGCCATGGCACCTCCACGACCACCTTGCAGTGGGAGGGTGTGGGGGCATATTGTCTATATGCTTCAGCTTGTACCCATGGGAGGTCGAGTACTCTGTATTACCGCGTGATGCCAGAGGTCACGGTCGTGCGTCATTGCCTTTGAGAGGTGTAATTGGGTAAGGTCAGCTTTTATCACCTCATCCCAGGTCATCTTGGGTCTCCCCACTCCGCGGTTTCCATCGACTTCTAGTGCTCTGCACCTTTTTATGCAGCTGTCATCCTTCATATGCATCACATGTCCATACCAGCGCAACCGCCTCTCCTGCACACAGCATTTGATTCCTCTTATGCTCAGTCTCTCTCTCTCAATTCATTTATGCTTTGTCGTTCACGTATATTACTATTACACATCCATCGGAGCATGCAGGCTTCGTTTCTCTCTAATCTACGTAAGTCTTCCACCTTCAGCGCCCAGGTCTCATTACCATGTAACATTGCTGTTCGGATACACGCATCATACGGTCTGCCTTTCATTTTGAGGGAGAAGCCTTTTGTAGCTAGCAGTGGTAGTAGTTCCCTGAACTTCTTCCATCCCGTTCTTACCCTAGTTATTGTACTTTCTGAACACCCACCTCTGCTGCTAATTCGGTCACCTAGGTAGCAGAAGCTGTCTACTGTCTCTACAGAGCCCTCCCAGAGATTGGTGGTACTTGTTTCCTGTGGCTGTTTGCTGCTTGCTGTCCCAGTACAGCTGCTGCATGTGAAGCCTACATTCTTAATTAAGCTTCCTGAGATCCCGCTACATCTCTTGTGTACCCATTGTTTGCATTTGGGGCAGAGAATGGAGTTCCTACCTACACCTTTCCTACATACTGAGCAAGGCCATTTCCCTGAGGGGATCTGGGTTCTGTTTTCTCGTCTGTTTACAAGGACCTTAGTCTTTGTCATGTTGACTTTGTTGTTATCTTTCATTGTAATACACTACAAGCGTTTTAAGGCTAGTTTCCCTACTAAAACAGGGTTTAGCAGTGCAAATCCCTTGACAAACTTCATACTCATCATAGGGTCCTTTTTGAGCTAATGTTTTACAGTTGGATGCCCTTCCTTGTGCCAACCCTTTTAGTCCCTCTTCTAACATACAGAAATAGTTTTCTTTTGGGAATCAGTAAACTAATTATGGCCCACCTTGTATGTTCACTTCATCCCTGGTCCCAGTGATTTGATATAGATCTAAATAACAATCAAACCCATACTAAAATAGGTGAATGGATATAGACCTCCTGTGGAGTGTGTGTGTGTGTTTTGGGAGGACGCGTGTTTATAGATTATTGTATCAACAATGTTAATAATACAGTAAGCTCACTATACATGTCATAGGGTATGATGACATCTGTTTTTATAGCTGACAACTTATTTGACTCATCACCTTCTTTTGATGTAAGCCTGTGCATGTGTATGATCATCATCATCATTTGTTTTTTACATGCTTCTATTGGATAAGAATTTTTTTTTCTAGCAGGTTTTCTATTCTAAGTATGGTGTACAGTTGCCCCCCTCCCGGGTATTTGTAGGGGTTATGTTCCTAGAGCAACCGCGAAGAGTGAAAAACCATGAATATCGGACATGGTTCATAAAAATGTCTATAATCATCAAAACATAATGTAAAATATAGGCCGGCAAATATATTGTTATTAATAATTTAGTGTTAAAAAGCGTGAAAAAATATATATTGCCACGAAAAAAGCTATTAAAAGATCACAGAAGATATTTACGATTCCACGAATATGCAGTGGTTTCCACATACAATTATTAGTTTGGTTCTAAGGAAAATTCTGTGAATAACCGGGACCTTGAATACCAAGACTGCGAATGCTGGGACTGCGAATGCCGAGGAGAGTGGGGAGGGGGGGGTACACTGTACATACTACTAATGCAGCCAATTTGTCAGAGTTATTAGAACATCTGATATTTGTTTCCAGTCTCTGCATTCTGATTTCAAATCTTACCTTTCATCCTTTCGAGGTTGATAAAAAATGTACCAACCAGCGTAATGGTGATGCAGTCCTCTCTCTTTCCAGTTGCCATATACTGGATGTTTTGTTAGATCTAGGGAAGCGGGGTTTGACAGGGTGTCTGTGTCTGCTCCTGAAATGGTACACATTACTAAATCATATTCAATTGCAAGTGACAGTGGTAAAAGTTTTTTTTATATATATACCACTTATGTTTGTTAAACTGCTATGATAGAGGATGTATTATTTATGGGGACATAAACAAATGGCACAGTAGGCTTTAGAAATGGTATTGATATGAACATTCCTGTAAATAAAAACATGTTAATAAAAGAATTTTTAAATCTAAGCAAATACAAAGACCTAGAGATAGATATTTGAAAGATGTGGCACCTACCTGAATTGAAAACAGTCTCAAACAGTATTGACTAACACAGCATGCATTCTTTGAAGCTTATTTAAATTATAAATTATATATTTCTACACTTCATGCATATCTTCAACACCACGTTATATGAAAGACAGCCGTACACAGACATTGGGCAAGTGCATGCAAAATGGTTTCATCACTTTGCACACATCTTGAACAAGCCCGTCTGACAGCACTTTCATGTCTGTAGAATTTGCATAAGCCAGCAGTGTTACTCAGTAGACCTGTCAGGCTGGGGCATTCTGGAAATTATCCATAGTCCCCAGGCTGGAAATCCTCCAACATAAACTGGTCAGTTCATTCAATAATAATGATAATGTTGTTATTATTAGGGACAGTGGCTGGAAGTTTGAGTGGTTGGTTGAAGCTGTTGGATATAGAGGTGAATTTTCTGACCCTAAAGAAGACCTAGTTTGCTTGGTACAGCAGGACGCATACAAAAAGTGCTAAATAGCTAATGCTGCAGGAGACAACTTGATGTCTAGCAATCAAAATGTCAACAGAGGAACAGTGAAATGCTGAATAAAGAGATGATAAAAATTACACTCAGTGTAAAAGTTTTGAAGCACAATGATCCTCAACATAACTAGTTCTGGGTTTTTTTCATTCTGATTCAAATCTTGCTGTGGCCTACTTGGATGATAGACTTAATCAGTCCCACAAGTTAACAACAACATCTAGCTCTTGGGTGTCTCAAGCAGAGTTTACTCTGTTACAAGCATTTAGGCCAGTTCTCTGGTTTGAGGGTACCTTTCTCTCTACCTTTCTACCTCCCACTTATCTCAAAAGCCCTTAAACAGGGTTATGGGCTCAGCTCTTCCTTCCCTGACTAAACAGGATGACCTTAACTGTTCTATTTACATCTATTAGAGTATCTAAAAAAAGTCTAAATTTGATATGTTGTTGTTAATATATTTTAATTCCATTCTATAAATAATTGAATAGCTGTGATGTTTAAGTACCAAAGTTTATCTATCATAACTGATTATAAACAAGAAAACACATTTTTAGTGGTGGTATTTGGATTGGGATTAGATTGTATAAAACAATGGTATTCTATTTATTCATTGTATGTGACATAAAATCCACATTTTTTTCAATGGTGTGACCTAATAGACCTGCTTTAGATTTCTACAATGTTGGCCTGTTCCTATAACTCAAAGAACAATTATTAATGTCAATGCAAATTAACTGTCATTAAAGCATCATCATCATGCTCATCACCATTATCACAATCACCATGTATGATGCCTGTGTGAGGAGCGCGATGCTGCATGGTAGTGAGACATGGGCAGCAACCGCAGAGGATATGCGACGGCTGGAGAGAAATGAGGCAAGCATGCTCCGTTGGATGTGCAGTGTAAATGTGCGTGAACGACCCAGCATAAATGTGTTGAGAGAGAAACTGTGTCTGAGAGGGATAGAATGTAGTGTACGGGAGAGGAAACTGAGGTGGTATGGACATGTGATGCGCATGGAGGATGACCGATGGGTGAAGAAGTGCCAGGAAATGCCAGTTGAAGGAAGACGTGGTAGAGGTAGACTACGAAAAACATGGGCGGAGGTGGTGAGAACAGACCTCAGATCATTGAAGCTCACGGTGGAGATGACGAGGGACCGTGACGAGTGGAGAGATGCTGTGCTGAATAAGACCCGTCCCACCCTTGCAAGCAGGGAAAAGCGGACGTAAAATGATGATGATGATGATGATGATCACCACCACCACCTCCATCATTGCCATCATCATCATCCTGAAAAATTAATAACTGGTGGGGGTGGTGGGGTGGGTCAAGACGCAATTATTTGTGACCACCCAAGAGTAAGTGGAGGGTGATAGACTGATGTTCTCCCCCAGAGGAGACTTGTGTAGTTCAAATAACATTACCAGAGAAACTTTTACATATTCTCAACAACTGGGCAAATAAAATTAAGTAATCATCATTTTACACCCACTTTCAATACTGGCATGAGTTGGCTGGGTCATCATGGTACAAAATTAGATGAGTCAGAGAAACCACATCTTGCTCATATATTCCATATTTTGACATGATTTCTGCATCTGAGTGCCTTTTTTAATGCAAACCAATATACAGCGTGTACTGGGTGCATTTTATCATGGCACCAACACACATTTTACAGAGTGTACTGGGGTCATTTTATTATGCACCAGCATTACCACTAATAAAGTGTATTGGGAGAATTTTATCATAACACCAGCACTACTATTTTGCAGAGTGTCCTGAGTGTATTTTAACATGGCACCAACACTGCCACTTTACAGAGTGTACTGGGTGTATTTTATCGTGACACCAACACTACCACTTACATATTGCACACCAGCACTATCACTTTACAGAGTATATTGGGTGCATTTTATTATGATACCACACTGCTCCAACTCCCAAATAGAAATTTGAACTCATGACATTTGAGTTCGGAATCAATATTATTTCCACTTTACCATTTTGCTTCTACTGGAGTGGTACCCTGTTCTTCTCCAACAATCTTTGGAAGTGTGTGAGGCAATGTTACAGTGCAATGCTAAGACATTTTGCTTGTACAAGAAATATGTGAGTAGTATTACAGACAAACTCCATCAGACATACACTGTTCAATGTTGATTACAATAGAGCAGTGGTTCCCAAAGTGTGTTCTGCAAAGGAGTGTCTGGAGTTCTGTGAAAAAAAGGTAGAGGATTATATTTATATTACAACCATATAATAGTATTAGACTTTGGGGTTCTCCCAAAAGTTTCTGAACCAAAAAGGGTTCCGCATCTGAAAAAGTTTGGAAAACCCTGCAATAGAGTGTTCTGTACCCCCATTCCACCTCATGTTGGACCTATTTCTCAAATAGATTGACTTGACTTAGCATGAATGATGCTTGTTAGAGACGACACAGTGCATTTCCAGTGTTAAAATGTTACAAACTGTTGACTGATACTTCAGCCTGTAGAACTATATCCTAACAACCACCATCCATATACAACACATGTCCATACCAGCAAATTCTTTTCTCTTGTTCGCTACATTTATTTATCTATTGCCTCTCAACTTATCTGTGCTTCAAGAAAATGAGTAATAACAATGAGGGTGTGGTCAGGACCAGTACTACCATTTAGGTCAGAGGTTTTCAAAGTGAGGGGGGGTGAGAAGGTTCAAGGGGCACTGGGGCCTAAGGGGGTGATAGAGATGATATAATTGTATATTAAATATCAACAAATGATACATATTATATATAAATATAGTAAGATAAAAAATATATATTTATTTATAACATAGTATATATTATATTATTTTGGCAGTATCGGTAGAGGGTTGGACGCCATGCTTTCTAGCATAGTTACGTCCCTTTACAGTCTGAGTTCAAGTCCCGCCGAGGTCAACTTTGCCTTTCATCCTTACGGGGTCGATAAAATAAAGTACCAGTAATGTACTGGGAAATTGCTGGCCTTGTGCTTAAAGTAGAAACAATTATTTATTATATATAAATTAACGATTTTATTTATTATATATTATTTACAATTTACGTGTAGGCAGGTCTCTCTGGAAATAGGGTTGGGGGTGCTGAGGGTATTACATGGCCAAGAGGGGTGTGGTGGGCCAAAAGGTTTGAGAACCTCTGATTTTGACCAACTGAGCAGCTGCCTATGATGCACACTTCTAATACATAAATTGTTAAAGATCTTTGCCACATAGCAACATTGTGGAAATATCCAAATTGATAGAGATGGTTATATGTTGTTATCACTTGTCACATGATTTGGCATGGGTGAGTGTGGACTGTGTAGGGGGAAATGCAGGCTGTGTAATTAGAGCAGCAAGTTTCAAAACTAGATTTGTCAGCTTACTAACCTGCAAATTGAAATTATTTTATTTGGGAGAATGGGGTGCAGATTGTAGAGCCAGCCTAAGGCACTAAATATTTTGGTGCTAACTCTGGGAATGGTGATTGATGTAGTAATATTAAAGTGGGAATAGTTGCATAGCAACAAGGCTGATGGAATCAGCACTGTTGTAATGTTATCTTGTTAAAGCCCTAAACTTCCCTCACCTTACAACAGAGTTAGTACATGTTTATTACACATAAACATATTGTATACGTATCCATATATATGCCATATTCTCGACTACTCTGTGTTAATGTCTTTGCTAATTAATAGTTCATCAAGCCTGCACTATATGTAAATGAGCTACCATCAAAAATAGAATATTTATGAAACCTATATAAGTAGCTAAGTAGCTTTATGTTTCTGTTACCTCAGCATCTCATAGTAAGTGTATACTGACAGGATAACCTGTGCTTTGTCAGGTCGTTGGTGTCTTAATCGGCTACCCCACCAAGCTTGCTTGGTGAGGAGGGGGATTTTGGACACTGCAGGATGAAAAACAAGACCTGTCAATGGCGGGGGAAATAAAATTTTTAAATCTAATGAAATAAAATAAAATAAAAAGTAAAATAATATTTGAATAAGTTATATACTTCCTGAGCCTACAACGTCACTTGTAAATGTTAGAAAACTTAGTCATTATGGAGATAAACAGAATGTCTTTAATAATTGTTTATACAAACCAGTTCAACACCAGTACCAGTTCACTACTGGGGTCGACTCTTCCACTTTATATAGATCTTTCTTATTTTCTCTTTCTCTTTGCTCCCCACTCCATTTTCCTTCACTGGAAAAAATCAGCTGTGTTCAATCAAATCCAAAGGGGGGATGGACTCCACTTGGTTTTAAAAATGCCTGAGACACACTGTATGTCACAACACTGCCCCCTACAATGCCAGCAAGAGTTATGGGTCCATGGTTGAGATACAACGTATGTCACAACAGCACCCCCTACAACACCAGCAAGAACAACTAAGCCACATACTTTCACACCTTTATTTTGCTATAAATAATAGCTTAGAAAATTGGGTAAAATACCCCTATAGACAGAAAAAAGTGGCCAGCAGCCTCTACAGAGAATTCAAATTCTGTACAGCTACTGGGAATCGAACTCTGTACCTCTCACAATAAATTATGAAAGAGGGTAACTAACTTTATAACTGAAACAAGAAACCAATCACAACATAAATAAGAAGATGTTTTCAAAAAAACTAATAAGAATTAAATCTTACCTTTCTCATAATTTTTAGATCTAACAGCTAGTGTGCCATTACTTAGTGATACAGTGAAATTGGTCAATAGCTCTGACTTTAGTCCAGGAAATTTTATTGGGCTTAGCAGCCTTCCATCATAGGAATGTGTGCTTAGATTAGCACCATCAGCTAGCAAAAAATATCTGCAGGAGAAAACATTGTTCTTAAGAAAAAAGAAAATGAAAAAAAAAACAAGTTATCAAATGTCACCTTTAGAGAAAATGTTTCCAATATCTCTGCCTATGGAAACAGTGTTAATCTGGTGTGATGGTGTGTGACAGGTTTACAAAACATGTGGATGACTGAAACTATATGTGCAGAAGATTTAAGGAATGTAAGAGCATAATATCAGAATAGAAAGTGTGAGTATCTTTAAAAGAACAAGTTTAGGTTAGTTTGGACAGAAGGAAAAATGCACACATACACATATCTGACAGGAAATATATAGACGATCTTACATGGATAGTGAGTAACACTGATATGATCACAGCTTAAAATAGTCATAGTGAGACTATATGTATGTTTATTATATATAAACATACTGTATATGTATTCCTATACACCTTTATGAATGCAGATGTGATGATGTATCTTGTTGAATCCAATGTATCTTGTTGAAATCAATGGAGATCGGTTTTGATCTGGCACAGCACAATCACTAACACCACTTTTACAGCCATCACCAACAACAACACTACCACCAATGCCAACTCCTCCTTTTCACCCGGACAAGCCATCTTCTCCAACATATTCTAGCAGATAATTTATCCAGTGTTATCAGTCTGGGGATAGAGCGCTAGAGAGAGTAGGGGAAGAGACATTGAGGGAGGGAGAGAGGGGGGAAAGATAGAGATGGACATAGATAAAGAGAAAGAGTGAGTGGGAGATAGATATATAGGTAGAGAGAAAGAAACAGGAAGAGAGTGAGGAAAGGAAAGGAGTGATAGCTAAATAGAGATTGGGAAGGGTCAAGATTGAATAAGCTGTAAAATGTAAAGTAGATGTAGATACCTAAAAGATGGCAAATTGGCAGAGTGGTTAGGGCTCTGCCTCAAAATTTGTTCTGGTTCACTACACTGAACTCAAACCCCCAAGGTCAACTTTGCCTTTCGAGGTTGATAAATAAAGTACTAATCCCATATTGGGGTGTATCCTTCTTTTCACCTCTCTCTAAAAGAAATCAACCTGGTGAGAGATGGGTTTTGCCAGGACAGCACCTTTATGACTCCTCCCCATTTATTTTTTTTAGATAGATAGTCACATAGGCAGACATTCCAAATCAGACCTCTCATAAATTAACTACAATTGAGATTAAAAGGAAGACTATTAAGTTCATTGTATAAATAAAATATATAGAATAAATATTTCTTCTTCTTCTTCTTCTTCTTCTTCTTCTTCTTCTTCTTCTTCTTCTTCTTCTTCTTCTTCTTCTTCTTCTTCTTCTTCTTCTTCTTGAGAGGGTCATGGGGACAGAATCCTCAAAACTCCTTCCAGTGGTCCTGTCAGAAACAACCGTCTTCAACTGATCTGTCTGGATCCCCAAGCGAGACCAAATGACCTCATGGATGTTATCCGACCATCTTGCTCGGGGTCAAACCCTGGGTCTCCTGCCGGTTGATTTTGCTAGATTAAATATGCCAAACTAAACCAAAATAAGATAGAATATATGAAAATATGTTGTTTTTTTAACTTTGTTATTGAAAGCAACTTTTCCATAATAACTTTACTTATTCATAAAATGACAAAAATAGATGTTTTTAATGGTTCCATTACCAGTGTTACAGAAGTCATGTAAATTAAGAAAAAAAGTAAGATCATTATAGAATATTTGGTTCACGATTATAAGGTCATGAGTTAGGTTCTTGGTGGCATGTTTGTGTCTTTCAGCCAGACACTTTATTTCATGTTGCTCCAGTCCACTCAACTGGCAAAAATGAGCTGTACCTGTAATTCAAAGAGGCAGCCATGTCTCACAGTGTGGTAACTGAATCTTCCTGTACACCTGTTAAGAGTACACCTGTCTGTGGAATGCTCAGTCATTTGCATATTATATTAATTTCACAAGCAGACCAATAGCACACACACACATGCACTGGTGTTAGTAGGACATGTCTGCAAAATTCTTTGCCATTGCTCTCTACAGTTGATTCTTATTACCAACCACTTTACAGAGTATAATGAGTGTCTTTTATCATGGCACCAGCACTAGAGATGTCTGTCTTTAACCTCTTCAGTGCCGTAGACACGATAACATGTCCTAACATGCTTGAACTCCTATCCAACATTTCATAACTTCAAAGTTATGAACTTATTCCTAAAAGTTCATAACTTCAAAGCTAGATGGGGTTACTAGTTTATTGATGTGACGTTTGACAATCAAAATAGTCATTTTACTGGGAAAAAAAACCGGCACAGCAACTGTAGCTATGTAAAATATACACAGCAGTCAACAGGTTAAACACATTTTAAAAAAAACTACCATTTTTATTGAAAGGAATTTCACTTTGCTTCATTGAACCGATGTCTCAGCATGTGTTCTAGGGAGACTGCCAAATACATAATTTTTCTTTAGTTTTAGTTTTGCAGCCATATATTTCCAAACTATAACTAAATTATTTAATCAAAGATAGGATAATCAATGAACCAGTTATATAATTTCAAACAACACGGACATCATCTGTGTTATTCCTTGTTGGAGCCTGTTGTATTGCTAGTTAATAGCTGTCTTGTAGGTGTCTGTTGTATTGCTAGTTAATAGCTGTCTTGTTGGTGACTGTTGTATTACTGATTACTGTCTGTCTTTTAAAATGTGACCATATTCCACTACAAAGTGGTGCTAAGCAAGATGTTCTCCTCAACTCTTGTTGAAATTCATTAGCATACTGATTCAGATCATCATCATTATCATCATAATTGTTGTCATCATCATCATTTTTATCATGACCACTGTTAGCATTATTGTCATCATTATTATTCTTTTTATATCCATTTTTCCAAACTCGCATGGTTTGGACTAGATGTTTAACCCTTTAGCATTTACATTATTCTATATTTACTATTATATTTTCATGGTTAAGGTTTTATTTCACATAATTATCCCACATAATATTGAATCTATGAGATTTTGATATTATTTATTTTGGGAACAATACCTTAACATCAGTGTGAGTGGCCAGTTACAGCCGGCTTTAACAGAAAGAGGTGAGAGAATTCTGGCCGGATGCAGCTGGTTTAAATGCTACAGGGATAAGGCAGGTTTTCTATAGCCAGATAACCTACCTGATAACATTTATTGAACCACTACACTGTATGACATACTTTTTATGGAAGGCATAAACAATGTCACTGCTGGCTTATATAAACTGTGTCAGTATGATGTTTTGTGGAAATTGGCATGCACACACACACAAACACATGTATATATAAATGGGCTTCCTTAGAGTTTCTGACTACTAAATTTACTTGTAAAGCATTATAGTATTCAAGGGTTATAGTAGAAGACACCTGCCCATACACATGACTAACACACACACATGCACACCCAAGCCTATATATATATATATATATATATATATATATAGCATGAGAGAACAATACAATAAATTGTTGATATATATTAGTTTAATTATTGGTATAGAAGTGTGGATGAGATATTACCAGTAAGTCCATTATTCAACTTAGTACTCTATACTCAAGGAAAGTAGAGTGTAAATATTATTGAATAATATATATATATATATATCTTTAGGTTTGTTGGTTCACCACTGGATAGAGTTGGTCATTCCGTATGGTCAATCTTGGTGCAATATTATGGAGAGTACTCAACGTAGTGCAGTTCACCCGTCTTCATGTGTGTAGTTGGTGGTGCGAATACGGAGTTAATTATAAATAAAATAACAGGAGGCTGGACTGATGATAAATATATATATAAGGGTGATCTGAAAGTACAGTAGCCAGAGTCAGAACGGGATGGAAAAAGTTCAGAGAGCTTATACTGCTGTTGGCCACAAAAGGTTTCTCTCTAAAAATGAAAGGCAGATTGTATGATGCCTGTATACGAACAGCAATGCTACATGGCTGTGAGACATGGGCATTGCATGCATGCTCCATTGGATGTGTAATAGTAATATACGTGAACGGCAAAGCATAAATGAACTAAGTGAGAAATTAGGAATAAGAGGGATCAGATGATGTTTACTTGAGAGAAGACTATGTTGGTATGTTCACGTGATGGGCATGAAAGACGACAGCTGTATAAAAAAAGTGCAGGGCAATCAAAATTGATGGTAGTTACGGAGTAGGTAAACCCAGAAAAACCTGGGACGATTTGATAAATTCCGACCTTACACATTTGCACCTCTCTAAGACAATGTCACTGGACCAAGATCTTTGGCGATACACAGTAATACAGAAGACCCTCCTTGCCTATGTACAAAACGAAACCTACAGTCAGTAGGCACCTCTTAACCAAATATACACCCCAATCCACTACCCCTACCCTATCCTCCCACTCCCACCAACACCACCCTCTCCCTGTAAAGTTGGTACCACAACATCCAATCAAAATAAATGAGATAATGAGATCGTGTAGGTGTCATGAGAAATAAACACACAGTCCACGCTGTAATGTGACCGTGTAGGTAACACGGTAAAAAGTACCCAGTTCCACACTGTAAATGTGGTTGGTGTTAGGAAGGGCATCCAGCCGTAGAAAACCTGCCAGATAGTCCTATATGAGCGAGACACGGTCACCCGACCAAGCTTGCCTCAAGTGGGACATCTCCCATCTAACCCATGCTAGCGTGGAAGATGGACGTTAAACGAAGATGATGATGATAAATATATATATCCTGGAGAGGAGCAAATGCCCTAGAAATGCCATATGTCAATGCAACCCCCACCCCTGCGACAACGGCTTCCTTTGGGAATTACAGGGCCATACATACATTCATGAATGTGTCATTATGTAATCACACAAACTTAACATTTATTCATGTATGTATATATATATATATATATATATATATAATATATAAATACAGAGTGTCCCCAAAAATGTATACACACTTCAACAGCATTCTAATAATAGTGTGTATATAATTTTTGGTGACACCCTGTATATATATATATATCATCATCATCATGATTTTACGTCCACTTTTCCCTGCTTGCAAGAGTGGGACAGGTCCTATTCAGCACAGCATCTCTCCACATGTCACGGTCCTCCGTCATCTCCACCGTGAGCTTCAATGATCTGAGGTCTGCTCTCACCACCTCCGCCCATGTTTTTTGTGGTCTACCTCTACCATGTCTTCCTTCAACTGGCATTTCCTGGCGCTTCTTCACCCATCGGTCATCCTCCATGCACATTACATCTCCATACCACCGCAGTCTCCTGTCTCTCGCACACTACATTCTATCCCTCTCAGACACAGTTTCTCTCTCAACACATTTAAGCTGGGTCGTTCACACACATTGACATTGCACATCCAACGGAGCATGTTTGCCTCATTTCTCTCCAGCCATCGCATATCCTCTGCAGTTGCTGCCCATGTCTCACTACCATGCAGCATCGCGCTCCTCACACAGGCATCATATATATATATATATGTATATATATATACACACACACACATACACACACATACATCATCATCATCATCATCATTTTACGTCCGCTTTTCCCTGCTTGCAAGGGTGGGACGGGTCTTATTCAGCACAGCATCTCTCCACTCGTCACGGTCCCTCGTCATCTCCACCGTGAGCTTCAATGATCTGAGGTCTGTTCTCACCACCTCCGCCCATGTTTTTCTTTGGTCTACCTCTACCACGTTTTCCTTGGCACTTCTTCACCCATCGGTCATCCTCCATGCGCATCACATGTCCATACCACCTCAGTCTCCTCTCCTATACACTACATTCTATCCCTCTCAGACACAGTTTCTCTCTCAACACATTTAAGCTGGGTCGTTCACGCACATTTACACTGCACATCCAACGGAGCATGCTTGCCTCATTTCTCTCCAGCTGTCGCATGTCCTCTGCAGTTACTGCCCATGTCTCACTACCATGCAGCATCGCGCTCCTCACACAGGCATCATACAACCGGCCTTTCGTACGCAGGGAGAAACCCTTCTTCGTCAACAAAGGAAGCAGCTCCCTAAACTTCTTCTAACCTGTCCTTATTCTAGATACTATGGCCTCGGAACACCCTCCTCCCATGCTAATCTGATCTCCTAGGTACCGGAAGCTATCCACCACTTCTATAGCGCCCTCCTGCATTTGAAAAATGTGTCTATCAATGCGACTTCTACTGTCTAATTTCCCTGTACATCTACTGCATACATATTTCTCCCTACCTGTTAGTTTGCCTGCTATCCCACTACATCTCTTGTGTACCCATGATCTGCATTGTGTGCATTTTATAGAATTTATGCCAGTTCCTTTTCTGCATATCGAACATGGCCATTTCCCTGACGGAATCAGGGTTTTGTCCTCTTTTCTACTCATCAACACTTTTGTCTTAGCTAGATTCACTCTCAGTCCTCTTGAGTCCAACTGCTGTTTCCATAGCCAGAATTTATTCTCTAGCTCCTCTACTGATTCTGCTATAAGAACCAGATCGTCAGCATAGAGAAGTTCCCATGGACAGCCAGTCTTAAACTCCTCTGTTATGGCTTGGAGGACTATAATGAACAAGAGCGGGCTGAGGACCGAACCCTGATGTACTCCTACTTGTATCTGGAATTCCTCACTAAACTCCATTCCTACCCTGACTTTACTGAGAGTACCTTTGTACAAAGTTTGCACTGTCCTCACAAATCATTCCTCAACACCTAGCTTCCTTAGGGACCACCAGATGACAGATCGGGGTACCCTATCAAAGGCCTTCTCTAGGTCAACAAAGGCTAAGTATAGTGGCTTATTCTTCTCTAAGAACCTCTCTTGCAATTGCTTCACCAAGAAGAGGGCATCTGTTGTACTCTTCCCAGGCACAAAACCAAACTGCATCTCATCTAGTTTGACCTTTTCTCTAATTAGTTGTGCTAAAATCCTTTCTGCCACTTTCATAACCTGATCTATCAGTTTTATACCCCTATAATTGCTCCTTTCCAAAGCATCCCCTTTACCTTTATAGCAATTTATGAGAATACTGCTGCACCAGTCTTTGGGTATGACACCACCATATATAGCCTGATTGATGATGCGTGCAACCAGTTTAGTGCCTACGTCCCTTGATGCCTTTAGCATCTCAGCAACTATTCCCGATGGTCCGGCAGCCTTACCATTTTTCATTTCCCTAATCACCTCTTGGACCCTATATTCGTCAATCTCAATAGCTGGTCCCTCTGTCGGATCTACCAAGGGTAATTTCTCTCTCTCCCATTTGTTCTCCACATTCATCAGTCTCTCATAATGACATTTCCAGGCCTCCTTTTTCTGATCATTCGTGACACTAAGTACACCGGCATCATCCTGGACACATTTATCTCCAACAACATCCTGATTTGCATTGACACATTGCCTTGCAATGTGGAACACCGCACGCCTCTGATCTTCCCGTAGCAGAACATTAGCAAACCTCCTACTCTCTGCCTCCCTGCATGCTAAGTACACTTGACGTCTAGCTTCTCTCTTAGTGGCTGTATATTCTTCCCTACTCCCACCCTTTTTCCAAGCCTTCCATGCTAGTCTTTTGTCTCTAATAGCCTTATCTACTGTGCTGTTCCACCACCAGGTCACCCTCTGTCTGGTTGGAGCTCTGCTCCAGCCACAAGTTTCATCAGTAGCCTGCAGCAAGTTGTCACGTATATATATATATATATACAGAGAGAGAGAGAGAGAAATGGGCTTCCCTAGAGCTTTCGTCTACCAAATTTACTCACAAGGCATTGGATGACCTAGGGCTATAGTAGGAGACACTTGCTGAAGCTGCAGTGAGAGAGACTGAACGTGAAACCATGTGAACTTCTTAACGACACAGCCATATCCTTCCTGTGCCTCTATAAAATAGTAAATCATTTTTATCTGACAGAATTATTATCTCTTTTTTTTTTTAAATCTTCCCACTCAGATGGGAAATTTTTTATCTTGGCGTTATCAGGGAATGTAGGCCATTGTCACTAAACTAAAAGAAATAATTGCTTCGACATTTCCAGTAATCTCTTCCTTTTCTACTATTGCTGTGTGAGGCAGAAGTGCTGGTGTGTAGGGTGGATAGAAGCCAAATATTAATTAGCTTCATACTCTAGGTTATTTTACTTTCACTTTTACACACACACACACATGCCCATACACACAAACACATACACACGCACACATACACACGCACCACCAGATACACGCACACATACATGTACCTATACACACACTTGTATAGGCATGTATACACATACTTACATAAACTCAAAAACTTATATATACACATGCACACACACACACCTACAAACATGCACATGCATATATACACACAGACCTACAAACATATGCACATACATATGTACACACACTGATACACATTCACATACACACGCATGTATAGACATGTATACACATACACTTATATATACACATGCACACATATATACACACACACACACCTACAAACACATGCACATACATATACACACCCACTCACACATTTACCTACACACGCATATATAGACATGTATACACATACTTACATATACTCATATACTTATATATACACATGCACACATATATGCACACACACCTACAAACACATAATCATCATCATCGTTTAACGTCCATCTTCCACGCTAGCATGGGTTAGACGGTTTTGTTCCATTTGATGCGGAGACTGTGTCTCGCTCGCATGGAAGCGTCTCTGGCAGGTATTTTACAGCTGGATGCCCTTCCTAACACCAACCACATTTACAGTGTGGACTGGGGGCCTTTTCACCGTGTCTCCTACACGACCACCTTACATATTCACTTATACTTATATATACACACTACATATACATGTTCATATATATAATATATATATATATACACACTTCTCTTTTTTTTATTTATTTTTTACTTCCTTTATTATTCTGAAAAATTGTGTTTTTTGTGGTTGTCATTGTTGTTGCTGTTATTGTTGATGTAGTTGTTGCTGCTGCTTCCCCCTCCCCCACCACCACCACCTCATCTTTCCAGTCATTCCACCACTGTCACCCACCTTCCTACCTTCCCCCACACCACACACATCACCCTCTCCCACACCACCCTCACTCACCTTGATGAATACAGTAAAATTTAATTGTGCTGTTAAGTGGGATGTGATGGCTAAGTGGGATGTGTGATTCTGCAACATCAAATCAATACTTACTACATACTGTTTTTTGTTGATTTTTTTAACGGTTTTTTTCATCTTTTTTTGTTTTGTTTTGGCTTTTTTTTCTTTTTTTTTTCTTTTTTTTTTTACTTTTGTGGCTGTGACAAGACTGGAAAAAAAGAAAAAGCAGTATTGAGAAGGGGGTGAGAGAGAAAGAGAGGGTGCATGTGAGAGAGAGAGAAAGAGAGGGTGTGTGTGTGTGAGAGAGAGAGAAAGAGAAGGTGTGTGTGTGAGAGAGAGAAAGAGAGAGTGTGTGTGTGAGAGAGAGAAAGAGAGGGTGTGTGTGTGAGAGAGAAATAGAGGGTGTGTGTGAGAGAGAGAGAGAGAAAGAGAGGGTGTGTGTGTGTGAGAGAAAGAGAGAAAGGGAGGGTGTGTGAGTGAGAGAGAGAAAGAGATCGGTGAGAAAGAGTGGGGGAAAATAGTTGAGAGGATGGGAGAAAGAACTGTGGAATGAGATGAGAGTGGGAAAATGGTTTCTACTCTTTCTTTGAAGTAATAGTAAATCTAATTGATAATTATTATTGAGAAGTAGGAAGGATGGAAGGAAAAGAGACAGAAAGAATAACAAAGAAACTAATACATAAAAAAAAAAAAATGGCTCTCCTGATATATATATATTTTACATTTAGTATTTTTATTTATTAGTGAAATAGTTGTACTACTACAACTGTAGTTTTACTTTTATTTTATTATTATTATTATTATTAATTAACACTTTCGTTACCATTTTTTAAAGAAAAAAGTATAATTTTCATATGATTTGAAAATAATCAAGAATTCTGAGTGATTTAGTAATATAACAAACTTTCTCATTAGTAAGCTGGTGTTTGAAACATAGCTTAACAAAGATTCTTACATAAATTATGATGGAGGTTTTGTATTGTAGAACTATGGGCGGGTTCAGATAAGTTGGTGCCAAAAGGATTAAGGTGGTAAATTAGCAGACATTAGAACATCGGGTATAATGTTATGCAGTATTTGTTCTGGCTGTCTACACTCGGAGTTCAAATCTCACCAAAATCAGCTTTACTTTTCAACCTTTTAAATTTGATAAATAAAATACTAGTCCTGTACTGATTTTTCCTCTCTCTCTCTCTCTCTCTCTCTCTCTCTCTCTCTCTCTCTCTGACTCAGAGGGTTGCACCAGTTTGGGGCTGGTACTTTATTGACACCAAAAAGATGAAAGGTAAAGTAGACCTTGGTGGGATTTGTACTGAGAACACCCTGAGAGCTGAAACAAAGATCCAACACTCTAGCAACTCTACCAAACCAGTCATATTATCTTCATATTTACCTAATCAAACATAACAACTATGTATCTGACTCACACATACATAACTACCTACATATATGCACATAGACATACATATAAACACAGACACATACATACACACATGCATGCACACATATACATATGCACATATATATACATATATATACAGGCACATATACACATATATATGATCATCACCCTTTTACATATCATGATGGCATAGATTGAATGGGTCTCCCCACTCATCACAATCCTTAGACATCAAGTACACACAGAAACACAGATAAGTGACTTTGTTACTGCATATTGTTTATGGGTGGTGGTGGGAGGCATGTTTTTTTATGGTTGGTTACCCCACCTCTTCCCATTTATATTAGATTACTCACAAGTACTACTGGTAACATGTAATCATGTAACCCAGTACATACAACCTGTAACATGTTTGGGTTGTTGGCAACTAACCTGGCAACCCCACCAAACTTGCTTGGTGAGGACTGTGATTTTTGCACACCCTGAGGAACGGAAAACAAGCCTCATCAAAGGACAGAGTAACTCAGGAGAGTCAGCAGCCAGCAATCCAGTCGACTGTAGAAAAAAAAAAAAAAAAAACTTGCAGACAGAGCTTGTTAGCTTTGGTTGGCACTCTGTCTAAGAGAAGGATTCCTCTGAATTCAAAACCTTGGTAGATGGAACACTTTAGTCAACTTAGTGACAACCTTTCAAAAAACCAATAGTTTCATCTTCGTAACGAAGGCGGATGAGCTGATTGATCGTTGGATGCGGATTTGGTGCCAACCGATGTCACATTTTCCCAATGAGCATTGGTGCAATTGTACATGGTCTTTGACCTTCAGAAATGAGGATGACAAGAGTCTACCTCTCTCATTAGTGTAGATATGTGGCTTTGTGGTTAGGGTTTTCAGTTTACAATTGAGGGGCCATGAGTTCGATTCCCTGGAGGAACAGTGTGTCCTTCAGTAAGACATTATTTGAATGCTGCTCTTTTCTATTCGTCTGACACACATTAGTTGAACCTGTAATTCAAATAGCCAACCTTGCCTCACATTGTATGCATAATGTTAAATCTCTCTGAGAATTTGTATTAAAGCTACACATGATTGTGAGATGCCCAGCTGTCTGTCTCATTCTTTGAACAACTGGAACACTCATCGCTGGAAATGACAGAGGTTCAGCACATACATACAGACACACACATACATACATATATATGCACACACTCACATACATACATATATATTCACACACTCACATACATATACATACATACATACACATACTGTAAACAGCTCTACAAAGATAAAGCACACACTTCTCAGTGTTTTAAATGTTACATTTAGATACAGTTATGAAAGAAGATATATGAAGGTCTCAGGTGTAGCTATGTAATGATAATATTGTTGGTGGAAGCCGTGGGAACACAGAAGGTCACATTTGAGGGCCATATTATATTTGAACTATTAAAACAAAGATAAAATGCATCACTTATTTATATAAAACTAGCAGTGTCTCCCGGCGTTGCACGGGTAAGAACATTGATAATAGCACCTCCAATGAGAAACGTTTATTTGTGAGTGCCTGTTAAAAACTCGCGAAAATATACCAATAAGAAACTTGTTTTATTTTAAGAAGTTGAAAATACAGTTTAGCTGTCTACGTGCATTGTTCATAGAAATATTGTTGAGCCCCTTCTTTTCATACTCTTCTGTTTTGGCCTATTGGAGTAAATGTGAAAGAGAAAGTCACAGGTTAAGTTGGCAGAAGGTTCCAGTGCAATAGCAGTAAGGCGTAGGCTACTTACCTCAAAAGTTCATTCGCACTCTTTCCACTAAGTTACTCTTTCTCTCTATCCCTGTCGGTGCAGTCCCTTGCGAATTTCTCGCGTAGGCTTGGTGTAGATTTGCACCCGATCCATCTGCCCGATGCACATGTCCGCTTTGTATCGCTTTTGGAGGAAGGAGTGACTAGCAGTACGTTGTTCGGTATTATTACAAAAAGGTGTAGCAGGGAATCCCACGTGAACTAACAGCTCAGGAGGAAACTGCTTACCTTGAAGATTCATTCGCCATCATTCTTGTCAACGCTCCGTTTAGTTGGTATTTGTTGGTCTACAGTTAGATGAATGGTGCACAACAGGTTAATATTTATTGGCAAGAAGTGGCAACTGGGCTGGCTTGACTCGCTTATATTATATATTAAAATAACAGATTAAAGTTTAAGCAAAGAATCACTGCTTTCATCCTTAACGGGATCTTCTGAAACTAAAAGAATCAATCTGTGAACGCAGAAGTAAATATTTCGAAAAACGTTTTCACCGAAGGAAAACAGGAAGATGATACTTTGGTTCATGAAGACATTCCCTGGCAATGAACGGAAAATAGCGAACATAATATGTCATCAATGTTTGTCATAATGTCGTAATGCAGACAGCCAGGCATACAGACAGATATTATAAGGGCGCGACGGAGATCAATAACCGGCGCCTAACACCCCTTTAACACTTTAACAACAAAAAATTGAAAAATAAAAGCTGCAGTTAATATCTTTAGACCGCAAGGAATATATAAATGCAAGTTTGAAGTCAATCGGAGTAGAAATGTGGATTTGTATAGACTTTGCAAAAATTAGGGGACACACACGACGCACGCACTCACACACACACACACAGAGTTTTATATATATTTATATTATATAAAATAACAATACATATTCCACTGATTATTCTAAAATGTTACATTTCTGATTCTAAGAAAATATTCCATTGACTCTTTTAAAATATGACATCACTGAATTTTCTAAAATACGTGGCTGATTGTTCTAAAATATTAAATTACTGACTCTTCTCAAATATTACACTAGTTCACTGCATTTTCTCTTCCTTCTAATTTTCTTCTATCATCTCTTTCGCATTCTTTTCTCCTTTATTATACTTATGTTTGGCCAGCTTCTTAACAAGGCCATCTGCCTGTGGACTCATTAATTAGTGTGTTAGGAGCCAGTAACAAAATTATATCTTGTAGTGAACCAGTTCATAATGACTGTTTGTGGTTCTATTAGAATTCTTGCAATGTCTCTCTATCACAGCTGGGACAACTTCATATATGAATTTTTGTCAGATAGTTTAACATTCTACTAAAGTAAAACAGGAACATTAACCTTTTCATTACTATATTTCAAATGAAATACACTCTATTTCAATTAATTAACCCTTTTATTACTATATTTCTAATTAAAGACATTGTCTATGGTTTTCATATAATTTTGAAAATTATCAAGAATTTGGAGGGGGTTTAGTAATATAACTAACTTTCTCATTATGATGTTGGTGTGTAGGGCATAATTTTACAAAAGTTCTTACATAAAATGTTAATGGAAGGTTTTTAGATGAATATAAACACTTCGAAATAAACAGCTTTGTATTATAGAACCAGGTACAGTTTCTGATGGTTTAATATCAATAGTAGTGATGAAAGATTTTGAAGGATTTACTAAAATTGTTACATATTTTATGACAAAGCTAATAACTTAACATAAGGTTCTGATATAAAATTATGTTGGAAGATTTTAATTTAGATAGGAACCCTTTAAAATGGGTGATTTTGTTTCACAGAACCAAAGCTGGGTTGGTATCACACATGAGACCGCCTGTTATCATATGATTAAAAAAACTCATCTTTTTAGAGTGTCCATCATTAAATTTTAAACTTATCATAGATTTATGTAAGAACCATTTTTCAAACAACAAATTTTGGTATTTCTCTACATATTTCCAAATTCTTGATTATCATAAAAATTGCTGGAATCATGTGCACAGGGCAATTCATTAGAAATGTGTTAATGAAAGGGTTAACTCTTTAGCATTTACATTACTTTATATATACTATTGTATTTTCACTGTAAACACTTTATCTCACATAATATCGAATCTTTGAGATTTTGATGTTATTTATTTTGAGAACAATACCTTAACATAAGTATGAGCAGCCGGTTATAGCTGGTTTGAAAAGGAAGAGGTGAGAGAATTCTAGCCGGATATGGCCAGTTTAAATCCAAATGGGTTAACAGAAGCAGCACAGACATGTGCACACAGTAAACAGATCCTCCATCAGTTTTAATGATTAGCACTCCAGTTGTTTGATCAGTGTTTCTACATACACATTAAAGCTGCACTGGTTCTATAAAACAAAAGAGTTTCTATTTAAATAAAATCTGCTGGTCTAATTTTATATAGGAACCTTCTTAGCATCATTTACCATATGATTAGTGCAAAATTCATGAAAAGTACCAAACAACACTATGACTGTATTACAGTAAACATTAAAGTCTTTACTATAAATCTGCAAATTTTTGCAATAATCTCATCTCTAGTAAAGGTACTATAAACATCTGAATTAACAAACCTATTTTAAAATATATTCTGCTAAATCATTGCATGATGTTAAGAGTTAAGTTACTATCTTTGTCATGAAATAATTAATATCTTTAGTAAATCCCTAAAAATTCTTTACTAATTAATTGAAATAGAGTGTTTTTAATTAAAAATATGGCCACGAAGGGCTTAACTTCTGTTACCTGTCAACAGCTAAATGAGTTAAGAAGTTTGCTTCACAATCATAAGGTTCCAAACTCAATCCCTTTGTGTAACATTTGGGCATGTGTCAGGTACTCTACCCTCAGGGTGACCTAAACCTCATGAATGAAATAAGGTAGACAGTAATTATATGAATGTATTGCATTGACTGTATGTAATTCAAAGATCCTATCTTGTCACATATTGTGTCATACTGATTCAGCTTTGGAATTATATTAAACCTTTAACATTTACGTTACTCTATATATACTATTGTATTTTCACGGTAAAGGCTTTATCTCACATAATATTGAATCTATGAAATTTTGATATTATTTATTTTGAGAACAATACCTTAACATAAATATGAGTGGCTAATTACAGCTGGTTTGAAAAGAAGGAGGTGAGAGAATTCTGGCCAGATACAACCAGTTTAAATGCTAAAGGGTTAAAGTTACAAATGTTTGTGGAATACTCAACCATTTGCACATTAATTCATGAGTTAGATATACAGTTGATTGAACGACTGAATGCTCATCACTAAAACTGGTGGAGGATCCATCATAATTGTATGTAGCCAAGACACAAAACTGTAAATGAGCCAGTTCAACTAGTCATAAGTAGGTATCATGGATTAGAAGTACTTGTAGAAAGTTCAAAAGTTCAACTGCTTTTTTTCTGATTATATATAACATGAAGATGGATGGTCTCCATAAAACACATTTTGCCTATTGTATTTTTGTATTTTTACCACTTCTTGTCAACAACTCTTACATAAAATGGAATGTAGCTATTATCCATCTAGTTTAACCCTTTCCTTGCTGTATTTTTAATGAAATACTTTGTACTAATTGATGAAGAATTTAGGAAGGATTTATTACAATTAGAATTGCAGTAAAATGGTATTCATAGCATAACAAAATGTTCATATATAAAATTATGTTAGAAGGTTTTAATTTAAACAGGAACTTTTTAAAATAGATTGTTTTGTTTCTTCTTCATCATCATTGCCAGAATTTTTAGTGCATTGGATGAAATGCAATGCAGTATTTTGTTACAGCCCTCTACATTCTGGTTTCAAATCTTGCCAAGGTCAAATTAGCCTTTCATCCTTCCGGGGTTGATAAAATATAGTAACAGTCCTGTACTGGGATCGATTTAACTGACTATCCTTTCCTCTCAAAATTGCTGGCCTTGTGCCGATGTTAGATAGAATTATTATTGCTCTGTCACACAATGCAGATGAATAATACACCAGGGTATTTAGTCATCTGTCAAGTTACAACAAGGACCTCAGACAGACAATACTTTCCCCAAAATGTGCGCATTACCTAGCAAAGCCACCTTTTCTATGACACCTAACTTGTATGGTATTCCCAGTCACTTTAGGATGTCTTGAAGTTTCAATGAAATTGACCCTAATACCCTGATCACAACTAGTATCACTTTCACATGACCCTCTTACATTCCAAAGAGCCTTGCCATCTCCACTTTCAATTCAAAGTACTTGATGATATTTTTCAGTCTCCTTACTTGCAATAATCATGTCATTTAGTATGGCCATGTTGATGATCTGACAATATTTGTCTTTCTTGTTCAATATGACAATATGTCTGGTTGGCAATGCTTAATTATTCTATCAGTCTGAAAGTCATAATCCCAGAATATCGTTACTTTCTCTTCCTCTTGCATTACTTTACAAGGCACATATTCATACCAATTCTCTATGGCCTCATATTGGTATTTATGACACAGAAGCCAATGAAGATATAGACACACTTTATCATGGTGGCACTTGTATTCTTTTTGCACAAGGCTCTCACATCCATTTACCAGGTGGGCTACATTTTCCACTTTCTTTCCACAGCGTCTGAATTTCTGGGTTTCGGAAGTTTTGTATATTTCACCGAATTGGTAGCAAGAGCTTGGTCTTGCACTGCAGCTATAAGGCCTTAAGTGACACGTTTCACATCACCTTGCTTAAGCCATGTCCACCGTGCATTTTCATTTCTAGAAGATCTTTTCTTTTCTCTTCTGCTCTTCTTCCTTTCCAACCATTTCTACTGCATTTATACCCATATCTTCTGCTGCATATTACGACAACTCTTCATCACTGTTTACCAAATATTCTGCAAACATTCTCCTTTCACTCCTTATACAATGGTCCATACTGATGAGGCTTCTGCCACCATTCTTTCTCTTCGTGTATAGTGTATTAATATTTGCTTTGGGGTGTAAAGCTCTGTACAGTGTCCTTAACTTTCTCATCTTTCTATCTAATTTTGATATTTCTTCTTCACTCCAACTGAGAATGGATACACTATATCTAATCACTGCAACTACCCAAATATTCATTGCAGTAACCAGATTTCTCGCATTCAAGTTGGATTTTAAAATCATTTTTTTTTTTTTAAATATGTCTCTCTAGCCTTTTCTTTCATTTTTGCATTGAAAATATCCTTTAGTTCTAAAATCCCCAAATATTTATAGCCATTATCTTCTGGTTCTCTCGTGGTTTCTCCTAATGGCAGTCATAATCCACTACAGGCTGCTTTCTTCCCTCTTTTCATGTTGAGTACAGAGTATTTGAAAATCCCAAATTCCATACCGATATCACTTCTATATATCTGAACTGTTCTAACCAATGAGTCTATTTGGTTTTCAGGTCATCCATAAATAGAAGGCGGTTTATGAATGGCCCTTGCTTTCCAAATCAGTAGCCTATTTTTATTTTTCTGAGTGTGAGTGTTATAGGTATCAGTGTTATAACAAATAGTAATGTTGAGAATGAGTCCCCTTGGAAGACACCACTTTTAATTTCTTCTTCTCCCAGAAATACATTGCTTGAGTATAATTTGGTTCTCCACTCTAGCATACTATTCAGCATAAACTTTGTGATGTTTTCAGCAATACCAAACATCTGCAGACATTCACCAATACAAGAATGGGGCACCATATTATATACCTTCTTAAAGTCAATCTAGCTATAGACATGTTTTGTGTGATGTTTCTTACAATGCTTCAAAACTGTCTTATCAATAACTAGGTGACCCTTGGTACTTTGGGACTTCCTCCTACATCCTTTTTGTTCCTTTGGTAGTATTCCTTCCTGTGATAGAAAAGCATATGTCTACCCAACAAATATCCCAATGAGAACCTTCCATATTATGTTTCAGCATGCTATAGGATGGTAGTTTCCCACAGCATTCCCCTTCTATCTTTTATTACTATTATTATTATTATTATTATATTTTCTCTTGATTTTGCTTTTTGTGCAATGACTACCATGTATCAACCAGATACTTAGGGTAGGCATCATTGGTTTTGACAGTTTCCGATAGCTTTTTTTTTCCTTTCCCCACTTTTTTTTCATTTTGTTCCATCCTCACATTCACTTAACAAGTCATATCACAAAAGTTGATTATTATTATTATTATCATTTTCATATGAAGATTAATTCATCTTTTTTTGTTACTGATTATTTTAAAGATTTTCTTTTTATCACTTTTCAGAGCACATCCAAAAGAATTTCTCTGGTTAATGCTGAAATTTCCGAAAGTCACATGGACAAAAAAAGTTACGCTTTTCGTATTAAACCGAGAAATCATCGCCGTGCCTTTTATCTACATGCTGAGAATGAATTAGAGCAGAACAACTGGATGCAAGCAATCTGTTTTGCCAAGGCAGCTGGCCGACTTGGTGACAACTCTCAGGCATGTGTCCTCCAATGATGACGACTCCCTCTTTGTATCTTCATCTAGTTACTATGTGTGGGCAGGGTGGGATGAAACACAAAGCAGACAGAAACGTTCATGATGGTGGTGTTGGTGCGTGCAAAACAGTATACCTATGGGATATAGGTAAAAAAATACATAACAATACCACCAAAATTCATCTTCATCATCATAAACATTTAGAATATTCCAAGGACAAAATGACACAAGTATTTTAAGGTAATTTGTTCCTCCTAATACAGGGGTTAGACTTCATACTCATCATGGGGTCATTTTTTGAGGCAATGTTTTACTGCTGGATGCCCTTCCTTGCACTCATTCTTTTAGTTGCCTAAGATAAGAAAATGAATATAAATAAACAATGACATGATTTTGGAAATAAAAAAAAATTTTTTAAACTTGCAGAGGAAAGAATCCGTTCTTCAAATTGACCAAGAAAGAAGGCAGCTTTACAATAGCTCTCAAAATCATGAATTTAAAATAGCTTTTGTTAAAAAGGAAAAACAAAAAAAAATTATTTTTATTTTCAAGTTTCCCTTCATTTAAAGAAAAAAAATTTCTCGTTTCAATTCTTTTCAAAGAAATCATTATTATTTTTTCAAATCAATTTTTTTCTTTCTTTCAAATTGTGTTTAAAATTTTATTTATTCTATCTTTCCCTGCTTTTTTTTTTCTGTTTTAAAAATATTTTATATTTTTATGTATGTCTTGTTTTGTAATTTTAAAAAAGGCTTATATTTAATTCCAGCCATTTTAAAATATATACGTTTCTTTTTTTTTTTTTTTTGTAATTTATTCAACAATATATTATATATATATGTATAATATATATTATATATATATATATATATATATATATATATATATATATATATATATGTGTGTGTGTGTGTATATATAAACACACAATCACAAAATACACACTTGTGTTTTCAAGTGTTCAGTTGCTAGTGTGAGGGTGTGTTGTGTATACAATGTTCATATGTACATAGGTATGCACCTCAAGTAAGATTGTGTGCGTGAGTGAATGTGTGCATGTGTGTGGTTGGCTTTGTATGTGTGTGTTGTGACATACACACCCAGCTCTTCTGCTCATCTCTGTGACATCTATACATAATAATTTCAACATATTTATTTTGAAAGTTGCTGCTGAAATACAGCTAAATGGAGGCAATTATGCCTCCAACTGACCTAAAAACCCGATAAGTAATATTGTATAACTCTTAATATCCTGCACCTCATGAAACAGCATTAGCAAGTACAAAACAGCACTATGACTGCATCACATTAAATATTGTAGTCTTTACTCTAATACTTCAAATTTTCACAACGATCTTTTCAGTACTAAAGATACTATAAACATTCGTATTAATAAACTCATCTTTAGATATTTTCTGTTAAATTATTACACTCTTAAGTGTTAACTCTTACTGCTCTGTACTGCATGAAAATGCATTAGCAAGACATTTTGAAAAGTACAAAACAGCACTATGATTACATCACATTAAAGATTTGTTCTAATACTGCAAATTTTCACAACAATCTGTCCACTATACTAGAAACATTTGAATTAACAAACCTGTTTTTATATATTTTCTGCAAATCATTACAGGATGTTAAGGTTTAAGGTTACTTTTTCTATAGATTTTTGTTGTTGTTTAATTTTTTTTCCAGCATGGTCACCCTTATAGTTTCTATTTCATTGTTTTAAACCATGTTTTTAATCAATGTGATGTATTTTTGTTCCATGACTTTCTCAAATCACCAAATTGTATTAGATGTAGTGAAGAAGATGATAAAGAAGCTAAAGAAGAAGAAAAACATTAGTAACATAGAAGAATCCTATCAGTTGCATGTAAAACAAACAAACAAACAATAGTGCTCTCTTCTCTATAGTATTTATTAATTATGTAGTCTTTATATATATATATATATATATACACACACACATATATAATGTGTTAGTTACACGTCCACAATTTATTTCATGACATCATTGGTTGCTGAAGGTATTAAAGTTATGTATGAAAGAACAGTGGTTGGTTTTTATTATTATTATTATTATAATTTTGCCTTTCATCCTTACGGGGTCAATAAAATAAAGTACCAGTAATGCACTGGGTAATTGCTGGCCTTGTGCCAAAAGTAGAAACAATTATTATTATTATTATGGTGGGTTGGCAGAATTGGTAGAGTCTTGGATAAAATGCCATTGCACTATGTGTTCTGGTTCTTTACATTCTGAGTTCAAATCCCTCTAGAGCAGCAGATTAGTAGAGTGATTAGAACATCTCTCCAAGGTCAACTTTGCCTTTCATCTTTCCAGGGTTGATAAAATAGGGTACCAGTCAAGTACTGGGGCTGATTTAATCAACTTTGCCCTAACCCTCAAATTTATTGGCTTTGTGCCTAAATTAGAAACTATTATTATAAATTTGACTTTCCTACATAGAACTGAACGCAACTTTCTCTGGCAAAATATGATGAGTATAAATAAGCAAGAAATACAAACGGTAAAACAAAACAAACAAAAAAGACAAAAACTTAAGGGATGTGTGTATATAAATGTATATGTGTGTGTGTATGTGTATATATATATATTTATGTGTGTGTATGTATATATATATATATATATATATATATATAGTGAGCAAAGGCACTGCACAAAGCCAATCCCACTCTCTTAAGATGATATTTACCAAAAAGAAGAACAAGTCAACATCATTGGATACCATCACTATAAAAGCTTCACGGCACAGGCATTGCTTTATATCTGGAGATCTCTCTGCACTTGTCGTCACATGGTACCATGGGCCCAGCACTATGTGTCAATAATTGTCACAAGTGTAGTGTTTGTACCAGAGTTTTCAAGTCGCTGGCTGGACTAAAAAGTCACACTTGTTCAGCGCATCGGTAGGGGTTCTCCTACGTGGATATAAAGTAGTGGCCGTACTCGAAAACGAATTGGCAGTCACCATATATATATATATATATATATATACACATATTTGTGAATATGTTTATGCATGTATGATGTATGTATATATATATATGTGTGTGTGTGTGAGTGTGTGTACATAGTTATATAAAGAGCGTTTACACTTTGTTGTTGTTCTTGATTGCTTGTTTGTTTTTCTTTTCTTTTTCCTTCACAATATTAATGTGTTGTTGTTACTTAATAATAATAATAATAATAATAATATCATTATTAGAAGGCTTTGCTCCAGTATGACCTTAGCTGTGATGGCTAAACCCAAACTAAAAGGACTTTATTATTTTGTTATACATTAGTGCGGTGGATTGGCAATATCGGTAGAGGGTCGGACACCATGCTTTGCAGCATAGAGTTTCACCTCTTTATGGTCTGAGTTCAAATCCCGCCAAGGTTAACTTTGCCCTTCATCCTTACGGGGTCGATAAAATAAAGTACCAGTAATGCACTGGTATAATTGCTGGCCTTGTGCCAAAAGTAGAAACAATTATTTTGTTATACATACAACAATCAGTGTTTTGTGAGAGGATGTCTATGGCTTTGTATCTAAATAACTTCACATTTTTAATTAGAATACAGTTTTAACTAAGTGGCATCCCAGCCTATTTTAGTCTTCTTTGGATTGGTGTAAAGTAGGGGTTCCCAACTAGGGTCCCATGGGCCCTTAGAAGTCTGTGAGTTAAGTTCAAAATTTCATGTACTTTGTTATAACTATGATACACAAGTCAGTATCCATTTTGTGTGGGTCGATGAGCTAAGTTCAAAATTCCAAGTACTTTATTATATAAATATAATATACACATATTATTGTGTATCCATTTCAAAGGGCGGTGGATTGGCAGTACCAGTAGAGGGTCGGATGCCATGCTTTGACGCATAGAGTTACGCCCCTTTCCATTCTGAGTTCAAATCCCGCCAAGGTTAACTTTGCCTTTCATCGGGGTCGATAAAATAATGTACCAGTACTGCACTGGGTAATTGCTGGCCTTGTGCCAAAAGTAGAAACAATTATTGTGTATCTATTCTACTGGGATTATTCTGTGAGTTAAGTTTAAATTTTCAAGTACTTTATTAAAAACATAATACACAAAAGCTCTTAACTAATTAATTTATTATTGAACAGAAGTATACAATAATGAAATAATTAAATAAAAACAAGATTAAAATAATAAACAGAAAGAGAAAAAAATAGAAAGTGGGGAGGACTCTACACCCTTATTGTGTGTATAGATCTATTGGGTATTCATTCTACTGGGATTCCATAAGCTAAGTTCAAATTTTAAAGTAACTTTGTCAAGAACATAATACACACACACTATTGGGTATCCATCCTTCTCTCAGAATAAACATTTCTCTTTTGTGATTGTTATTCCCACTGTATAACAATCTAGGTAGGAATTGTAATGGAGGGAGTCTGTGGGAAAATCTATTTATATAAAAGGGTCCATTGTTGTGAAAAGGTTGGGAACCACTGTTCTAAATGGGGAAGTGTCTTCTAATTACTTGGTGTGGGCTTTTTCTTTTTCTTTTTCTTTTTCTTTTTCTTTTTCTTTTTTTTTCTTATCCAATGCTTAATAATTCCAGCAGATTCATATTTTTAATTGTGATGCTCTTAAGGAAAATAATAATAAAAGAAATTATTATTATTATTATTATTATTACTATCATCATCATCATTATCATTATTATCATTATTATATTAGGGCAGTGGGATTGGCAGTATCGGTAGAGCACCAGACAACATGCTTAGCGGCATAAAGTTACGGCCGTTTACATTCTGAGTTCAAATCCTGCCGAGGTTAGCTTTGCCTTTCATGCTTACGGGTCGATAAATAAAGTACCAGTCATGCACTGGGGTCAATTTAACCGACTTTCCCATCCCCCAAAATAGTTGGCCTTTTGCATATATATAAGAAACTATTATTAGGGGGTTGGTTTGGCAGTATCGGTAGAACGTCAGACACTATGCTTTGCAGCATAGAGTTATGGCCCTTTACGTTCTGAGTTCAAATCCTGCCAAGGTTAGCTTTGCTTTTCATCCTCATGGGGTCGATAAAATAAAGCACCAGTAATACACTGGAGTCGATTTAATCAATTTTCCCCTCCCCTTCAAATTGCTGGCCTTGAGCCTAAAGTAGAAACAATTATTTAGTTACACCACTTTCATTCTGAGATTAACTTTGCCTTTCATTCTTCTAGAGTCTATAAAAATATAGCACCATTCAAGAACTGGAGATCAATTTAGTAAAATTCCTCTCCCTACAAAATTACTGGCCTTGTGCCTAAATTAGAAATCATTATTACTGTCTCCAGAGTGATCATCATCAGAGATGGACATAGCCAAGACATGAGAGTGTGCAAAAATTAAATGCATTTATCACTCTTTGTGGTGATAGTGGTGGTGGGGCCAAATAAGTAGCAGTAATATCCATGGGTTCATCTAATCACTTGTACACCTAACCTTGATAATTGCTAAGTCAAGATAAACCATTATCAACACTATCATCATTATCATCATTATTATTATTATCATGAAGTCTTTGAGTTTCCTGTTTTCATCTTATAGCACAGGATCCAAACCACAGTCCTGAAATTATAATAATATTAATAGTAGTTATTATTATTTTTGAGGTGGATTGGCAGTATTGGCAGAGCATCAGATACCATGCTTTGCAGCTTAGGGTTACGACCCTTTACGGTCTGAGCTCAAATCCTGCCAAGATTAACTTTGCCTTTCATCCTTATGGGGCCGATAAAATAAAGCATCAGTAACGTACTGGGGTCGACTTTCTGCCCCCCCCCCCCCCCCCCCCCCCCCCCAAAAAAAATTTACTGGCCTTGTGCCTATACTAGACATCATTATTATTATTATTAAAACCTTGCAAACTATTTCACCTTTTTGTTTTCATTAATCCAATTGTTTGTTTTGTTTTATGTAATATGTCCACAAAAGAAACCTTTTCCTATTGTTTTTCTTATATTATCTTTATATATATTTTAAAGGGATGTATATACCATCATATATATATATGTGTATGTGTGTGTATATATATATATATATATATGTATTATATATATATGTTATATATATATGTATTATATATATGTATTATATATATGTAATATATACATATATATATATAAAGAAAAAAAGATGAAATCGAAAATGCAACTGGAGTCTTATTTTTAAAGAAATATATCAATTTCGCAGTTCTTCTGCTTTTCAAAAGTAGAGTTGAGATGGAGGGTCTGTGGTTTTTCTCAACTCTGCTTTTGAAAAGCAGAAGAACTGCGAAACCGGTAAAGGAACCAAATAAATATATATATTTTTTTTTAAATAAGACTCCAGTTGCATTTTCGATTTCATCTTTTTTTCTTTATACTTTCACTCGTGTAGGACACCTCAGTTATTTTTCATTTAAAAAAAAAACAAAAAAACCTCACTTTCTAATATATATATATATATATATATATAACGAAGGAAATGTGGTAAGGAACCAGGTGGACCATAACGCACCAAAGTACTCAATACTTGAGGTAGTAGAGTGGGTAATAGGAACCAGTAAGACCCCGGGGTCTTACTGGTTCCTATATATATATATATATATATATTGGAAAATGCGTGAGATCCTTGGTACGGTTAGGTATATTTGAAAAAAAGGAAAAGAATGACTTCACTTGTAGTTCTAAACAAATTGATTTAATTTTATAATATAATATTATAAAATTAAATCAATTTGTTTAGAACTACAAGTGAAGTCATTCTTTTCTTTTTTTTCAAATATATATATACAAATCATTTCTATTTTTTATGCTTATTAAAAGAGAAGAAAAAAAACCTGTTGTGTACATTTTGTTTGAAACATTGAAGAACAAAATCTTGGGATTCTACTTTTATTTTTTAAAAAAGAAGTTGCTAATCTTAGCAAAATTTTCTGTAATAATGTCACACAATTCACACCAATGTTTATCTTTGTAAACTTGTTTGTAAAATAAAAAAAAGAAAAGAATCATAGAAATTTCTTTTACACTCAGAGGAATTATGAAACAGCTAATCAAATTAAGCACACTAGATTTATTTAATAGTTTTATTTATAACATTGTGGAAAAGTTATTTTAGCCATTTAAGATACACACAAGCAATTGTTTTGATGTCTGGTCACTGATCTGGTTATACTGTAAAAAAAGAATGTTAAATATACTTTGTTTATCATTTATTTCCTGGTATCAAATTTTTTGCTGTGATATGGTTGATTTGGTTACTTACCACTGCATAGCAGTGAGACTATGTCAGTGATCACCTCGCAAACAATGTATCAAAAGTTTTGACACCAGTAAAGGGAAATTAACAGTTTTTATGTATGTTTTTTTAGGTGGTGAATTGGCAGAGTCATTAGGGGCATTAAATTAAATGCCTCTTCCACAATGTAATTGCTTTAGATTCAACAACTGGTCTGAGATCAAGCTGCTTGCCAGACAAGTACAACTGTGGTCAAAGGACTCTACCATGGTGTAATTGCTTTAGTTTCATCACACCATCTCAGATCAAGTTACTTACCAGACAAGTACAACTGTAGTTAAATGACCCTACCATGGTGTAATTGCTTTAGTTTCATCACATTTTGGATCAAGACACTTGCTGCCAAATAAGTACAACTTTGAAATTTTTATTTATTATTTTATCTGTATGTTGTTATTGTTAAATTAACCACTTGTTCCCCCTAACACATACCACCACCACCACCACCATGAAATGTAATCCAAGCATTATTGGCTACATATGTATAAATGTGTGTGTGTGTGTTATAACTAGGATTATAAACACCATACACATAGTTTCTGTTTACCCATTCTCATATTAAGGTGCTGTATTAACCCTACATGTATGAGCTTGCAATCTGGTTTGCAGCACATGCATTAAACACATCAAATTCCATGCACTTCCGACATAAGCATACTCTTATGTTTTGTTATTTTTTTGTTTTTTTTATAACAAAAAGACAAATTACTGCACATACACACACACAGAGAGACACACTCGTGCATATGTATATGTATGTCCACCGGGGGTGAATTAAGCTTGTATGATAATTGGCTGAAAATTTCTTCAGGGACTTGCATATTATTTATGGTAACAAAGAAATTAATTTGGAGTTCTTTAAATACTATGGAAGCCCCTGGCTGCAACCTACTCAGCCAGCTACCTTAATCCAGTACTGATGTACACATATATGCATAAAATATTGTTTTAGGGCCATCAGTATGGCCTTGTCACTTAAGTGATCAACTCCGGAACAGAAAACTGGTTCACATCCAGTATGCTAAGTAAGATTTAACTTGAATCTTTTGACCAGTATCTCTTATTATAACTGATATACTGTTCCATGAAAGCATTCTGCTGAGAAAAGGACTCAAACTGTGGCTCTCTGATTTGAATGTCATGAGACCACCATAGCGAGTGGGGATGTCTGTATGATGTTAAATAGCTTTTTTTTTTTCTTAATCATAATATGTATTCATAAATATACATATATCTATATATATAGAGAGCGAGTCTGCAGTGCTGAAATTGTTTGGCGCCACAGTCAGGATTTTACCTATCTCTGTATGTGTGGGTATATATATACACACACAAACACACATATATATATATATATATATATATATATATATTCACACACACACACATATATATGTATGTGTGTATATATATATATATATATATATATATATATATATATAAAGAAAAAGGGATGAAATCGAAAATGCAACTGGAGTCTTATTTTTAAAAAAAATATATATATTTATTTGGTTCCTTTACCGGTTTCGCAGTTCTTCTGCTTTTCAAAAGGTGAGTTGAGATGGAGGGTCTGTGGTTTTTCTCACATGTGAGAAAAACCACAGACCCTCCATCTCAACTCTACTTTTGAAAAGCAGAAGAACTGCGAAACCGGTAAAGGAACCAAATAAATATATATATTTTTTTTTAAAATAAGACTCCAGTTGCATTTTCGATTTCATCTCTTTTTCTTTATACTTCCACTCGTGTAGGACACCTCGGTTATTTTTTATTTTGTAAAAAAAACCTCACTTTCTAATATATATATATATATACAATGACACCAAATCACCAAATCAATAATTTTCTTTTAAAGTTTTATCACTTTCCCATGCTTCCCTCTCTCTCTCTCTAAATATGATTTAAACTTTGATGCATAAGTTCTCTTTGTTATGGCAAAATATATCTGTTGAATGTAGCTCATCATATAATATTTAAAGGCTGTAAACCGACAAAGAAACTTCTTTGTAAATCATTCGACCTGCTAAAACTGCATCATTGTTTTCATTTATATCAAACTGATTCCATCTAAAATGCTGAGACTATCTGTATATTCCACATCTTAGACTTCTTTTCTCTCACAATAGTAAGCACAGCACAGGTTGACCCTAACTGCAGTGTTTAACAGAGCACCATCACCTAACTATGTGTAACTCCTCAGCTTTAAAAGTGGGTGAGTAGTGAATGCTTCAGTGTTAGAATATTAGTTTTTACTGTATAAATTAATAAGATGCTTGTTAACTTAATGACGTGTTTTTCAAATTTGGCTGCCGGGAATAATTCAGCTTTCATTTCTTCTCGTAAATTCCGGTAGTGTTGCTAGAAAATTATATATATATAAAAAGTATAGACACAACCTGACTGAATGATTAAGAATCTCACTTCACAATCATAAAATCTCAGATTTGGTCCCACTGTGTGGCATCTTGGACAAGTGTCATTTACTACAACCTTACTACACTTACCAAAGCCAGTGAGCAGAAACTATTTCAAAGCCTATCGGTGGGAACTGTACCTGTAATTCTAAAGGCTAGCCTTGTCATACACTGTCGCACTGAATCTCTATGAGAATTACATTAAGGGTATACATGTCTGTGGAATGCTCAGCAACTTGCTTGCTAATTTCATGAGTAGGTTGTTCTGTTAATCAAACAACTGGAATACTCATTATTGTTGAAACCAATGTATATCCATTCTACATCTAAAGACTAGTAGCTATCTCTACAGTTTTGAGTCTTTGGTTCATCAGTTTAGCAACAACAGCAATGCCAGTAAAATGTTTCAGTGCTAATGTTTTTCCTGAAGACATCAGTTAACCCTTTCATTACCATATCTCTAATAAAAGATGCTGCCTATAATTTTTGAATTCTTTTGAAAATAATCAAGAATTTTGATGGATTTAGTAATTTCTTCATTGTAAAGTTAATGTTTGTAACAGAACTTAACAAAGGTTCTTACATGAAATTATGTTGGAAGGTTTTTTATATATAAATATGAGCACTTTCAAACAAATTTTGTATCATAGAACCAGGGATGAGTTTAGACTGTTTAGTATCAAAAATGTTAAAGAATATAGTTTTGAAGTTGCTACTTAGAATCAGTTATTACTTATAGTTTTATTAACATTATCTCAAAATTTTCTTTAAAAACAAATCCCAATGCCTGTGTTCATGAGTTCAAACCTTGCAAGAGACTATGGTTCCATTCCCCCATCATGACAATGACAAATTACTCAGATTATTTTAGACTATCTAATTGAAAATAACTAACCTATTTGGAAGGTCATTTGACTTACATACTTGAAAAAACAAAATTCCCTTGCCCTCCCCATCCCTGTTGACATGAAGAATTTGATGGAAACTATACAAAAATATTACAAATTTTAAACTTGCTTTTAAACTTGCTTTACATGACAGAAGAATTGGATCTAATAAAAATATTATGCTGTAAATTTAGTTTTAAATTTGGTTTTCAAATCTACTACTTCTACTTATTATTGAGGTTAGTTTTGCCTTTCATCCTTACAGGGTCGATAAAATAAAGTACCAGTAAGCACTGGGGTTGATTTAATCGACTTCCCCCTCCCCCAAAATTGCTGGCCTTGTGCCTATATAAGAAACCATTATTATAGCAAAATCATTAGACCATCAGGTTAAATGTTTGCTGCCTTTACTTACAGCTCTTTATCTTCTAATTTCAAGTCTTGTTGAGGTCAACTTTGCCTTTTGTCCTGCCATAGTTGATAAAATAAAATACCAGACAAGTACTGGCGGGGGTCTGGTATAATCAACTTTTCCATCTTCTCCCAAATTGCTGGCCTTGTGCCTGAATTAGAAACCATCATTATAGCATTACAATAAAAGATGTAGAACCATTTTGTAAACTCTATGCAAAACAAGGTAAGATAGTTGGAATTTAGTGATTGATGTTTTGTAACAAGTTATTCATCTTCATTTTTGAAATAAATATCATTCAAGAATGTGAGACACAGTTTATAGTTGTGTAAAATAGAGTTATTGTTGCTAATTAAATTGAATTAAACTTCTAGGTGGAAAATATAAAATCACTTACCTTGTCCATCACCTCCTGAACATTACCTTTGTCATCATCATCATCATTTTACGTCCGCTTTTTCCCTGCTTGCAAGGGTGGGACGGGAACTGATTCTGGCTTGATTTCTACAGCTGGATGCCCTTCCTAACACCAACCTCATTTGCAGTGAGTGCTGAGTGCTTTTTTGCCGTGGCACCTCCACGACCACTTTGCAGTGGAATGATATGGGCCCCAATCCCTATCATCTCATTTCTACAGCTGAGTAAACTGGAGCAATGTGAAATAAAGTGTCTTGCTCAAGGAAACAACACATCACCTGTTCTGAGAATTGAACTCACAACCTTTCGATTGCAAGGCCAATGCTCTAACCACTAAGCCATGTGCCTCCCATGTAAATGCAAAATCCATTAACCATACTCACCCAAACTATGGCTAAAAATTCCATGTTTTGCACAAACTCAGACATATGCCTGCTAACTTCAGATCTCCACAAGAAAAGGGGACCTGTTATTTTGCCCCTCTGTTCCCTCCTGTTACTTCTAGTATACGACCCATAACCCCTAACCCCTAAAATATTGAGCAAAAATATTTGTTGTTGGTTGTGGTGAGAATCCCAATGGACAGTAGTTAATCAAAGCATTAAAAGAAACCCTTAGGTACTGTATTGCAGATAAAAGTTAAACTTCATCTTGTTATTGATATTCTAGCTGTGTCGTAATCCTGTCTTTACTGTGGACATGTTATTCAAGTATTTAGATCTTAAACACAATGTTGGTTTTAAAGATGGCAGAGCCTTTGATGAATGGAAATTTGGCTTGTTACATTATGCAATATCACAAACTGCATAGCAACTCTATTGTTTGCTTAACCTTCTTGTTAGCATATTTCTAATGAAAGACACTGCCTATGATTTTTGATTACTTTTTGAAATAATCAAGAATTTGGAAGGATTTAGTAATATAACTAATGTTGTCAATAACAATTCCATGCTTGGAATATAACCTAAGAAAGTTTCTTAAGTAAAATTATGGTGTAAGATTTTTAGATAAATATAAACATTTTAAAATTTACAATTTTGTATCATAGAACCAGAGACTGTTTCAGGTGATTAGTTATCTTTGAGAAAAAGTAGATTTCTTTGATGCTGCAACATCATCACCATCATCATTTTACATCTGCTTTTCATGCTGACACGGGTTGGATGGGTTGTCACAATCTAAGACTAGATCTGTTGGATAGACCTAATCTTGCTCATATATTCCATATTTGGCATGATTTCTATGGCGGGATGCTATTCTTAATGCCAACCACTTTATAGAGTGTATTGTGGCATGAACACTACCATTTTACAGAATATACTGGGTATATTTTATTGTAGCACCAGCACTACTACTTTACACAATGTAATGGGTACACTTTGTCATGACATCAGCACAAGAGAAGCTGTCCTATAAACAAGAAATGAAAAGGATATTGAAAATCTATTGACATGCAGGATTCATTACTGTTTTACATGTTTTATATGTACTGGTTAACCAAGATTAGATTCAAAATCGCTCAGATTAAATCTTTGATGGCAGAGCATTCAAAAGAAATGAGAGGTAGAGTTCCAATTTTGTTAGTACAGCCATTTTATGACTCTTGTTTTACAACTGTAATTTTTTTGCATACACATATGTTATATGTTTTGTCCTTTTTAAATTTATTATATGTAATTTTTATATGTTACATATTGTTATATGTTCTTTATCTAGCAAATCCTTTTTTTTTTATATTTCAAAATGTTTTTTTTTATTTTATAAGGTTTTGAAAAATGAAATATTTACATATACCAAGATAGTGTTTCCATTAGACCATTACACATTTCTTCGTTCAGATAATTCATTTAATATAAAACTGACACTTGGTAACATCTCATAATCTCATGTTGAGTGACATTAAAACAATATCTAAAGATTTTACAAACAGGTCCTTGGAATGGAATTTTGTCAAGCCCTATTGATACCAACCTGGCAAAAACTGGATTTGATTCTATGAAACAAACCCACACATTTTAAAGATTTTCTATTAAAATCTTCTGGCATAAATTTATATAAGAAACACACATTACGTTACTATTGTAATAGTGAAATAATTAATAATTTCATTACATCCTTCAAAATTGCCAATTAACAATTTTGATGTCATTCCAGCCAAAACAACCTCTGGTACTAGGAAACAAAACCACCCATTTTAAAGGGTTCCAATTTAAATTAAAACCTTCCCACATAATTTTACATAAGAACCTTATGCTATGTTACTATCTTAGTAATGAAATAATTAGTAATTTTAATAAATCCATAAAAATTCACCATTAACCCTTTTGATACCAACTTGGTCAAAACTATGTCTGGATCTACAAAATAAAATCACCTATTTAAATTAAAATCTCCCAACATAATTTTTTATAAGAACCATATGTTAAGTTACTGTCAAAATTCTTCAGTGCTTCATTGAAATAGAGTGACAAAAAGAGTTAATTGAGAAGTTCATTTTCTAACCAGTTTGCTTTACGAGGTGGATGGAATGAAAGTCAGGGATTATGC
>OZ024741.1:304991765-305029265 GCA_964016885.1 Eledone cirrhosa | reverse complement strand
CTCGTGGTCAGTGAGTCACAGATACACAACCTATGACCAGTCAGTCACAGGTACACCACCTATGACCAGTCAGTCACAGGTACACCACCTATGACCAGTCAGTCACAGGTACACCACCTATGACCAGTCAGTCACAGGTACACCACCTATGGTCAGTCAGTCACAGGTACACCACCTATAGTCAGTCAGTCACAGGTACACCACCTATGGTCAGTCAGTCACAGGTATACCACCTATGGTCAGTTGGTCACAGGTATACCACCTATGGTCAGTTGGTCACAGCTACATCACCTATGGTCAGTCAGTCACAGGTACGTCACCTATGGTCAGTCAGTCACAGGTACACCACCTATGGTCAGTCAATCACAGGTATGCAACCCATGACCAGTCAGTCAAAGGTACACAACCCGAGATCAGTCAGTCACATGTGCACCACCTATGGTCAGTCAGTCACAGGTACGTCACCTATGGTCAGTCAGTCACAGGTACACCACCTATGGTCAGTTGGTCACAGGTACACCACCTATGGTCAGTCAGTCACAGGTACGTCACCTATGGTCAGTCAGTCACAGGTACACCCCCTATGGTCAGTCAGTCACAGGTACACCCCCTATGGTCAGTCAATCACAGGTATGCAACCCATGACCAGTCAGTCACAGGTACACCTATGGTCAGTCAGTCACAGGTACACCACCTATGGTCAGTTGGTCACAGGTACACCACCAATGGTCAGTCAGTCACAGGTACACCACCTATGGTCAGTCAGTCACAGGTACGTCACCTATGGTCAGTCAGTCACAGGTACGTCACCTATGGTCAGTCAGTCACAGGTACACCACCTATGGTCAGTCAGTCACAGGTACGTCACCTATGGTCAGTCAGTCACAGGTACGTCACCTATGGTCAGTCAGTCACAGGTACACCACCTATAGTCAGTCAGTCACAGGTACACCACCTATGGTCAGTCAGTCACAGGTACACCACCTATAGTCAGTCAGTCACAGGTACACCACCTATGGTCAGTCAGTCACAGGTATACCACCTATGGTCAGTTGGTCACAGGTATACCACCTATGGTCAGTTGGTCACAGCTACATCACCTATGGTCAGTCAGTCACAGGTACGTCACCTATGGTCAGTCAGTCACAGGTACACCACCTATGGTCAGTCAATCACAGGTATGCAACCCATGACCAGTCAGTCAAAGGTACACAACCCGAGATCAGTCAGTCACATGTGCACCACCTATGGTCAGTCAGTCACAGGTACGTCACCTATGGTCAGTCAGTCACAGGTACACCACCTATGGTCAGTTGGTCACAGGTACACCACCTATGGTCAGTCAGTCACAGGTACGTCACCTATGGTCAGTCAGTCACAGGTACACCCCCTATGGTCAGTCAGTCACAGGTACACCCCCTATGGTCAGTCAATCACAGGTATGCAACCCATGACCAGTCAGTCACAGGTACACCTATGGTCAGTCAGTCACAGGTACACCACCTATGGTCAGTTGGTCACAGGTACACCACCAATGGTCAGTCAGTCACAGGTACACCACCTATGGTCAGTCAGTCACAGGTACGTCACCTATGGTCAGTCAGTCACAGGTACGTCACCTATGGTCAGTCAGTCACAGGTACACCACCTATGGTCAGTCAGTCACAGGTACACCACCTATGGTCAGTCAGTCACAGGTACACAACTTATGGTCAGTTGGTCACAGGTACGTCACCTATGGTCAGTTGGTCACAGGTACACCACCTATGGTCACTCAGTCACAGGTACACCACCTATGGTCAGTCAGTCACAGGTACACCACCTATGGTCAGTTGGTCACAGGTACACCACCTATCGTCAGTCAGTCACAGGTACACCACCTATGGTCAGTCAGTCACAGGTACGTCACCTATGGTCAGTCAGTCACAGGTACGTCACCTATGGTCAGTCAGTCACAGGTACACCACCTATGGTCAGTCAGTCACAGGTACGTCACCTATGGTCAGTCAGTCACAGGTACGTCACCTATGGTCAGTTGGTCACAGGTACACCACCTATGGTCAGTCAGTCACAGGTACACCACCTATGGTCAGTTGGTCACAGGTACACCACCTATGGTCAGTTGGTCACAGGTACACCACCTATGGTCAGTCAGTCACAGGTACACCACCTATGGTCAGTCAGTCACAGGTACGTCACCTATGGTCAGTCAGTCACAGGTACACCACCTATGGTCAGTCAGTCACAGGTACGTCACCTGTGGTCAGTCAGTCACAGGTACATCACCTATGGTCAGTCAATCACAGGTACACCACCTATGGTCAGTCAGTCACAGGTACACAACTTATGGTCAGTTGGTCATAGGGTTGTGTACTTGTGACTAACTCAGTGATATATGTCAATAGGGTTATACGAAAAGTTCATAGGCTGAATTCATAAGCTGAAAAGGGGCTTCAAAAAACATAGTCAGTCACAGGTACACCACCGATGGTCAGTCAGTCACAGGTACACCACCTATGGTCAGTCAGTCACAGGTACACAACTTATGGTCAGTCAGTCACAGGTACACCACCTATGGTCAGTCAGTCACAGGTACACCACCTATGGTCAGTTGGTCACAGGTACACCACCTATGGTCAGTCAGTCACAGGTACACCACCTATGGTCAGTCAGTCACAGGTACACCACCTATGGTCAGTCAGTCACAGGTACACCACCTATGGTCAGTCAGTCACAGGTACACAACTTATGGTCAGTCAGTCACAGGTACACCACCTATGGTCAGTCAGTCACAGGTACACCACCTATGGTCAGTTGGTCACAGGTACACCACCTATGGTCAGTCGGTCACAGGTACACCACCTATGGTCAGTCAGTCACAGGTACACCACCTATGGTCAGTTAGTCACAGGTACACCACCTATGATCAGTCAGTCACAGGTACACCACCTATGGTCAGTCAGTCACAGGTACACCACCTATGGTCAGTCAGTCACAGGTACGTCACCTATGGTCAGTCTATCACAGGTACATCACCTATGGTCAGTCAATCACAGGTACGCCACCTATGGTCAGTCAGTCACAGGTACACAACTTATGGTCAGTTGGTCATAGGGTTGTGTACTTGTGACTGAGTGATATATGTCAATAGGGTTATACGAAAAGTTCATAGGCTGAATTCATAAGCTTAAAAGGGGCTTCAAAAATCATAGTCGGTCACAGGTACACCACCTATGGTCAGTCAGTCACAGGTACACCACCTATGGTCAGTCAGTCACAGGTACACAACTTATGGTTAGTCAGTCACAGGTACACCACCTATGGTCAGTTGGTCACAGGTACACCACCTATGGTCAGTCGGTCACAGGTACACCACCTATGGTCAGTCAATCACAGGTACACCACCTATGATCAGTCAGTCACAGGTACACCACCTATGGTCAGTTGGTCACAGGTACACCCCTTATGGTCAGTCGGTCACAGGTACACCACCTATGGTCACTCAGTCACAGGTACACCACCTATGGTCAGTCAATCACAGGTACACCACCTATGGTCAGTCAGTCACAGGTACATCACCTATGGTCAGTCAGTCACAGGTACACCACCTATGGTCAGTCAGTCACAGGTACATCACCTATGGTCAGTCAGTCACAGGTACACCACCTATAGTCAGTCAGTCACAGGTACACCACCTATGGTCAGTCAGTCACAGGTACGTCACCTATGGTCAGTCAGTCACAGGTACACCACCTATGGTCAGTCAGTCACAGGTACACAACTTATGGTCAGTCAGTCACAGGTACATCACCTATGGTCAGTCAGTCACAGGTACACCACCTATGGTCAGTCAGTCACAGGTACACCACCTATGGTCAGTCAATCACAGGTACACCACCTATGGTCAGTCAATCACAGGTACACCACCTATGGTCAGTCAGTCACAGGTACACAACTTATGGTCAGTTGGTCATAGGGTTGTGTACTTGTGACTAACTGACTGATATATGTCAATAGGGTTATACGAAAAGTTCATAGGCTGAATTCATAAGCTGAAAAGGGGCTTCAAAAATCATAGGCTGAAAAGATCATAGGCTGAAAAGTTCATAGGCTGAACATTTTTTCAGCCTCTGTGATATATATCAACAGTGATACCTATCACTATTGACATATATCACTGTTGACATATATCACTGTTGACATATATCACTGTTGGCATATATCACTGTTGGCATATATCACTATTGACATATATCACTGTTGGCATATATCACTGTTGACATATATCACTATTGACATATATCACAGTTGGCATATATCACTATTGACATATATCACTGTTGACATATATCACTGTTGACATATATCACTGTTGACATATATCACTGTTGACATATATCACTGTTGGCATATATCACTGTTGGCATATATCACTATTGACATATATCACTGTTGACATATATCACTGTTGACATATATCACTGTTGACATATATCACTGTTGACATATATCACTGTTGACATATATCACTATTGACATATATCACTGTTGACATATATCACTGTTGGCATATATCACTATTGACATATATCACTGTTGACATATATCACTATTGACATATATCACTGTTGGCATATATCACTATTGACATATATCACTGTTGGCATATATCACTATTGACATATATCACTGTTGGCATATATCACTATTGACATATATCACTGTTGGCATATATCACTGTTGGCATATATCACTATTGACATATATCACTGTTGACATATATCACTATTGACATATATCACTGTTGACATATATCACTATGGACATATATCACTGTTGACATATATCACTGTTGACATATATCACTGTTGACATATATCACTGTTGACATATATCACTGTTGGCATATATCACTGTTGACATATATCACTGTTGACATATATCACTGTTGACATATATCACTGTTGACATATATCACTGTTGGCACATATCACTATTGACATATATCACTGTTGGCATATATCACTGTTGACATATATCACTGTTGACATATATCACTGTTGACATATATCACTATTGACATATATCACTGTTGGCATATATCACTATTGACATATATCACTGTTGGCATATATCACTGTTGACATATATCACTGTTGGCATATATCACTATTGACATATATCACTGTTGACATATATCACTGTTGTCATATATCACTGTTGACATATATCACTGTTGACATATATCACTGTTGACATATATCAGTGTTGGCATATATCACTGTTGGCATATATCACTGTTGACATATATCACTGTTGACATATATCACTGTTGGCATATATCACTGTTGGCATATATCACTATTGACATATATCACTGTTGACATATATCACTGTTGACATATATCACTATTGACATATATCACTATTGACATATATCACTGTTGACATATATCACTATTGACATATATCACTGTTGACATATATCACTATTGACATATATCACTGTTGACATATATCACTGTTGGCATATATCACCGTTGGCATATATCACTGTTGACATATATCACTGTTGGCATATATCACTGTTGGCATATATCACTGTTGACATATATCACTGTTGACATATATCACTGTTGACATATATCACTATTGACATATATCACTGTTGGCATATATCACTGTTGGCATATATCACTATTGACATATATCACTGTTGTCATATATCACTGTTGATATATATCACTGTTGACATATATCACTGTTGATATATATCACTGTTGTCATATATGACTGTTGGCATATATCACTGTTGACATATATCACTGTTGTCATATATCACTGTTGACATATATCACTGTTGACATATATCACTGTTGACATATATCACTGTTGACATATATCACTGTTGTCATATATCACTGTTGGCATATATCACTGTTGGCATATATCACTATTGACATATATCACTGTTGACATATATCACTGTTGTCATATATCACTGTTGGCATATATCACTGTTGACATATATCACTGTTGGCATATATCACTGTTGTCATATATCACTGTTGACATATATCACTGTTGACATATATCACTGTTGTCATATATGACTGTTGACATATATCACTGTTGACATATATCACTGTTGACATATATCACTGTTGACATATATCACTGTTGACATATATCACTATTGACATATATCACTGTTGACATATATCACTGTTGGCATATATCACTATTGACATATATCACTGTTGACATATATCACTATTGACATATATCACTGTTGGCATATATCACTATTGACATATATCACTGTTGGCATATATCACTATTGACATATATCACTGTTGGCATATATCACTATTGACATATATCACTGTTGGCATATATCACTGTTGGCATATATCACTATTGACATATATCACTGTTGACATATATCACTATTGACATATATCACTGTTGACATATATCACTATTGACATATATCACTGTTGACATATATCACTGTTGACATATATCACTGTTGACATATATCACTGTTGACATATATCACTGTTGGCATATATCACTGTTGACATATATCACTGTTGACATATATCACTGTTGACATATATCACTGTTGACATATATCACTGTTGGCATATATCACTATTGACATATATCACTGTTGGCATATATCACTGTTGACATATATCACTGTTGACATATATCACTGTTGACATATATCACTATTGACATATATCACTGTTGGCATATATCACTATTGACATATATCACTGTTGGCATATATCACTGTTGACATATATCACTGTTGGCATATATCACTATTGACATATATCACTGTTGACATATATCACTGTTGTCATATATCACTGTTGACATATATCACTGTTGACATATATCACTGTTGACATATATCACTGTTGGCATATATCACTGTTGGCATATATCACTGTTGACATATATCACTGTTGACATATATCACTGTTGGCATATATCACTGTTGGCATATATCACTATTGACATATATCACTGTTGACATATATCACTGTTGACATATATCACTATTGACATATATCACTGTTGACATATATCACTATTGACATATATCACTGTTGACATATATCACTGTTGGCATATATCACCGTTGGCATATATCACTGTTGACATATATCACTGTTGGCATATATCACTGTTGGCATATATCACTGTTGACATATATCACTGTTGACATATATCACTGTTGACATATATCACTATTGACATATATCACTGTTGGCATATATCACTGTTGGCATATATCACTATTGACATATATCACTGTTGTCATATATCACTGTTGACATATATCACTGTTGACATATATCACTGTTGATATATATCACTGTTGTCATATATGACTGTTGGCATATATCACTGTTGACATATATCACTGTTGTCATATATCACTGTTGACATATATCACTGTTGACATATATCACTGTTGACATATATCACTGTTGACATATATCACTGTTGTCATATATCACTGTTGGCATATATCACTGTTGGCATATATCACTATTGACATATATCACTGTTGACATATATCACTGTTGTCATATATCACTGTTGGCATATATCACTGTTGACATATATCACTGTTGACATATATCACTGTTGGCATATATCACTGTTGTCATATATCACTGTTGACATATATCACTGTTGACATATATCACTGTTGTCATATATCACTGTTGACATATATCACTGTTGACATATATCACTGTTGACATATAGCACTGTTGACATATATCACTGTTGGCATATATCACTGTTGACATATATCACTGTTGACATATATCACTGTTGGCATATATCACTGTTGACATATATCACTATTGACATATATCACTGTTGGCATATATCACTGTTGACATATATCACTGTTGACATATATCACTGTTGACATATATCACTGTTGACATATATCACTGTTGGCATATATCACCGTTGGCATATATCACTGTTGACATATATCACTGTTGACATATATCACTGTTGACATATATCACTATTGACATATATCACTGTTGACATATTTCACTATTGACATATATCACTGTTGGCATATATCACCGTTGGCATATATCACTGTTGTCATATATCACTGTTGGCATATATCACTGTTGACATATATCACTGTTGACATATATCACTATTGACATATATCACTGTTGGCATATATCACTGTTGACATATATCACTGTTGACATATATCACTGTTGACATATATCACTGTTGTCATATATCACTGTTGACATATATCACTATTGACATATATCACTGTTGGCATATATCACTGTTGACATATATCACTGTTGACATATATCACTATTGACATATATCACTGTTGACATATATCACTGTTGTCATATATCACTGTTGACATATATCACTGTTGACATATATCACTGTTGACATATATCACTGTTGGCATATATCACTGTTGGCATATATCACTGTTGACATATATCACTGTTGACATATATCACTGTTGGCATATATCACTGTTGGCATATATCACTATTGACATATACCACTGTTGACATATATCACTGTTGACATATATCACTATTGACATATATCACTATTGACATATATCACTGTTGACATATATCACTATTGACATATATCACTGTTGACATATATCACTATTGACATATATCACTGTTGACATATATCACTGTTGGCATATATCACCGTTGGCATATATCACTGTTGACATATATCACTGTTGGCATATATCACTGTTGGCATATATCACTGTTGACATATATCACTGTTGACATATATCACTGTTGACATATATCATTATTGACATATATCACTGTTGGCATATATCACTGTTGGCATATATCACTATTGACATATATCACTGTTGTCATATATCACTGTTGACATATATCACTGTTGACATATATCACTGTTGATATATATCACTGTTGTCATATATGACTGTTGGCATATATCACTGTTGACATATATCACTGTTGTCATATATCACTGTTGACATATATCACTGTTGACATATATCACTGTTGACATATATCACTGTTGACATATATCACTGTTGTCATATATCACTGTTGGCATATATCACTGTTGGCATATATCACTATTGACATATATCACTGTTGACATATATCACTGTTGACATATATCACTGTTGGCATATATCACCGTTGGCATATATCACTGTTGACATATATCACTGTTGTCATATATCACTGTTTACATATATCACTATTGACATATATCACTGTTGGCATATATCACTGTTGACATATATCACTGTTGACATATATCACTGTTGACATATATCACTGTTGACATATATCACTGTTGGCATATATCACCGTTGGCATATATCACTGTTGACATATATCACTGTTGACATATATCACTGTTGACATATATCACTATTGACATATATCACTGTTGACATATATCACTATTGACATATATCACCGTTGGCATATATCACCGTTGGCATATATCACTGTTGTCATATATCACTGTTGGCATATATCACTGTTGACATATATCACTGTTGACATATATCACTATTGACATATATCACTGTTGGCATATATCACTGTTGACATATATCACTGTTGACATATATCACTGTTGACATATATCACTGTTGTCATATATCACTGTTGACATATATCACTATTGACATATATCACTGTTGGCATATATCACTGTTGACATATATCACTGTTGACATATATCACTATTGACATATATCACTGTTGACATATATCACTGTTGTCATATATCACTGTTGACATATATCACTGTTGACATATATCACTGTTGACATATATCACTGTTGGCATATATCACTGTTGGCATATATCACTGTTGACATATATCACTGTTGACATATATCACTGTTGGCATATATCACTGTTGGCATATATCACTATTGGCATATACCACTGTTGACATATATCACTGTTGACATATATCACTATTGACATATATCACTATTGACATATATCACTGTTGACATATATCACTATTGACATATATCACTGTTGACATATATCACTATTGACATATATCACTGTTGACATATATCACTGTTGGCATATATCACCGTTGGCATATATCACTGTTGACATATATCACTGTTGGCATATATCACTGTTGGCATATATCACTGTTGACATATATCACTGTTGACATATATCACTGTTGACATATATCACTATTGACATATATCACTGTTGGCATATATCACTGTTGGCATATATCACTATTGACATATATCACTGTTGTCATATATCACTGTTGACATATATCACTGTTGACATATATCACTGTTGATATATATCACTGTTGTCATATATGACTGTTGGCATATATCACTGTTGATATATATCACTGTTGTCATATATCACTGTTCACATATATCACTGTTGACATATATCACTGTTGACATATATCACTGTTGACATATATCACTGTTGTCATATATCACTGTTGGCATATATCACTGTTGGCATATATCACTATTGACATATATCACTGTTGACATATATCACTGTTGTCATATATCACTGTTGGCATATATCACTGTTGACATATATCACTGTTGACATATATCACTGTTGGCATATATCACTGTTGTCATATATCACTGTTGACATATATCACTGTTGACATATATCACTGTTGTCATATATCACTGTTGACATATATCACTGTTGACATATATCACTGTTGACATATATCACTGTTGACATATATCACTGTTGACATATATCACTGTTGGCATATATCACTGTTGACATATATCACTGTTGACATATATCACTGTTGGCATATATCACTGTTGACATATATCACTATTGACATATATCACTGTTGGCATATATCACTGTTGACATATATCACTGTTGACATATATCACTGTTGACATATATCACTGTTGACATATATCACTGTTGACATATATCACTGTTGGCATATATCACCGTTGGCATATATCACTGTTGACATATATCACTGTTGACATATATCACTGTTGACATATATCACTATTGACATATATCACTGTTGACATATATCACTATTGACATATATCACTGTTGGCATATATCACCGTTGGCATATATCACTGTTGTCATATATCACTGTTGGCATATATCACTGTTGACATATATCACTGTTGACATATATCACTATTGACATATATCACTGTTGGCATATATCACTGTTGACATATATCACTGTTGACATATATCACTGTTGACATATATCACTGTTGTCATATATCACTGTTGACATATATCACTATTGACATATATCACTGTTGGCATATATCACTGTTGACATATATCACTGTTGACATATATCACCGTTGGCATATATCACTGTTGACATATATCACTGTTGACATATATCACTGTTGGCATATATCACTGTTGACATATATCACTATTGACATATATCACTGTTGGCATATATCACTGTTGACATATATCACTGTTGACATATATCACTGTTGGCATATATCACCGTTGGCATATATCACTGTTGACATATATCACTGTTGACATATATCACTATTGACATATATCACTGTTGACATATATCACTATTGACATATATCACTGTTGGCATATATCACCGTTGGCATATATCACTGTTGTCATATATCACTGTTGGCATATATCACTGTTGACATATATCACTGTTGACATATATCACTATTGACATATATCACTGTTGGCATATATCACTGTTGACATATATCACTGTTGACATATATCATTGTTGACATATATCATTGTTGTCATATATCACTGTTGACATATATCACTATTGACATATATCACTGTTGGCATATATCACTGTTGACATATATCACTGTTGACATATATCACTGTTGACATATATCACTATTGACATATATCACTGTTGACATATATCACTGTTGACATATATCACTGTTGACATATATCACTGTTGGCATATATCACTGTTGGCATATATCACTATTGACATATACCACTGTTGACATATATCACTGTTGACATATATCACTATTGACATATATCACTATTGACATATATCACTGTTGACATATATCACTATTGACATATATCACTGTTGACATATATCACTATTGACATATATCACTGTTGACATATATCACTGTTGGCATATATCACCGTTGGCATATATCACTGTTGACATATATCACTGTTGGCATATATCACTGTTGGCATATATCACTGTTGACATATATCACTGTTGACATATATCACTGTTGACATATATCACTATTGACATATATCACTGTTGGCATATATCACTGTTGGCATATATCACTATTGACATATATCACTGTTGTCATATATCACTGTTGACATATATCACTGTTGACATATATCACTGTTGATATATATCACTGTTGTCATATATGACTGTTGGCATATATCACTGTTGACATATATCACTGTTGTCATATATCACTGTTGACATATATCACTGTTGACATATATCACTGTTGACATATATCACTGTTGACATATATCACTGTTGTCATATATCACTGTTGGCATATATCACTGTTGGCATATATCACTATTGACATATATCACTGTTGACATATATCACTGTTGTCATATATCACTGTTGGCATATATCACTGTTGACATATATCACTGTTGACATATATCACTGTTGGCATATATCACTGTTGTCATATATCACTGTTGACATATATCACTGTTGACATATATCACTGTTGTCATATATCACTGTTGACATATATCACTGTTGACATATATCACTGTTGACATATATCACTGTTGACATATATCACTGTTGACATATATCACTGTTGGCATATATCACTGTTGACATATATCACTGTTGACATATATCACTGTTGGCATATATCACTGTTGACATATATCACTATTGACATATATCACTGTTCGCATATATCACTGTTGACATATATCACTGTGCACATATATCACTGTTGACATATATCACTGTTGACATATATCACTGTTGACATATATCACTGTTGGCATATATCACCGTTGGCATATATCACTGTTGACATATATCACTGTTGACATATATCACTGTTGACATATATCACTATTGACATATATCACTGTTGACATATATCACTATTGACATATATCACTGTTGGCATATATCACCGTTGGCATATATCACTGTTGTCATATATCACTGTTGGCATATATCACTGTTGACATATATCACTGTTGACATATATCACTATTGACATATATCACTGTTGGCATATATCACTGTTGACATATATCACTGTTGACATATATCACTGTTGACATATATCACTGTTGTCATATATCACTGTTGACATATATCACTATTGACATATATCACTGTTGGCATATATCACTGTTGACATATATCACTGTTGACATATATCACTGTTGACATATATCACTGTTGACATATATCACTGTTGTCATATATCACTGTTGACATATATCACTGTTGACATATATCACTGTTGACATATATCACTGTTGGCATATATCACTGTTGGCATATATCACTGTTGACATATATCACTGTTGACATATATCACTGTTGGCATATATCACTGTTGGCATATATCACTATTGACATATATCACTGTTGACATATATCACTGTTGACATATATCACTATTGACATATATCACTGTTGACATATATCACTATTGACATATATCACTGTTGACATATATCACTGTTGGCATATATCACCGTTGGCATATATCACTGTTGACATATATCACTGTTGGCATATATCACTGTTGGCATATATCACTGTTGACATATATCACTGTTGACATATATCACTGTTGACATATATCACTATTGACATATATCACTTTTGGCATATATCACTGTTGGCATATATCACTATTGACATATATCACTGTTGTCATATATCACTGTTGACATATATCACTGTTGACATATATCACTGTTGATATATATCACTGTTGTCATATATGACTGTTGGCATATATCACTGTTGACATATATCACTGTTGTCATATATCACTGTTGACATATATCACTGTTGACATATATCACTGTTGACATATATCACTGTTGACATATATCACTGTTGTCATATATCACTGTTGGCATATATCACTGTTGGCATATATCACTATTGACATATATCACTGTTGACATATATCACTGTTGTCATATATCACTGTTGGCATATATCACTGTTGACATATATCACTGTTGACATATATCACTGTTGGCATATATCACTGTTGTCATATATCACTGTTGACATATATCACTGTTGACATATATCACTGTTGTCATATATCACTGTTGACATATATCACTGTTGACATATATCACTGTTGACATATAGCACTGTTGACATATATCACTGTTGGCATATATCACTGTTGACATATATCACTGTTGACATATATCACTGTTGGCATATATCACTGTTGACATATATCACTATTGACATATATCACTGTTGGCATATATCACTGTTGACATATATCACTGTTGACATATATCACTGTTGACATATATCACTGTTGACATATATCACTGTTGGCATATATCACCGTTGGCATATATCACTGTTGACATATATCACTGTTGACATATATCACTGTTGACATATATCACTATTGACATATATCACTGTTGACATATTTCACTATTGACATATATCACTGTTGGCATATATCACCGTTGGCATATATCACTGTTGTCATATATCACTGTTGGCATATATCACTGTTGACATATATCACTGTTGACATATATCACTATTGACATATATCACTGTTGGCATATATCACTGTTGACATATATCACTGTTGACATATATCACTGTTGACATATATCACTGTTGTCATATATCACTGTTGACATATATCACTATTGACATATATCACTGTTGGCATATATCACTGTTGACATATAGCACTGTTGACATATATCACTATTGACATATATCACTGTTGACATATATCACTGTTGTCATATATCACTGTTGACATATATCACTGTTGACATATATCACTGTTGACATATATCACTGTTGGCATATATCACTGTTGGCATATATCACTGTTGACATATATCACTGTTGACATATATCACTGTTGGCATATATCACTGTTGGCATATATCACTATTGACATATACCACTGTTGACATATATCACTGTTGACATATATCACTATTGACATATATCACTATTGACATATATCACTGTTGACATATATCACTATTGACATATATCACTGTTGACATATATCACTATTGACATATATCACTGTTGACATATATCACTGTTGGCATATATCACCGTTGGCATATATCACTGTTGACATATATCACTGTTGGCATATATCACTGTTGGCATATATCACTGTTGACATATATCACTGTTGACATATATCACTGTTGACATATATCACTATTGACATATATCACTGTTGGCATATATCACTGTTGGCATATATCACTATTGACATATATCACTGTTGTCATATATCACTGTTGACATATATCACTGTTGACATATATCACTGTTGATATATATCACTGTTGTCATATATCACTGTTGGCATATATCACTGTTGACATATATCACTGTTGTCATATATCACTGTTGACATATATCACTGTTGACATATATCACTGTTGACATATATCACTGTTGACATATATCACTGTTGTCATATATCACTGTTGGCATATATCACTGTTGGCATATATCACTATTGACATATATCACTGTTGACATATATCACTGTTGACATATATCACTGTTGGCATATATCACCGTTGGCATATATCACTGTTGACATATATCACTGTTGTCATATATCACTGTTTACATATATCACTATTGACATATATCACTGTTGGCATATATCACTGTTGACATATATCACTGTTGACATATATCACTGTTGACATATATCACTGTTGACATATATCACTGTTGGCATATATCACCGTTGGCATATATCACTGTTGACATATATCACTGTTGACATATATCACTGTTGACATATATCACTATTGACATATATCACTGTTGACATATATCACTATTGACATATATCACCGTTGGCATATATCACCGTTGGCATATATCACTGTTGTCATATATCACTGTTGGCATATATCACTGTTGACATATATCACTGTTGACATATATCACTATTGACATATATCACTGTTGGCATATATCACTGTTGACATATATCACTGTTGACATATATCACTGTTGACATATATCACTGTTGTCATATATCACTGTTGACATATATCACTATTGACATATATCACTGTTGGCATATATCACTGTTGACATATATCACTGTTGACATATATCACTATTGACATATATCACTGTTGACATATATCACTGTTGTCATATATCACTGTTGACATATATCACTGTTGACATATATCACTGTTGACATATATCACTGTTGGCATATATCACTGTTGGCATATATCACTGTTGACATATACCACTGTTGACATATATCACTGTTGGCATATATCACTGTTGGCATATATCACTATTGGCATATACCACTGTTGACATATATCACTGTTGACATATATCACTATTGACATATATCACTATTGACATATATCACTGTTGACATATATCACTATTGACATATATCACTGTTGACATATATCACTATTGACATATATCACTGTTGACATATATCACTGTTGGCATATATCACCGTTGGCATATATCACTGTTGACATATATCACTGTTGGCATATATCACTGTTGGCATATATCACTGTTGACATATATCACTGTTGACATATATCACTGTTGACATATATCACTATTGACATATATCACTGTTGGCATATATCACTGTTGGCATATATCACTATTGACATATATCACTGTTGTCATATATCACTGTTGACATATATCACTGTTGACATATATCACTGTTGATATATATCACTGTTGTCATATATGACTGTTGGCATATATCACTGTTGACATATATCACTGTTGTCATATATCACTGTTCACATATATCACTGTTGACATATATCACTGTTGACATATATCACTGTTGACATATATCACTGTTGTCATATATCACTGTTGGCATATATCACTGTTGGCATATATCACTATTGACATATATCACTGTTGACATATATCACTGTTGTCATATATCACTGTTGGCATATATCACTGTTGACATATATCACTGTTGACATATATCACTGTTGGCATATATCACTGTTGTCATATATCACTGTTGACATATATCACTGTTGACATATATCACTGTTGTCATATATCACTGTTGACATATATCACTGTTGACATATATCACTGTTGACATATATCACTGTTGACATATATCACTGTTGACATATATCACTGTTGGCATATATCACTGTTGACATATATCACTGTTGACATATATCACTGTTGGCATATATCACTGTTGACATATATCACTATTGACATATATCACTGTTGGCATATATCACTGTTGACATATATCACTGTTGACATATATCACTGTTGACATATATCACTGTTGACATATATCACTGTTGACATATATCACTGTTGGCATATATCACCGTTGGCATATATCACTGTTGACATATATCACTGTTGACATATATCACTGTTGACATATATCACTATTGACATATATCACTGTTGACATATATCACTATTGACATATATCACTGTTGGCATATATCACCGTTGGCATATATCACTGTTGTCATATATCACTGTTGGCATATATCACTGTTGACATATATCACTGTTGACATATATCACTATTGACATATATCACTGTTGGCATATATCACTGTTGACATATATCACTGTTGACATATATCACTGTTGACATATATCACTGTTGTCATATATCACTGTTGACATATATCACTATTGACATATATCACTGTTGGCATATATCACTGTTGACATATATCACTGTTGACATATATCACCGTTGGCATATATCACTGTTGACATATATCACTGTTGACATATATCACTGTTGGCATATATCACTGTTGACATATATCACTATTGACATATATCACTGTTGGCATATATCACTGTTGACATATATCACTGTTGACATATATCACTGTTGGCATATATCACCGTTGGCATATATCACTGTTGACATATATCACTGTTGACATATATCACTGTTGACATATATCACTATTGACATATATCACTGTTGACATATATCACTATTGACATATATCACTGTTGGCATATATCACCGTTGGCATATATCACTGTTGTCATATATCACTGTTGGCATATATCACTGTTGACATATATCACTGTTGACATATATCACTATTGACATATATCACTGTTGGCATATATCACTGTTGACATATATCACTGTTGACATATATCATTGTTGACATATATCATTGTTGTCATATATCACTGTTGACATATATCACTATTGACATATATCACTGTTGGCATATATCACTGTTGACATATATCACTGTTGACATATATCACTGTTGACATATATCACTATTGACATATATCACTGTTGACATATATCACTGTTGACATATATCACTGTTGACATATATCACTGTTGGCATATATCACTGTTGGCATATATCACTATTGACATATACCACTGTTGACATATATCACTGTTGACATATATCACTATTGACATATATCACTATTGACATATATCACTGTTGACATATATCACTATTGACATATATCACTGTTGACATATATCACTATTGACATATATCACTGTTGACATATATCACTGTTGGCATATATCACCGTTGGCATATATCACTGTTGACATATATCACTGTTGGCATATATCACTGTTGGCATATATCACTGTTGACATATATCACTGTTGACATATATCACTGTTGACATATATCACTATTGACATATATCACTGTTGGCATATATCACTGTTGGCATATATCACTATTGACATATATCACTGTTGTCATATATCACTGTTGACATATATCACTGTTGACATATATCACTGTTGATATATATCACTGTTGTCATATATGACTGTTGGCATATATCACTGTTGACATATATCACTGTTGTCATATATCACTGTTGACATATATCACTGTTGACATATATCACTGTTGTCATATATCACTGTTGGCATATATCACTGTTGACATATATCACTGTTGACATATATCACTGTTGGCATATATCACTGTTGTCATATATCACTGTTGACATATATCACTGTTGACATATATCACTGTTGTCATATATCACTGTTGACATATATCACTGTTGACATATATCACTGTTGACATATATCACTGTTGACATATATCACTGTTGACATATATCACTGTTGGCATATATCACTGTTGACATATATCACTGTTGACATATATCACTGTTGGCATATATCACTGTTGACATATATCACTATTGACATATATCACTGTTCGCATATATCACTGTTGACATATATCACTGTGCACATATATCACTGTTGACATATATCACTGTTGACATATATCACTGTTGACATATATCACTGTTGGCATATATCACCGTTGGCATATATCACTGTTGACATATATCACTGTTGACATATATCACTGTTGACATATATCACTATTGACATATATCACTGTTGACATATATCACTATTGACATATATCACTGTTGGCATATATCACCGTTGGCATATATCACTGTTGTCATATATCACTGTTGGCATATATCACTGTTGACATATATCACTGTTGACATATATCACTATTGACATATATCACTGTTGGCATATATCACTGTTGACATATATCACTGTTGACATATATCACTGTTGACATATATCACTGTTGTCATATATCACTGTTGACATATATCACTATTGACATATATCACTGTTGGCATATATCACTGTTGACATATATCACTGTTGACATATATCACTGTTGACATATATCACTGTTGACATATATCACTGTTGTCATATATCACTGTTGACATATATCACTATTGACATATATCACTGTTGGCATATATCACTGTTGGCATATATCACTGTTGACATATATCACTGTTGACATATATCACTGTTGACATATATCACTGTTGACATATATCACTGTTGACATATATCACTGTTGACATATATCACTGTTGGCATATATCACTGTTGGCATATATCACTGTTGGCATATATCACTGTTGGCATATATCACTGTTGACATATATCACTGTTGGCATATATCACTGTTGACATATATCACTGTTGACATATATCACTGTTGACATATATCACTGTTGACATATATCACTGTTGACATATATCACTGTTGGCATATATCACTGTTGACATATATCACTGTTGGCATATATCACTGTTGACATATATCACTGTTGACATATATCACTGTTGGCATATATCACTGTTGACATATATCACTGTTGGAAGTATCGAGATTTAAATTCAGAACGTAAAGAACTTTAACCATACGTTGCAAAACATATTAACAGATGCTCTGCCAATACTGCCAATAATAATAATAATAATAATTGTTTCTACTATTGGCACAAGGCCAGCAATTATCCCAGTGCATTACTGGTACTTAGCTAGAAGTAACCAGAAGGTTGTATGAAATACATAACAAATACACAAGTACATGTAGATTTATACATGCACACACCACACACACACACATATATACACACACAAGTATATATATATTTTTTCTATATTACATTCAAACAATATAAACAATTTTGAGAGTTATCAAGAAGTTGTGCTAAAGAAATCATGTCACCTCAACCTGTCACAATAACTACCTCTACTACAACAGCTTCTCTTCTACTTGCTGTTTATCATCCTCATCCTCTTTTTAAATCAGAAATCATTGGTGAATTGGCAGTATCGGTAGAGGGTCGGACGCCATGCTTTGACGCATAGAGTTACGGCCCTTGCCATTCTGAGTTCAAATCCCGCCGAGGTTAACTTTGCCTTACATCCTTACGGGGTCGATAAAATAAAGTTAACCTCGGCGGGATTGAACTCAGAATGGCAAGGGCCGTAACTCTATGCGTCAAAGCATGGCGTCCGACCCTCTACCGATACTGCCAATTCACCAATGATTTCTGATTTAAAAAGAGGATGAGGATGATAAACAGCAAGTAGAAGAGAAGCTGTTGTAGTAGAGGTAGTTATTGTGACAGGTTGAGGTGACATGATTTCTTTAGCACAACTTCTTGATAACTCTCAAAATTGTTTATATTGTTTGAATGTAATATAGAAAAAATATATATATACTTGTGTGTGTATATATGTGTGTGTGTGTGTGTGGTGTGTGCATGTATAAATCTACATGTACTTGTGTATTTGTTATGTATTTCATACAACCTTCTGGTTACTTCTAGCTAATTCTTATTTGTGTTTTATATATATATATATATAATAGAAAACGAAAAATCAGTGATGCATCTGAACTCAATTTATTGTGTGTTACAATTGTTTCGCCGGCGGACAGCTCGAGACGCGATCATTGTGTGGATCTGTCTGATTCTGGACCTGCAGGTTCGACGGACACGTCTAATGATTTTGGAGCATATATATATATATTACCCAATCTACTACCCCAAGTATCGAGTACTCTGGTGGGTTATGGTCCAGCTGGTTTTTTACCAGTCCCTATCTGATATATATATATCATCATCATCATCGTTTTACGGCAATTTTTCAATGCTAGCATGGGTTAGACGAGTTGTCCTGTTATGGTCAATGCTAGAACTGATTTTGGCTTGGTTTATATATATATATAATTATAATAGTTGTAAATCGAAGTTTTAGCTGTTGTACAGCAAGTACTATTTGATTTGTTTGAGGCAATCACAAAGCACTCAATGGATCAAAAGTTAAAAACACAACAGTTACAAAGTATGACAGCAAGAAAACCGACAGAAGGCACCAGTTAAACATATAACACAACGATGATAGATAGAGAAAGGTTTAAACTAACCTGGACTATCTCTGGTTAATTAAAATCAATATAATCGATAAAATCTCAGATAGGTTTCTGGGACCCCTGGAAGTAATGTAACAAGTTATATAATGCACATACAATACAGGTAATACATGCGTGTACTACACTCAAACTGGAGCCCTTTCTTCCACAGGTTTCATCCTTATCCAAATTTCGGTACAGCGACAGATTCAATACTACTTAAGTAGTAATTCTGTCTGTCATCACATCAACTTCCTCAAAGAAGTGGTCACACTAGCCAAAATTATATATATATATATATATTAATGACATAGATACCAACTTAAAGAACACCACAGTACTGAAATATGCAGATGACATCAAGCTGTACCTTGAGATAAAAAGGACAGATCACTCAGCAAGAACTTTGTCAGCCACTCTCCAGCTATATATTTAAAGCTGTATATAGCTATGGTGCGGTCACACTTAGAATTTGCATCACCAGTCTGGAACCCTTATCTTGCTCAGAACATTGACCTCCTGGAAACTGTTCGGAGACGTGCAACCAAGCGAATACCCTCCATCAGGCATCTACCATACTCTGAATACCTTGCTTCCCTGGGCATGGATACATTGAAGCTCCGACGTCTGGCAACTGACTTGGTAAACATCCACAAAATTATTAACCATCTTGTCAACAACAACCCTGTACAGCTTTTTGATTTCCATGTGTCTAACACACGTGGGCATGCCTACAAAGTCAGAAAACAGCACAGCTCCCATGACTTTCGGAAACATTTTTTCACACTCAGAGTTGCTGAAGCATGGAACAAACTACCTGCATCAGTTGTTAGCTGCCGAGACACTGCATCCTTTAAAACCGCCATACTTCCTGAAATTTGCCAACACTACACCTGATATCCCCCCTCCATACACACACACATGTATATCATGACTCTTACATTGTTCATTTTCCTGACATTTGTACATTATTCTATGTACAATACATATATATATATATATATATATACTGGGTGCATTTTATCATGGTACCAACACTGCCATTTTGCAGAATGTACTGGGTGCATTTTATCATATTGCCAGCACTACCACTCTACAGAGTGTACTGAGTACATTTTATCATGTCACCAGCACTACCACTTTACATATTATACTGGGTGCATTTTATCATGGTACCAACACTGCCACTCTGCAGAATGTACTGTCAATTATTTGTTTTTAAATTGTACTAGGCTAGCATACTAATTATTGGTTTACATAAGGTACTGAGAGCAGGTCAAACTTGCAGGTCAAACTTGCTCAAATAACTCAAGTAATCAACACAAAATCAGCAATTAACCCTTTTGATTCCAAACTGCTTGTAACCGCTCCTGGTTCTATGATTCAAAGCTGTTTAAACAAAGCAGGTAACATACAAATCATTGGGATAATTTGTAATTTGAAATGTGTACATCCAAATGCAAATGACCATAAGAAAAGTTGAGAAAATCAGGTAAAGTATACCTGGAGATGGGAAAACATGGAAAGAACACCTGAGAGGAATTGAACTCTTGGCAATTGATGTAGGATTCAATTCCTTGCAGGCACCTCTGTCCACTTTTTTCTTTCTCTTCGGGAGAGAGGGCGGTCTTTATTTACAGTGGCAAAAGGTGTGCCCGGCAACAACGGGCTCTTTTGCTAGTATATATATATATATATATATATATATATATATATATATATATATATATATATATATATATATATAGTAATAATAATAAATTTGAAGACTAAAATCCAACGAGGGCTCGATAAGGATAAATATATATCAAATATATAAGAACCGTAGAGCAAGAAGATGAAAGCAGGATGAAAGCAGCGATTCCTTGCTTAAACTTTAATCTGTTATTTTAATAAATATAAATATATATATATATATATATTATACTAGCCCTTTAACTAAATTCCCCACCAGTGTGAATGTCTAAGAATCGTTTGGTATACACCAAAGGTTCTCAACAGGGGACATATGCCCCCTCCCCCAGGGGGGTCGGAGCTCCAGGAGGGGGGGGGGTTGCAGCAAGGGGGCGTTAGGGGGACGCTGGAAGCCCCTTTAGTTTGGTAAGTTTTATAAGTCATATTTGTATGTCTCTTAGACAGCCAGTGTGAATGCATTTGAATGAAGAAAACGGAGAAAATAAATAAAAGAAGTTTGTCAACGAATTCCCTAGGAAGATAAAAGAAAAACAAAAGAAATCAAAGAAAATGAACATAAGAACGTCAACTTTGACAACAGTTACAAGAACAACTTCAACAGAAATGACAACAAAAAGAAGCAATGGTCATGAAAGGTGTGGGTATATACATATACATACATACGAACATTCACACACATGTATACGTACATACATACATACATACATACATACATACATGCATACATACATACATACACACACACACACATATACACACACACATATACACACACAGGCCTGAGTTAGTGTTTGATGAAGTTGAGAACCTGGTCAGCTTTCAGCCAGAGCTGTGGTATTTAATCATCAACGACATGCCGGACGTGATTGGTGGAAACGTGCTCCTATTTGCAGATGATGTGAAAATGGTAGCCCGTAGGAGCGAGATCAACAATCTCAAGTCCAGCCTCCAGCGCGCTTGGAGTTGGTCCATTTATTGGGATTTATACCTCAATGTCGATAAGTGTTGCCATATGGCAGTGGGTACACCTTATAACTCAGCTCTTACCTTCAACTGTGGCACTGTTCCTTTGAAGGAGGTTGAGGAGACTAAAGATCTTGGTCTGCTGGTCGACTTGTCCTTCAAACCATCAAAACATTGCATTCAAGTCGCAAACAAGACAAGGAGCTCTCTTTTTCTTATTCGACGCTCCTTTGCCAAACTACTCCAGAAATTTTCAGGCCTCTCTATATCGCCCTCGTGAGACCACACCTAGAATATGGCATCCAAGCATCAAACCCATATCTCATCCAGGATATCCATCACTTGGAGAGAGTTCAATGACTAGCAACTCGAATGGTACAGGGTCTTCATGAGCTGCCCTACGAAAGCCGGCTGCAGAAGCTGAACCTCTTCTCCTTGGAGCGTCGACGGCTACGAGGCAATCTCATTTTGGCTTACAATCTCTTTACGATTTCCCTCAAGATCTCCTATTCACTTCGGCACTTGAAAGGGGTTTACGTGGACATGACAAAAAGCTGTTTCACTGCTGCTTTTGTCTAAATAGACGGAAAGCTGATTTCTCGATCCGCATCTCTGGACCCTGGAATCGGCTTCCAGAAGAAGTAGTCAATGTGCCAACCACGCAACAATTCAAGGCGAAATTAGACCAGTGTTGGACCACTGTGTTTCGGACTGTGTAAATTGTTCCCCTCTGCCCTCCTTACATGGCATCTGAAGCATCTATGTTTTACTTTCTGCTGAATATATTGAATTGAATTGAAAAATGTATGTATGTAGATTTATATATATATATATAAATCTACATACATACATATATACATACATACATTTATGTATGTATATAGCTATGCATTTATACATTTGTATATATACATGCATTTATATTTAAGTGTGTAAGGATATATATATATATGTGTGTGTGTGTGTGTGTGTATAATATATATATATATATATATATATATAACACACACGCACACACACATATATATATATTTTTTTTCTTTTTTCAGTCTGGTCTACCCTGTTTGAGCCCCCTGTTGGAGATAGATATGTTTCTTTATTAGCCACAGGGGCACAAAAGAAGGGGACAAATACAAAGGGGGAAGTTTACATACAATAAAAACGTGTAAAATGTTATCACAAATGCAATTTAAAAAATAGATAGATAGATAGATAGATAGATAGACGTGTACCAAACACACACACACACACACATTTCTTACTCTCTCTGTCCTTCCCTCTTTCTCTCTTCATTTATATATATATATATATATATATATATATATATATATATATATATATATATATATGGTGTTGTTATTTGGCGTTGTTGAAAAGAGCAGTGGCCTGGCAATAAAAACTGGAGACAAATTCTTTCTGTACCAAAACCAAGGCACACACACACAAGTTTGTGTGTGTGTGTGTATGTATGTGTGTGTGTGTGTGCGTGCGTGCGTGTGCGTTTATGTGTGTGTGTATCTATCTATGTATATATAAGGGATACAGATATGGCTTTCTCACTGTCTCAAGCTTCTCAATTCATTCGTTGCTACTAAGTATTTTATTTTGCAAGGTACTATTTTTCCCCTGAGTTTGTGATTTCAGAGAAAGGTAAGAAATTCTTCATATTTTGCATCTTTTGTATTTTGACTTTACAGTTTGAGTTGTAGAATTGTCTATCCACTCAAAATATTACAACAGCTAACAGTGAAATATAGAATTTAAAAAAAAAAGCTTTTTCGACTGAGATCAAATCTTTTTTTTTTCAAAAATATATAATTTGAAATAGCTTGCTTTTGTTTTGGACTGAAACTTTTTTGCATTTAATTTGTGTGAGTATTTTTTAAAGATTCTAACATAACTTGATTTGGCCCCCAGTAATCTACTGATATCAAAATCAGTAGTATATTGAAAAATGGAAAAATAGGGTAGGGGCTGTTTCGTGATTTAGAGAGGTAAAAGGGTTGAGAACCTTTGGTTTACACGATGATCAGCCGACGGTGGTGGGTTTCCCGCTAGCACCCCAGGCGCTTGCGACAGTTAACATTCTTGGAGTGCTCGGAAAAACAAATTTCCCTTTTTTTCGGTAGACGAAAATACTCAGATCAGTTGACACGCCATTGGGCCCCAGGTGGGCTAGAGTCCGCAACGTCACTGGTTACTTACCGCCAAACATGGGATTAGTCCTGACTTTATATTCTACCCTGAAACTTTATCGTGACTATCAATAATACAATTAACCTTTTCATAAATGCCTCCTTCTGTAAATTCTTTAACTAAATCTCCCAAATTTAAACCTAAATCTTTCTTTTCTAATCTCATCTTAAATGACATCTTTTAATTCTAAGCATAAATTTTACATTTCTAATCGTTAATCGTAATTTCTGACCCTACAACGAAAAATATATTGTACAGTCGCCCACTATATATAGCTTTGTTAAAGATATATATGTTTTTTTTTTAAATATATTTCTTAACACTTTTTAGCACTCCTGACCAACTTTAATGTAACCTGATCCCACCGCTAGCCTCTGTCCGTGACGAGGTGGTAGTAGTACACTATAAGCTGACGCCCCTTCACGAGAAAGGCATAAGAAGAATTGGTAGTCGTCACTTGAGGGCGGCCGACCAAACTAGAAAGGCTAAATGGGTGGCCGCCGCCTTGTCAATCTGCCTTTTCAGCTCCATGGATTATATACCTTTGTTAAATTTCGAATACCTGATGATATCACCAGATTCATACTGAACCCGGTCATTGAAATGATCATAGTATAATAAACCTTTAAGGAACTACACCAGTCCAGCCTCCTGTTATTTTATAATAATTAACTCCATACTCGCACCACCAACAACACAAACGAAGACGGGTGAGTTGCATTATGTTGAGTGCTCTCCCTAATATTACATCGAGGTTGACCATACGGAATGACCAGTTCTATCCAGTGGTGGACCAACAAACAGAGTAATATATATATATATTTATTTATATTATATGTTCCAGTCGACAGATTGAATATTTCTTAGGATTTGCTCTAATAAAAAAAATAAACAAAGACAGCTTATATATGTGTGTGTGTGTATGTGTGTGTGTGTTTAACATGCCCACACACACACACATATAAGCACAATGATTTCCCTAGTGCTAGTTTTACAATAAAATCTATTCAGTATTTTCTGTAAAGTTGTAGTACTGGTTATAAGATAAAATGCGCTTAGTACACTCTGTAAATGGTTAGTGTCAGTAACACTATAAAATGTACCCAGTAAATTTGGTAAGGTGGCTGAAGATAGGAAGAGTCTTCAGCTATAGAAATCATACCAAAATGGAATGCTTCCACATAGTGTGGTCCTCTGACACTAAACAACTTACCCAGGCTTGTACCGTGAAGAAGAACTTTTTGAGTTCAAACCCCTGGTATGTCATGCATGTATGTCATACCATCATAGTCATAATCATTTTATGTTTATTTCATGCTGGAATGAGTGGGACAAGTTATAAACCATGTCAGTACTTAATCGTAGTTACTGTTCCCATAGGCTGGTCAAGGCATTTGGTTAGGGGCCTTCCATCAAGCCTTTTCCAGCCTGTAGCTGCCGCATTGAAAGAGAATAAGGCCCTGGTAGGATGATCTAGTAGCAGGTGGAGAACATCCATACCAACTCATGAGGCAGATGGCTGAGGTGGGCGGCTGTGGGCTGATGTGTTTACAAACAAACTCTTTGTTGGAAACATGGTGGTACCATCTGATGTTCTTGATGGTCCTCATTGCTCTGCTATTGAAACCATCAATCCTCTTTGCCTGGGTCTTTGTGAGGGCCCACATTTCTGCTCCATATAGGAGATCAGAGGGGACTAATGCATTGTAGATATGGAGATAGAGCAGTGACACTTGGTCATAAAGCATTGCTTCAAAAGAGGACCCTATAATGAGCAGACTTTCGGAGGACACTGCAAGGCTAACCCCTACCTTATCAGACTCATCAGAGAAAATAGCCTTTATAAGCTTACTACTGCTGCTGTTTAGTTTATGTGTGCTTTTTGTTATATTTAACAAAGTTCGTGAATTTATTAGGTAGCCACCATGCAGAAGGTAGGAGAGATAGTTTAGTAACCTTCAGCTATTGTTGTGTCTAGCACACTGGGTCAATGGAAAGCATTTCTGTCTACTAGGACAGCTTGATAGTTGTTATCACTACTTTGACATATACCCGCTTCATCCATACACATGCATACACATAGACAGAAAAATACAGGTACATACTCACATATACAAGCACTCAAATACGTACACACACACACACACAGACCACTCACACACACATACACAAACAGACGTATATACACACAGACACATATATACATATATATATATATATATCATCATCATCATCATCATCAACGTTTAACGTCCCGTGTTCCATGCTTGCATGGGTTTGGACGGGGGTAGTCCCACTTGAGGCAAGAGTGATTGTCTTGCTCGCATAGGACTGTCTGGCAGGTTTTCTACAGTTGGATGCCCTTCCTAACACCAACCACATTTACAGTGTGGGTCTGGGAGGTTTTTACCGTGTTGCCTACACGGCCACATTACAGTGTGGACTGTGTGTTTTTTTGTCGTGACACCTACACATATATATATATATATATAATTACAAGATAAGGTAATAAATTTTTAGAACATACTAAAGACTTGACTAGTTTTTAAATATTATATATCAATATGTATGTATGTATGTATGTATGTATCTCAGATTATGTCAGGTCACCAGTTGGTAACATGTATCCCAGTACAACCTGTTCCATGGTCAGGTCATTGGCGACTAAACTGGCAACCCCACCAAGGTTTCTTGGTGAGGAGGGTGACTTTGGACATCCTGCAGGACTAAAAACAAAACCTGTCAAAGGGCAAAGGAGCTCTTAAGAGTCAATGGCCATCCAAAATCACCGGGAGAGATGACCCCTTAGGCTTTGTCAAGGCAGAATACTAGGAGAAGGAAAACTCTGATATAACACCTACAACCCTGATGGTATCCAATGATGTTGACTTGTTCTTCTTTTTGGTAAATATCATCTTGGTTAAGAGAGTGGGACTGGCTTTGTGCAGTGCCTTTGCTCACTATAAAAGCTTCACGGCACAGGCATTGCTTTATATCTGGAGATCTCTCTGCACTTGTCGTCACATGGTACCATGGGCCCAGCACTATGTGTCAATAATTGTCACAAGTGTAGTGTTTGTACCAGAGTTTTCAAGTCGCTGGCTGGACTAAAAGTCACACTCGTTCAGCGCATTGGTAGGGGTTCTCCTACATGGATTTAAAGTAGTGGCCGTACTCGAAAACGAGTTGGCAGCCACCATGTATGCATCTATGTATGCATGTATGTATATATGTATGTATGTATCTGTATGTATGTATCTGTATGTATGTATGTATATTTGTGTGTGTATGTGTGTGTGTGTGTGTATGTATATATATATATATATATACTAGACCACCCATGACCCGTTGGGTCACATGCACTTAAAGATATTTTTAAAAAATCATAATCACTTAGAAATAATTTTTAAATAATTAAAATATAGACAGACATGTATATAATGTAAAATGAAACTGGAAGGCCCATATATATATGTGTGTGTGTGTGTATATATATATATCATCATCACTGTTTTACGTCCGTTCTTCCCCGTTAGCATGGGTTAGATATATGTGTGTGTGTGTGTGTGCGTGTGTCTGTGACCTATATACACTGGTCACAGACACACACACATACACACACACACACACACATATATATACACACACATATCTATATACACACATACTTAGAAACCCTTCCTATTTATCAGGAAATATTCCTCTCCTAACACAAGTTATATGGTACATATGACTTAATATTCAGTCACCAAATTCGAGCTAGATACAGTAATGCTGTATTCGATTCTTTGAAGTCACCTGTTATAATTTCATTCAACAACACCACCAGCTCTCTCTCTCTCTTCCATTTTCCTTATCTGTCTCCTCTCTCTCTCTCTCTTTCAATCTACTCTCTCACAACCACTATCTCTTTCTCTCTCTCTATTTATGAAGGTACCCGGAAAAACCCCGTATCTCAGGAACCCGTACTCCAATTTACGTGAAACTTGTTTTATTCCATTTGTATTCCCATTTCAGGGTTAGCTTCCTTTCAAAGTATTTTCCCATTATGCGCCCTTTTGGCTGTTTAAATTACAGACAAGCAAGCAATCACAGAGTTTTAGTAGTATACTAGACCACCCATGACCTGTTGGGTCACATTCACTTATAAATAATTAAAATATATACAGACATGTATATAATGTAATTCTTCCTCTACATCTCTTTCTCATTTCCTCTCTCACACTTTCTATCTTTCTCTGGAAGAAATCTGCCTGGAGAGGGACGGGCTCCGCCAGGCTTAAAATGCCCAAGAAATGCCATATGTCAATACGGCGTCCCTACAACTCTATCAGGAGTTATGGGACCATACATACATACATACATACAGTACATCTGTGTACAAATGCATAATACACATATATAAATTCATACACACATCTACAAGCATCTAGACACAGGCATATACACACATGCAGGCACAAACATGTGTATACATAAATTTATACACACATGTACTCATACAGGCACACATACAGGCATTTTGATTCATATACAAACAAGTAATGTTTATATATGAATTCATACAAACATGCACACAACTGACAACACAAACACATTATGCATATATATGAATTTATATATATATGTACATACACATACAAACACATAGTGATATTTGAGGGAACATTGTGTGTGTGAGAAAGGGAAAGAGAAAAGAGAAAGAGGGAAATAGAATGAAACAGATTGAGAAAAAGGAAGCAATGTTAAAGAGAGATTGAATGCAAAAGATGGTATTGTTCTATATTAAACAGAAAAGGATAATGTTCTATTTTGTTACCTTATCTCTTCCATTTCTAATCCATTAGAACTTTCAGTCTTTCTACATCTTCTTTCTTGAATCCGGCCTGTTATACTTTAGGAATGGTTCTGTGTTGGGCTAATGAATTATTGTAGGATGGATCTGGATATCTGTGATAAATTCTGTGAAACTTTGTGGAGAAATAGGAATGTTGTTTCAGGAGAGACAATCTTCCTTGCTTTTTATATAATATATATACACACACAGAGAAATATATTATAAATAATAAATGTTACCAAAGTAACAGAATCTCTCATTTCTCATCTTTCCTTCTCTTCTTTTTGCTTATTCTTACCTTTCTACATGTTCCTTATCTGGATCTGTTACCTTGATATTTACAAACCCATCTGTAGTGCAGTGGCTTCCAAAACATATCCACTTTGTGTGTGTGTGTGTGGGAGGGAGAGAGAGGGTGTGTGTGTGTGTGGGAGGGAGAGAGAGGGTGTGTGTGTGTGTGAGAGAGAGAGAGTGTGCGTGTGTGCAGATATAGTAGTATCAGAAAATTCCAGGACATGGTCTTAAGGAAAGTACACCATATTACAGTAAATAATTGTTTCTGATGGGCAGCATATTACAGTAAATCACAGGTTCTCAACCCATTTAAATCAACCCTTGAAATCACGAAACGCTGCCCTACCCTATTTTTCCATTTTTCAATATACTACTGATTTTGATATCAGTAGATTACTAAAAAATTGATTAACAATATTCCAAAGATACCATTGCAGGCAAGCTGAGAGTATAATAAATACATTCCTTGAAAGGAAATATATAAATGTCAAAAAAAGGAACATAAATGTTCAGCTATTTTGAACATTTATACAAGAGCAACTCTGTCTATCCCAAGAGTGCTCTTATCTGGAAGAAAGTGGCAATTATATCATTTCAAAGCTTTCCAATTTTCCCTTTAATGAAATGGACAGAATAAATGTTAATATCTAACTCTGCTTTGTGAGCTTAGAGACCATGGAAGAAGGTTTTCATGACCACGCGGGAGGGTATATTTATTAATAAATGTATAAAATATATACAACAAATGAATTGTAGTAGATGGTTTCCAGTCCAGTCAGACTGCAACTACAAATTAAAAAATTGTTAGTTTGCTTTGTAACAATAGCATATCCAAGTTTTCAGATAAATCAACTTACTTTAACTTTGACTCATTTCAATGGGACCCTTGAGCTTCATGGAGTCTAACTCTTTGACGTGAGGCTGAATTTTCCTAAGATGTAGCCAGAGATCTCCACGTGTAATTACATTGTAGCGGTTGCAAGCCTTACTGTGCAGTCTGGAAACAGCACCAAACATCCTCTCGACTAAGTATGAGCTTGGAAAAGGAGAGCAAATCTCTTAGCCTCTGCATGTAGGAGTGGAAATCAACGTTGAATTTCCTCTTGCATCCTAAAAAGGGTTCACCTATTTTTGGGAAATCTAATTTTGATCATGTCATCTGCTTGAAGTTCAATGAATTCTTCCTGAAAATTAACGTCCAAATCGTCGATGTTAGCTATGAAACATTGGGATATCCATCGGCAAAAGGTCGACAAACCGTTCTCTCATGTTGTCTTGTAGCGCACGGAGGTGAGTGGTATAAATTTGGAGTTGGTCATCGCTTACAATGTTTTGAACATTGGCAACACTAGGAAAATTATAGAATTCCCGTCAACAAAGACTCCTTTCGATGACATTCAATTTGGCCAGGAATGTTTTCACAGCATTCCTTGCTTTAAGCAAGGTGATCTTCTTCCCCTGCAAAGCCAAAATGACGCTATTGCATTTGTCGAAGATGTTGGTGAGGTAGGCGCAGTCTTGCCTCACATCCAGGGTTTTCTTGTACTGTTATGTGTTGCGTCCTCGCAGAAACTCAATGATAGAGTCGAAGAGTTCAAAGAAGTGAGTAAAGCACTTGCCCGTTGAAAGCCACCTCACTTCAGTATGAAGGAGCAACTTGACGAATTCTTCGTCATTATCTTGGCACAGTTGCTGGAAAATTCGTTCATTGAGGGAATACCGTTTGATAAAATTGTTTCTTCACAGCCAAGTGTTGTCGATGAATGACACAAGGAACAGCAAATACAGATAGATTTTTCTCTCTTCAGAAGAGTGACGAAGCCCTTATGCTGGCCGACATTGCTCATGCGTCGTCCGTAGCACATAATACAATGTGTGTTGTATGTGGTCCTAGATGTATGTATTACCTGCCTGTGTGTTGTATGTAGTCCTAGATGTATGTATTCCGAAACGCCCCCGGGGGTGCATATGCCCCCAGTTGAGAACCATTGCAGTAAATAATTGTTTCTGAAGAGCAGCAATTTGAAGGGGAGGGGAAAGTCAATTAAATCAACCTCAGTACATTACTGGTGCTTTATTTAATTGACCCCTTGAGGATGAAAGACAAAGCTAACCTTGGTGAGATTTGAACTCAGAACATAATGGGCCATAACTCTATGCTGCAAAGCATGATGTCTAACTCTCTACCGATACTGCCAATCCTCATAAATAATGTAGTTCATGTATTATTTCATATATTTGAGCACCATCTTCTTGGGAATGTACACAGCTATACCAGTTTGTCTTCCTTGCCTCAAAAGCATTGTGGAAGTACTCTTCTAACTGTCTGTGATTCAATTTGAATTTGATCTACCATCTAGACTCAGAGTCCCTTCAGCTTTAATTTCGTTTTGAGAAACATGGTAAAGTGACATAAAGATAGGTAAGGTGTTCTCAAACCTTTTATTCGATAGATCCCTTGAAATAAAATTTAATTTCTGTTCACCCTCAAGCAAATAAATCGAATATAAAATTACAAAACATAATTAATTCAGCAATGTTTAATACAGCTTACATAAGAAAAGAATCAGTAAACTATAAATGCAAAGACACCTTTAACCCTTTAGCATTTCAACCGGCCATATCCGTCCAGAATTCTCTCACCTCTTTCTGTAATCAGTTGCTCATACTGATGTTAAGGTATTGTTTTCTAAATAATATCAAAATCGCATAGATTTGATATTATGTGAGATAATTATTACTCTGAAAATATAATAGTAAATATAGAGTAATGTAAATGCAAGAGAGTTCATGCTTGAATTAATTGTGGTGAGGAAGGGTGGATTTGATGGGCATGGAGAACATCACAAATATTAGATTGCAGGTTTGTGAGTCTGAACCACAAATCACCATTTTCTATGTTCAAAGCACTTCTCTTTTTGCTTAGTAATATACAGGCTAAACCCAGATTCCACCATATATGAACTTGGAAAAGCTAGTAAATGCAAACTAGTAAGTTCATCTCCCTGTGGATCCCTAAGCTTTTATTCACTCCTGCAAAAATGTTATTCACCCCTAGGGAGCCTATATCAACTATTTTGAGAGGCTCTGAGTCAGGTAAATACAGAGAGTGTAAAATGACCACAATTTCTATTATTGAACAAGCTATGAAAAAATAAATTTAAAAAATGAACAGAGAAAAATGACTAGGTAAAGTGGTTGAATGGACAAATCTAAATTTAGTGAATGCTATTGTTGGCTCTCTCTCAGCAGATTTATTTGGAACAAATAAAAACTCTAGGAAGAATTTGTAGGCTTGGCTGAAACAGCTAAACTTAGAACTTACAGATAAAAGAATAGTAGCATTATCAATTCTAACATTAGTGGTAATTCTATTAAGTAGTTAACACTTTCATTTCTATATTTCTAATGAAATACACAGTTTCAATTAATTGAAGAAGAATTTTGAGGGATTTACCAAAATTATTTACTTCACCAAATCTCAAACAACAACATCCGAGAACAATGCCAGCAGCAGACCATTGAAGACCAAATCCGGCAACACAGGCTACAGTGGTTTAGCCATGTCTGCAGGATGAGCACCAGAAGACTACCACACTAACTTTTGTCACAACAGCTGGCTTTGGGCAGGTTGTTATCAAAAGGGTTAAACCACTAAACTATTAATTTATATTCTTAAGTGAATAGAGACTGGACTGATAATAGAAGGATTTGTAGTTATAAAGTTCTTTTTAAATATATTCATGCCAAGTGTTGTGCCCTGAACTCCTAATGGGCATTTAAACCATCTCTCTGGGTCAGAACATAGCTGATTACTTTCAGAAAAATAGAGAAGGAGATAGGATAAATGAGAGAGAGAGAAAAAAAAGGAATGGCCCTCCAGTGGTTTCAACAATGAGTATTCCAGTTAAACAACCAAAGGAACAGGCTGCTCATGTAAGGCACTAAGCTTTCCACAGACATGTTGTACCCTTAACATAATTCTCATACAGATTCAGCATACCACAATGTGTGACAAGGCTGGCTCTTTGAATTACAGCTACAGTCTACACAAGGGGCTTCCAAACAGTCTCCATCTACTCAGTTTCACTCAGAAGGTTTCTGAGGGTATGGTAAATGATACTTACCCAAGATGCCTCACAGTGGGATCAAACGAGGGATCGAATGATTGTCATTCCAAACTTCTTAACTTTTCAGCCATGCTGCATCAACAAGAGATAGAGATATAGAAGAAGAATTGACCTCAGTATTGAACTGATACTTTATTTATTGACCTTGAAAGGACAAAAAGCCAAGTTAATCACAGTGGAATTTGAAGTTAGAGTGCAGGGAGCTAGAACAACCACCACAAAGCATTCTATAAAACATTCTAATGACACTGCAATATATAGTATATATCAATGTCTCTGTAGCAGACTTCCCAGGTTGAACGCAAAATTTCACGTTCACTCTTTGTTCCAACTTCCTGTTCATGACAAAATCGCAGGCTACAGCATACATGTTATCACAAAAACACAAATTTCACAATTTGCAAAGTGAACACAGCAATGTCACTCGACACACTAGTGCATGAAGGTCACTGTTAGGTCTCAATGTGCATAACCATGTGTTGTCACCTGTTGCTGCACTACAGAACTAGTCCGGAAACGTTTTGATATCACCTCGTATAACTGAATTAGAGGAGCAAAATTAGAATATATGGTATGGTCCTGCAACTCCTCATGGAATCATGGAGTCATGGAGTCGTAGTGACATACAGCATTTCTTGGGTATTCTTAAAGTCTGGTAGAGCCTGTCTCTCTCCAGGTCTGAAGACAGCAGATTTCTTCCAGAGAGGAATAGAAAGTGAGAGAGAGGAGATGAGAAAGATATATAGAGGAAGAATCGACCCCAGTACTAGACTGGTACTTTTTTACTCGAACTCGAAAGGATGACGCAAAACGCCTTCTTCATTCTGTCTGCCAGGGCTGTGGGGCTGCCAGCACGTGGGTCATCACTTACTCATAATAGTGAGAGATGGGGAGGCAAGAGAGATGGAGGCCATGACAGTGGAAGTTTGGTTCCTCTGTATTTGGACCTGGTGTGCATACCTAGTGTCTTATCATATAGACATATTTATGAATATATTTATTCTTCCAGATTCTATATGAAGTTGTTTTCATACATAAAATAAAGCACTAGTTATCTCCTTCCCACACCCCACGCCCGCCACCCCACCCAAGGCAAAGTTGACACAGGATTTGAACTCAGAGAGCTGGATCAAATGCTGCGAAGCATTCTATCCAAAATTCTAACAATTCTGCCAGTTTGCCGCCTTAATATATAGGAGAAAAGAAAAATGATATAATATAATAGGTGGAGATTTGATTTCACAGAAGCCAGAATGAT
>OZ024741.1:304899265-304986765 GCA_964016885.1 Eledone cirrhosa | reverse complement strand
ATTATACAAGTTCAATGAATTAAGAAAGCCATACAGCATGGGTTTTACAATTTATGCTTCACATTCCATAATAAATCAATTTTGTAGCGTGTAGCTGATATTTTTGCATAAAATATTTTATTCAAAGCTTTTTTTAGTCAAGGAGAGAAGAAAGGAGCCCGTGGTTCTTTTGGTGGTCATTGAAACTGATGAGAGAGAATGGAGGAAGGTATTCCCAAGTCATTGATATTTAGTAATATAACAAATTTTCTCATTATTAAGCAGGTGTTTGGAATGTTACTTAATAAAAGATTTTATATGAAATTACAATGGAAATTTTTAGATAAATATATGCACTTTAACCCTTGCATGGCCATATTTCTAATGAAATACACTCTATTTTAATCAATTAGTGAAGAATTTTGAAAGGATTTACTAAAATTATTAATTATTTCATTATTAAGATAATAACTTGATGTAAGGTTATATAAAATTATGTTGGAAGATTTTAATATAAATTGAAAACCTTTAAAATTAGTAGTTTTATTTCATAGACCTGGAGCAGGTTTTGGCCAGGTTGGTAACTAAAGGGTTAAAATGTACAATTTTGTAATATAGAACCAAAATAGATTTTAGGTAGGTTGGTATTAAAAAGGTTAAACAGAGTGACAGATTAACTCTTCTACCAAAGAACTGAGAACACAAAGAACCAGAACATTACCATAAGGTATCTTGTCTGACACCCTAACATTTCCACTAAACCACCACCATAGACTGGTACTTTACTTTATTAACCCTATAATGACGAAAAAGAAAGTTGACTTCAGCAAAAATTGAACTCAGGAAACAGAGAGTCACAAAAACGCGAAGAAGCATCTAATGTGATGCTCTAAGGATTCTGCCAATTAGACACCTTAATTAATTTATTAAATTTCTCTAAATTCTTGATTCATCATCATCACCACCATCTCCGTTTAACGTCCATTTGGGCATGGGTTAGACAAGTTATCCTGTTGTGAGTAATGCCAGGTCAGGTTACCATGTCTTGTTCATACAGAACCAATTTTGGTTTGGTTTCTACAGCCGGATGCTCTTCCCTTGAAAATTAACTGAAACATATAGGCGATGTGTATCTTGTTTAGAATCAGTACATGATATCCTGCATGTCGTATGAGTTGGTAGAATAAAAATGGGATGGGAAAAGTTCAAATAGCTATTACCACTGCTGGCAATAAAAGAGTTTTCTCTCTGGGTGAAAGGCAAACTGTATGATACTTGTGTATGAATAGTGATGTTGCATGGTAGTGAGACCTTGGCCTTGCATGCAGAAGATCTGAAGTGGCTGGAAAGAAAGGAGGCAAACATGCTCCACTGGATGGGTAATGTGTATGGATGAGAGATCCTAGATGAGTTGATAGTAAATACAGATATAAGAAGGATCAGTTATAGTATCCAAGAGGGAAGGTTACATTGGTTTGGACATGTTATGCATATGGAGGATGGCAGTTATATAAAGAAATGTTGAGCTTTTGTAGTTGATGGCAAAGATAGAAGAAGTAGGCCTAAGAAGACTTGATATAAAGTGGTGAAAACTGACTTCATGGAGCTGAATTTCATGACAGACATGACAAAGGGCTATAATTGTTTCTACTTTTGGCACAAGGCCAGCAATTACTTAGTGCATTACTGGTACTTTATTTTATCGACCCCCGTAAGGATGAAAGGCAAAGTTAACCTCGGCGGGATTTGAACTCAGAATGGCAAGGGCCGTAACTCTATGCGTCAAAGCATGGCGTCCGACCCTCTACCAATACTGCCAATCCACCATGATTGCCAATCGTTGATTGGTGACTCATGGTGCTGGAAAAGACCCAGTCACTGTTGCAAACATAATACCCTATAGACTCTTGTTAGGACACCCTCTTTCTATTAATTTGTTGCTTTGCTACACACATCCTCCTATCCTCTTGACTATCTTATTCAATATATCTCACTCAAACCCTCTTTTCAAGTCATTACCACTCACCTTCTTTCATTCTCTGTACCACACTGCCCATAAACTAGAGGTAGCTTAGGATCTGTTCGACTTCCACTACCTTCAGACATTTCCACTCTGATATTTTCTTTACTCTTGGGTCTCGAATAATCGTCCCCACCATCCACTTGTTAATTTTTAAGATTTTTTCCACCCATCTACATCCCCGCTCTTATTCCACCCCCACCCTTCACCATTAAATTTTGCTAATCTATCTCCAGCGAAATTTTATTTTAAGTGGTAGCATTCCTGTAACAATTTTCTTTATACATGAAAAACATTATACATAAAAAAAAGTACATTAGTAGAAATCCATAAAATAAATAAGATAGGTTGGGGTCTCAATATTTAAACTAAATGTTTTTTTTTAAATCAATGGAGACAACATAGAAAAATTACCAACCCCCACCCCGCTTATTCCCCCACCCCCACCCCTATTATTTGAGACTTAAGAGTAGCTGAATGTTGCCCATATAAAGAGGGATACTTTTAATCTTACATATTTCCAGTCCTACTTTTCTGTCTCATGATGTATTCTTTCCACACCACCCCCACCACTGCAACCTAGTGAAACATCATTCCATCTCTCCAAGGTCATGGCTAGCACCCATCATCCTCCATTTGCACCCACTCTTTCTCCCTGTACATTCCCTCCTCCTAGCTCTCTATCAGTAACAGATATGAAGCTGCCATTACTCCTTCCACAAGGCCTTCTGTCATGATTTCCTCACTTCTCAAGTTGTAGTGTTGATGTCACAATAAAATGCAGCCAATAGCCAAGTTGTAGTGCTGCTGCCATGATGAAATGCACTTGTTATAGTCTGTAAGAGGTAGTGCTGGTGCCACAATAAAAAACACCCAGTTCACTCTGTAAAGTGGCAATGCTGGTGCTATGATAAAATACACTTAGTACACTCTGTAATGTGAAAGTGCTGATGCCTTGATAAAATGCACCCAGTGCATGCAGTGAAGTGGTTGGCATTAAGAGTGACATTCAGGTGCAGAAACCATGCCTAAATGGAATACATGAACAAAACCTGGAAAGCGGACATAAAATGATGATGATGGTGATGATGATGAAAGCGGTGATGACGATGCTGATGATGATGTTGATGATGATGACAATGATGATGATGATGATGATTATGACAATGATGATGAAATATAATTTCTGCTACTTTTCTTTCGAAAGCAGTATCTATTCTGCAAAAATTGTTTGTCTCAATATAGATAATTCTATGAAATTCAATATCAATCAAAAATAGAAAAAGAACAAACAAATTGCAAGCAATCTTCCAAGTAAACTGCAGGTGAATCATGTTCTCATTCCTCAAATGTTTCACATTACTAAAGGTGGTGAATTGGAAGAGTTGCTGAAGTATTGGATAGAAGATTCAATGGTATTTCTTCAAGCACTCTGCACTTTAACCCTTTTGTGGAGATGAGTAGCCTAGTGGTAGGGTGTTGGACTTGTGGTCATAATGTTGTGGGTTCAATTCCTGGGCCGAGTTGTGTGTTATGTTCTTGAGCAAAACATTTAATTTCATGTTGCTTCAGTATTCTCAGCTGAAAATGAGTACCAGCAAAAATAGCTGGGAATTTAACCCTGTGTTGGACTGGGGATGCTTAAAAAGAAGCCAAATCAAATAGTACATTTGGGGATGCTTAAAAAGAAACTGAAACAAATAGTACTATTGAAGGGATACCTGCATTCCCAAGTGTAAGCTGGGTTTTGTGGGTGTTTTACATCATTTCAACGGCTATTTCTGGACTCCAGAAATAGCCATCGAAACGGCTTGAGCTCTGTCTTCGGGGTCTAGCATTTTCCTATTACCCACTCTACTACCCTAAGTATTGAGTACTCTGGTGCGTTATGGTCCATCTTCCTTACCATACTTCCTTCATTATATATATATATATCATCATCATCATCATCATCATATATCACCATTTTACGTCCATTCTTCTATGCTAGCAAGGGTTAGACAGGTTATCCTGTTGTGGGCAGTGTCCAGTCGGCTGACCTTGTCTTGCTCATACTGGAACTGATTCTGGCATGATTTCTACAGCTGGATGCCCTTCCTAACACCAACCTCATTTACAGTGAGTGCTGGGTGCTTTTTTTCCGTGGCGCCTACACGTCCACTTTACAGTGTGGGCTGGGTGCTTCTTTGCTGTGGCACCTCCACGACCACTTTGCAGTGGAATGATAGGGACCCAGTCCTATCATCTCATTTCTACAGCTGAGTAAACTGGAGCAATGTGAAATAATTGCTCAAGGAAACAACACATCACTCGGTCCGAGAATTGAACTCACAACCTTTCGATTGCAAGCCCAATGCTATAACCACTAAGCCATGCGCCTCATGTGCATATATATATATATATTTATATTTAAAAGAAACCAAAGAACGCTTACATACTCAAACAGTTTTTATTTGCTTACAATGTTTCATCCATACTTTTTGTTAGGAATCCTAAGAGCTTAATAAACACAGTGCTGAGTATAAGCTCCACAGAGCCTAGTCACTTGAACAATCAGAATGCAAAAGAGGAAATCGGAGATGGCAAACAAGGAGGGTGTTCATGTTGGGGTTGTTAATCACCAAAGCTAAATGCCAGGGCCCAAGTGGATTCCACAATGCAGATATAATTGATGGCACACAAAAGCAAAAGCAAAAGATACAGGCAATGGTTAAAACATAATAAAAAAATAATAAAAAATAATAAAGTAATAAAAAATAATAAAAAATAAATAAATAAAAGGAAGATAATATAAAGAGTAAAAAGTAAAAAATTAAAAAAAAATTTTTTTTAATAAGAAATAAAAACAAAGAAGAATTTAAGCGCTGGTTCCTACCAAAATGAGTGGATAGGATCCCCGTAACTTATAATTATATAAGCATTAGGAGGTCCTTGCAGTACATCCAGCAAGACCACAGTAATCAGAATCCCCGCCATGTTATACATACACAAGGTATACTGGTAGGTATCCGAATTACGTAGCCAATGGGTGCTCCACAAGCATATAGGTGGGTATCACATAAGTGCAAGCCATACACAAGCAAATTATGGTTAATACAGGATAGAGCTGAGTATAACAAGTATATAGACAGGCACGACATAAAAAGCAGGCTATGCACAAGCGATCGGGGTTATAGTAAGAAAGGGCTGTAGCAATCTTATTATATTAGTTACTGTAAAACCAACTGGCAAAGTTATTACACATGTATATTAACCGTATAGGCTAGTCTAATTGGTTACATATTTCACGAATGTCTAGGGGTTAAATAGAATTGGGAATGTCGGTAGAAAACCAATCCGTCTAAATAACTCAACATATGTAGATCATTCAAAATTACAAAATAGTTGGATATAAATTATCACTCAAACGTAACATTACAACTGGTCACATGAATTACATGCTGGATTTATACATAAAAAAACTCCTCCATGTATAAGATCCCAGGCCGAAAATAATAATTTGTTCAAGATTCAGTTCCAGATTCATTTCAACCAAAGTGTCCACACACAATCCAGTCCCGAACATATATATATATATATATTTATATATATATATATATATATATATATATATCTACATATATATATATTTATATATATATATATATATATATATGCAGAGAGAGAGAGAGAGACTTATAAATAAACACACACATATATATATATATATATATATATGTGTGTGTTTATTTATAAGTCTCTCTCTCTCTCTCTCTCTGCATATATATATATATATATATATATATATATATATAAATATATATATATGTAGAGAGAGAGAGAGAGACTTATAAATAAACATATATATATATATATCATCATCATCATCATCATCACCGTTTTATGTCCGTTCTTCCACGCTAGCATGGGTTAGACGGGTTGTCCTGTTGTGGGCAGTGTCTGGTCGGCTGACCATGCCTTGCTCATACAGGAACTGATTTGGCTTGATTTCTACAGCTGGATGCCCTTCCTAACACCAACCTCATTTACAGTGAGTGCTGGGTGCTTTTTCTTGGCGCCTACACGTCCACTTTACAGTGTGGGCTGGGTGCTTTTTTGCCGTGGCACCTCCACGACCACCTTGCAGTGGGAGGGTGTGGGGGCATATTGTCTATATGCTTCAGCTTGTACCCATGGGAGGTCGAGTACTCTGTATTACTGCGTGACGCCAGAGGTCACGGTCGTGCGTCATTGCCTTTGAGAGGTGTAATTGGGTAAGGACAGCTTTTATCACCTCATCCCAGGTCATCTTGGGTCTCCCCACTCCACGGTTTCCATCGACTTCTAGTGCTCTGCACCTTTTTATGCAGCTGTCATCCTTCATATGCATCACATGTCCATACCAGCGCAACCGCCTCTCCTGCACACAGCATTTGATTCCTCTTATGCTCAGTCTCTCTCTCTCAATTCATTTATGCTTTGTCGTTCACGTATATTACTGTTACACATCCATCGGAGCATGCAGGCTTCATTTCTCTCTAATCTACGTAAGTCTTCCACCTTCAGCGCCCAGGTCTCACTACCATGCAACATCGCTGTTCGGATACACGCATCATACAGTCTGCCTTTCATTTTGAGGGAGAAGCCTTTTGCAGCTAGCAGTGGTAGTAGTTCCCTAAACTTCTTCCATCCCGTTCTTACCCTAGTTATTGTACTTTCTGAACACCCACCTCCGCTGCTAATTCGGTCACCTAGGTAGCAGAAGCTGTCTACTGTTTCTACAGAGCCCTCCCAGAGATTGGTGGTACTTGTTTCCTGTGGCTGTTTGCTGCTTGCTGTCCCAGCACAGATGCTGCATGTGAATATATATATATGCGGAAAGAGAGAGAGAGAGAGACTTATAAATAAACACACACATATATATATATATGTATATATATATATATATAAATATATATATATATATATGTTCGGGACTGGATTGTGTGTGGACACTTTGGTTGAAATGAATCTGGAACTGAATCTTGAACAAATTATTATTTTTGGCCTGGGATCTTATACATGGAGGAGTTTTTTTATGTATAAATCCAGCATGTAATTCATGTGACCAGTTGTAATGTTACGTTTGAGTGATAATTTATATCCAACTATTTATATATATATATACTCACAAACACACCACATATATTGGATATGTCTGGACATTGATGGTAAATATGTTATCTATATTGTTTAATGGATTCTGAAGAAACAGTTCAGAGGTAAATAATGGAGCATCTTATTGTATTGATAGAAACGTTCGTAAATCAATTAAATAATTTGATGTAATTTAATCCTGGTTGTTTTATTATTTCATATATGCTCTATGATATTGTAAAACTACTGTGATTGGAAATTAACTGATTGGATTAAAACCTGAACTGTCATTTACTTATCTTGCTGAGGACTATAAAATCACATTTGAGCTTTAAATTATTCTTTGTTTTGTTTGGTTGTTATCAACTTGTCTAAACTATTTTATATATACTAGCAGAAAAACTGCTAGCATGTGTAGCGTGCATATTGATATTATATGCAAGTATATATGAATGTAGATATGATATATCAAATAAAATCGTAATTGACAATATACACAGAAATAGAACGAAGACTGCATTACACTGTCTTATGTAATCAGTAACGTAATCCATGATACATTAAAAAAAGACGATATTATATATAAACTGCATTAGGAGAAAATTAGTAACGGAAATATATGAATGTTTATTTAAGTGATCGCTAACCGGAAGTGTTGACATTTGAAAATTTTAAAGAAGTGAATCTTAAAAAATAAGCAACAAAATTATTTATTTTAATCAAGAATAACAAAATTTAGTAGATAAATTATGTAATATTCATTCATTATTTATTCAAAGTAATCCAACTTATTTTACAAACAGGATAAAAAAAATATATTCTGGATACAGTCCCGCACTTCTTCCTTTATTATAGTTTAGATGTAGCAATGTAGATTATTGGTGGTGAGAACTGATATTGTCCATTGTTCAGTGGTTTATATTCATTGTGGCATTACAGATGTAGCAATAATGTTGTTGGCTTGATGGGTATGTATAAGATAGACTTGTCCCATATAAAGCGCTCTGTGAAATGCTGTTGAATGAACAAATAAAACATGATCGCTACTTAAATATATTTATTCATCTAATAACCTGCTACAAGGCTATTGTTGACAATGTAAGAAAACAAGGCTTAAGTTGTTGTGGTGTATGCAATGATTCAAAAGATATTTACTGTACTTCTGTAATGTGATGATGGTTGTTTGCCTAGCATCAAGAGAGACCAACAGAGAGAGAGACCAAGAGAGAGAGAGAGAGAGATCAGCAGCTTTGTTGTTGGCACCCTATTCAAAGCCTCCCTGACTTCTGATTCCAGAATAGATGGAAATTCTTCCCCTCCCACATCAACTTTTTGGTTAGTTGCCCAACCATCTTCATGATACAAACTTTCACGGGCTGGACGTTTCTATAAGGATCGTCTAGTTTCTTGAAACCTTTGGTAATGGAATAATTATATTGCGTTGTTTATTATGTAATTAAATAGCTCTGTACGATACATTGAGCACTCTTCTTTCCTTTACTTTTTCTACGGAAATACTTAACACACACACACACACATAAATATATATATATATATATATATATATATAAGCACTTCATTCACATAGGATGTAAACTCCAGACACACACGGAGAAAATACACAAACAAACTTGTCAATCTGATGCTGCATTAGATATTCACCAAAGAGGACATACAGTGGGATCGAACCTCGATTCACGTATTTCAAAAGTGAACTTAATATTGTATTGTCATCATAGGATGCCTTACACGTTCAACTTGTTTTAAGGGAGATAATCAGTAAGAGATGGTAGCAAGAGTAACCTCCTTTAAAATCATTTTTTGTTCTTTTTCTTTTTCATCCATTTTTCAAAATTAAAAGTTTCATTCAATATAAATTAAATTATAAGTTTGTAATGAAGACATCGAAAAAGAAAGTAACGGGAGAGGGGAGTGAGTAAAAACACTCTACATCTATATGCATCTCTATCTCTGTATCACTCAGAGAAACAAAGATGTAGATTGACTATCTCAAGAAAGATGGAATATATATATATAGAGAGAGAGAGAGAGAGAGAGAGAGAGAGAGAGAGAGAGAGAGAGAGAGAGAGAGTTAGTTCCACAAATTAGAAAACCATTGGCAAGGACGCTCACATCACTGGATGGATTTTCAATTCGCGGTGAGAACGGAAGTATATGAGTTGATAGGATTCTGCACAGCAGATGTTGGTAGTTTGGTGACAAGAGAGACAACTTAAATTAGACTGTTGCAAAGGGAGACAATTTTCGTTTGAGTTAGTTCATTCCAGGTTAAACTTTTGGTTATCCTGGGTCACTTTCAGTAGTTAAAAAAAAAAGAAAATCGGCTCTTGGGTTAAGGCAAGTACTATTACATAACCTCGGTAAGATATTCACTCTTTCATCAATACACAGCTTACAGGACACTGCTCCTTTTGCATATGGCCTGGATTTACTAGAACTTTCCACTGAATGGAGAAATTCACGTCTGCATCCTTGAGTGACCATATGTGATCTTGCCAGCTTTGTGGACGAGCGCTTATCAGTGTTTCTAAAAGTCATCTGATGGTTAAGGAAGTGTTCTTTAAACCAACCCTCCCACATACCTACATGTTTTGACTTGCTGTTGATTCTGTCAAGTGGATGTAACTTCAGCCTCATAGACGACTGTAGGTGTGTTACACTGTTGTTGAAAAGGCATGATTCTGGCCTTCTACAAAAGCATCTAGGTGGGGGAGAGCTCTTGGGGTTTGTGGTGATGTGGGCTTTCATATTTTTAGCACAGGAATATCTGAGTTTCACCCTGTGTCTATTAAAGATAGGTCTGTATTTATGTCCTATAGGAAGTGCTTGTCTAGGAGTGCCAAGAATTTCCTACCTACATTAGTTCTAATTCCGAATGAGAAGGATGGGCAGAACCAAATTATTTTTTATTTTTATTTTTCTTTCTACTGGTAGTGTGATTAGGAGAGGAGTAAGACATTTTATCAGAGAAGCCACTGTTGGCTAACGCAGTGTAAAGTGCTGTCAAAGATGGCTTTGTTAGAAGAAAGATTAGAAATCCTATTATTAATGTTTTTAACAGTATTCAGTCCCAAAACACCAAGCAAACAATCAATCTAAGTAATCAACTATCAATTACCAGCTAATGATTTTGGTAGATCAACGAAATTGTCTTTATATATGTCTCACACTGTACAAAATATCTTTATATCTGTTCAGATCGGAGAGTATTTTTAAATCTCTACTCCACATGGTCTAAAAAAAGGTTTCATGGTCAGGGCAGATATAAATAAAAGTGGACGTTGTATCAGCTAGAAAGAAGTGTGAAGTACCAGTTACAGTTGGTAAAAATCTGAACAATTATTTGAGACCTGGGAATACCTACCTATAGCCTATGCACTATATATAACTGACCCTACAGTATATAAAGTGGTAGTGCTGGTGCCATTATAAAATACACCCAGCCCACTCTGTGAAGTGGTAGTGCTGGTGCTCTGATAAAAATCATGCAGTCAATCCTGCAAGAGGGTCGTTTAACCCTTTAGCATTTAAACCAGCTGTATCTGGCCAGAATCTCCTCACCTCTTTCTGTGCAAACCAGCCGTAACTAGCCCCTCATACTGACATTAAGGCATTGTTCTCACAATAAATAATAACATCATCAACATTTCGTAGATTGCATATTATGTGAGATAATTATGTGAAGTAAAGCCTTTACCATGAAAATATAATAGCAGAGTTATGTAAATGCTAAAGGGTTAAGCCAACATTTTATGATGGCACCAACACAACCACCTTACAGAGTGGACTGGTTGCATTTTATCATGGCACCAGCATTACATTTCTGAAAAATAATAAACATCAGTCCAAGAATGAAATCAGTCCACTTATTTATTGAAGCATCGTTTATAATAATAATTGCTTGATATTGATAACTCAGAATAGTTTTATTTAGGTGCTACAAATATTATAACATGATATTGATATTATTATAGAAAACCTTAGTCAATAGAAAAAGAAAATTAGAAAATACCATTAGCACAGTATTTTGGGGGAATTCTTATGACTGTATTAGTAAGGCAGGACCTATTCCTTAAAAAGATTGAGTAGCAAGTAGAGCAGTTGGAATTTATTTCATTTTTATTAGTGGATGAACAATAATATTCAACAGGCCAATCTCTGGATCACATGATTCTAGGAAAACTGAGAGCCATGTTTTATTAACTCTTTCAAAACCAAATCGTCTGACACTGCCTCTGGTTTTGTAGTACAAAACTGTTTATTTCAAAAGTATTTATGTTTAAAAAACCTTCCATCATAATTTTTATTATAATCATGTTTTGTTAACCCTTTCAATACCAAATCACCTGAAATCACTCCTGGTTTACAATACAAAACTGTTTCTATTAAAGTTTTTATATTTATATTAAAACTTTCCATCATAATTTTATTAATAATGAGAAAGTTATTTTACTAAATACTCCCAAGGTATTGAATATTTTCAAAATTCAGTAGAAATATAATAACAAAAGGGTTAACATAAATAAACAACTTTGGCTCATCTTTTGCAATTCAACATTCTTTCGATGTTTCCTGTTGTTCAAACAATGGATAGTTATCAAGAATACTTTGCCAGTCTCGTTTGCCAGTTGCTAATCCTTGCACAATGATTGGTAAATCAGCAATCTGATGATAAAAGAATAAATGAAAAAAAAACTTTATTATAAAAATAGATTTTAATGGATATATATAGTGATGGAAAGAAAACAAGAGATCAAAGCAATAGAAACATAGTTAGTTTAAACAAATGAATAAAAATAGATTTAGTAGGTGTGAATGATGAATGAATTTGATATTTAATTCTATGTACTATTTAGTCTACTACTGGGGTCAATTCTTCCTCTATCTCTCTTTCTTACTTTTTTTCTCTCACTCTCTATCCTTCTCTGGAAGAAATCTGCTGTATGAGAGGGAATGGGCTCTACCAGGTTTTAAAAATGCCCTAGAAATGACATGTCAAAACAACATCTTTATGACTTCCTCGGGAGTTATGGCAATATACATCCAATAGCAAAGAATTTTTACACCAACTATCATGATACATTTCTCTATGCTAGCATGGGTTGGATTATGTGTTTCGAGAATTTTTTTTACAGCAGGATGACCTTCCTGATGCCAACACTTTTAGATGCCCCTTATGACATGCAGGAATATGGAGTACCTATTCTAAAAACCAAGATACAAATGATACATATACACTAGGGTGTATTTGATTAACTAAGATTATTGGAACAATTATTATGCAAAATCTCTCTCTTGGGATGTTGAAAATCTGAAAGCAAGCAAGAGAAAATGCTATGGAAAAACATCGGTAGTGCCCAGAAAGTAATGAGCTGCTGTAGTCAACAACCCCCAAAAAAGTTTTATTTTTAATAAAAGCAAATCTATGCATTTTTTTCATCTTGATGATGATGAAGGGTAATATTCTTACCGGGGCTCGGATTTGCTTCATAGAATCTCTCTCTCGGAGTGTAGCAGTATGTGGTTCTTTCAATGTATCAAAATCAATTGTGATACCATATGGTATAGCAATAGCGTCAGTTCGAGCATAGCGCCGCCCAATTGAGCCACTGCTGTCATCAACTTTATGCGAGACATCAATCTTCGCCAATTCTTGGGCTACAATAAAAGAAAAAGGGTTGTTTTTTTAGATATTAAGTCTTAACATCCTGTAATAATTTAGCAGAAAATGCCTAAAAAAAAAAAGAAAACTTAATTCAAATATTTATAGTGTCTTTATTTTGCAGTATTGGACTAAATACTAGATGCCATCATAGTGCTGTTTTGTACTTTTTAAAAACATTTTGCTGTGATTTCATGCAGTACAGGACATTAAGAGTTATGTTACTAGTTAAGCTTATGGTAAAGAATTTCTGACAGATTAGATCATGGAGAATTATTGATCTAATTTCTTAAGAAAGACAATGTAGATTGAAAAAAATGAAATGAAAATGAAATTTACTGCTCCTAATAGTGCAGGTTTAGATGCCCTTTTATCATCATCATCACCGTTTACCATCCATTTTCCACACTAGCATGGGTTAAATGAGCTGCCCCGTTGTGAGACAAAACAGGTCAGATGACCATCTCTTCTTCATATAGGACTGATTTTGGCTTGGTTTCTATGGCTGGTTGCTCTTCCTAACACTTACCACATTTACAGTGAGTGCTGGGTGCTTTTTGTTATGACACCTACATGACCACTTTACAGTGTGGACTGGGTGCTTTTTGTCGTGTCACCTACAAGACCACTTCACAGTGTGGATTGAGTGCTTTTTGCCATGTCACCTACATGACCACTTTACAGTGTGGGTTGTGTGCTTTTTGTCATGTCACCTACACAACCACTTATAGCATTTTTAATTCAAAGAGGAACATATAACCATAATTTACCTAATCAATAACATCAGGTGTTTAAATGAAACAACCATTGCATAAAATTGAAATTGAAATCAAAAGAAAAACTTGTAATCCTGTTATATACTTACATAAGGATTTTACAAATGGTTGTAACTCTGTATTATTGCTGAGAGGCAGTACAGAACACTTGTAGGGAGCTATGACTGCAGGGAGGCTCAAGTACTGAAACAAATCAAATTTATCCAATTGTAGAACTTTCTAAGACATAAAACCTTATAAATTTATAACTAAAAAAATGCAAGATTATCTCTCTAAATACAGAACCAATGTCCCACACCACAATTTTTTACAATACAATACAGATAGGTTTTAAAAAATTGATTGACTCAGCTGATAAAAGACTGCATCACTTGAAACATTCACATAGTTAAGATTTATGAAACCAAACTTAAACTCTTGCCCAAAATCTCATACAAGCTCCAATGGGATATGAACTCAGAATTTTTCAATTGAGAGGCCTTATTTACCCTGCCATTCTAAGGCTACATTTTACATTATTTAGGCCAACAGAGATGGGTGAGACAGTAGAATATGTGATTAACCCTATTATATTTTAAATGAAATACACTCAGTTAATTTTGAAAATAACCAAATATTTGGAGGAATTTAATAAAATAACTAAGATTTTCCTTAGTAAACTGATACTTAGAATATTACTTTAAAATTTCTAAAATAAAATTATGATGGAAGGTTTTGATATAAGGATAAACATTTTTGAATGAACAGTTTGTATTATAGAACCCGGATCAGTTTGAGATGGTCTAACGTCAAAAAGGTTAAATGCATTATTTTGACCTTGATTGAGAGTTTGAATGCTACTTCAGTATCATGATCATCATCACCTTTTAATGTCTATTTTCCATGCCTGCATAAGTTAGACAGGTTGTCACATACTAATGCTAGGCTAGTCAAGTAACCAACTCTTGCTCTTTTGCTTGGTTTCTATGGCTGGATGCCCTTCATAGCAGCTACCACTTTATAGCATGTGCTGGAAACATTTTATCATGACTCCAGCACCACCACCTAACAAAGTGAACAGCTATTTATCCAATATAATACCAAGCCTTGTGATTTGTAAAAAGGTATCAATGATTTAGTGAAACAATTTAGTAGAACACTGGAGTAAAGATATTACCATATTTTGTTCAATCTCTATATTTTTAATTCAAATACTTCTTGAGTTGAATTTTCTTTCTTTCATCCCACAAAACACACTAAATACATCTTTAAAACAAAAATAACTTTGTACCTAACCATCAGAAATTAATATAAGAAAAGTTATTAGACTTACAGTACGTTGCTCATCTCCTTCCCGAGTACGGAAATTGTGCTCAAATATAGAATACATTATACGACCAATTCCAAATGATGGTTCAATAACAGAAGGCACAAATTCTTCCACTGTAAATACATGAAAAAAGAAATAAAAATAATTTTAAAAAAAGCACCAACAAATAATTTAAACTATATCACCAATTAACTCTTAACATTCTGCAATGATTTAGCACAAAATATCTAAAAACAGGTTTGTTAATTTAAATATTTGTAGTACCTTTACTAGTGGAAGATCATTGAGAAAATTTGCTAATTTTTAATGCAATGCTATTTGAAGTACTATTTTGTCTTGCTAATGTAATTTGATGTAGTACAGGATGTTAAGAGAAGAGAAAAATTATGAAATTACTGTGTTTGGTACTAGGTTTAGTATAATAGTCTTCAGTGATGCTACAATAAGTTTTATGGGACATATGCATATAATATATTCCTCAATTGTTAACATATTCAACTTACCATGAACAGTCTTTTGATAAGATTTTATATTAACCATTTCTGTTTTCAGAATGTATTCTTCATCATTCACCTTGATAGCAACTTCTCTGTATTAAAAAAAAATGATAAAAATAAATTTATTTGAAAGAAATATTCCAAGAAATTCATTTATAATGAAAATCCAAAACCATGCTTAAACCTGAGGAGTTTAGTCCGGTGCAACTGGGTGTCGGCGTGTCCGGTGGCTGTGAGGGAGCCTCTCATGCAATCAGGCAGTTCTTCAGCAGCTGCCCATCGGTACCGGCATCCAGGGACTCCAGGCACCTCATTGTCAAGCTTGACATGAGGAATGCCTTTAACTCTTTACGCCTCTGCCTACCCGCTGACCTACCTGTCATATGGAGCCCCGAGCATGCTCCTAGCTGCTGATACGGTCAAACCCCCGGCTACTGGGGTCCAACAGGGCGACCCTTTGGGACCCCTCCTGTTCGCCCTTGGTATTGACCACATCGCCCGGAGTATCACGGCCCCTCTCAACGTTTGGTATCTGGATGATGCTACGTTGGGCGGGCCCGTACGGACGGTCTGCCAAGACCTTCAATCGGTGATTCATGCCCTGGCGGGAATCAGCCTCCAGGCCAACTCGGAGATGGTGAACGTCAGCCTCAATGCTGTGAGCTTTGCAGCCTCCGTCTTGGACGTGCGGTCCATTCTCCGCCAGGTTCAGGTGACCCCCAAAGAGGATGTCCTCATCCTCGGGTCACCAATCCACCCGCCGGCCATCCGCTCCACCATCAGGTCCAGGCTTCAACAGCTCCAGACTCTCACGAGCCGACTGGGCTTGATTGACGGCCACCCAGCTCTCTTTCTGCTGAGGAACTGCTTCGCCATGCCGAAGCTCCTCTATACACTCTGCAGCGCTCCGTGCTACACCCAGACATCTCTCCTCGCTGACCTCGATACTTGTATCCGAGCAGCAGCCGAGGGGATATGCAACGTCAAATTTGACGACATAGGGTGGCAACAGGCCACTTTACCGGTCAGGTATGGCGGCCTAGGCCTCCGGTCCCTGATCTCACTAGCTTTGCCGGCGTATCTTTCGTCGGTAACCTCGTGTCGCGTCCTCGTCAGCAGGGTTCTTCAAAACACAACAGAACCCTCTGTGTACAGAGAACGTGAGGCCGCCTGTGAGACGTGGGACCGGCTGGGACTTAGCCCAGTCAACGTCCCTCCTCTTTCTCCTCCTGTTAACGTCAAGTCCCTCCAACGCACTTGGGATGCCATCCAGTGCAGCCTGGCCTCAGACAGGTTCACACGCCAGCTCGACCAGCACCGCCTTGCTTGTTTTCGTGCGGCCTCCAAACCCCACAGTGGTGCCTGGCTCCATGCTCTGCCCTCCTTCTCCACTGGCACACAGTTAGACAACCATAGCCTGCGAATCGGCGTTTCCCTGAGGCTCGGCCTCCGGATCTGCCAGCCACACCAATGTCGCTGCGGTTCCACCGTGGACTCTTTCGGCCTCCACCCGCTTTCCTGTCACCACAGTGCCGGCCGCGTTCCACGCCATACTGCCCTCAACGAGGTCATTAAGCGTGGCTTGGACGCTGCAGGCTTCCCTTCCCAGCTTGAGCCGGTGGAGCTGGATCGAGGGGACGGCAAAAGGCCAGATGCATGACCATCTTTCCGTTCCGCGGTGGCAAACCCCTCGTCTGGGATGCCACTTGCACCGACACTTTCTGCAGCTACAACCTGGTGCAGTCTGCGACTGACCCAGGTTCTGCTGCACGTCGGGCTGAGGGGGCCAAACTCCTTAAATACCGGTCGCTCTCCGACAGGTTTGCGGTCGTTCCCCTGGCAGTGGAAACTTCTGGTGTCCTCGGCCCCAGGGCTACCTCCTTACTCACAACCATAGGCGCTGAGCTGGCCAGCCGCAGGTGTGAGCCCCGCGAGTTGGAGTGGCTTTTCCAGCGCGTCTCCCTTGCTGTCCTCCGGGGAAACGCCTTCTCCATTCTGTCCGCTGGGGCTGTGGGTGGGCCCCATCACGTACCAATACATTAGTTAAATACCATTCTTTCATCACAAAGAAATTATATTGCTCAATACCCTTTTGATAGCAAACTGCCTGAAACTGCTTTGGGTCATACAATACTGATTAAAATATTGATTTTAAAGTATTTATATTTATCTAAAAACTTTCCATAAAAATTCTATGTAAGAACCATTGTTAAGTTATATTCAAAACACCAGCTTAATGAGAAAGTTAATTAGTTTACTAAATCTCTTAAAATCCTTGATTATTTTCAAAATTAATTGAAAATCAAAGTGTTTTTTCATTAGAACTAGATCCCCTTCCTTGTTCAATGGAACATTACATACTATACAATATAATACTTAAACATTATGTAATTTTCCTTATGACCTATGTTCATACTATGTTGTTAAATTCTTAACATCCTCTACCACATGAAACTACATTCGCAAGATATTTTTGAAAAGCAGAAAATACTACTATAACTACATCACATTAAACATTAAAGTCTTTACTTTAATTTATTCAAATTGTTCACAACAATCTGTCCACTAGCAAAGATACTATAAACATTTGTATTAATAAACCCATTTTTAGATATTTTCTGCTAAATCATTACAGGATGCTAAAAGTTAATATACTGAAAAGGTTCAACAATTCTGTTTCCGATTATTACAAATATGTTTAGCAAATAGTGGTTTTCACTTTTCACCAGTAGAACTGTTAATAAATGAATAATCTTAACAAGTTATGAAGATGCATGAATTAATGGTTAAAACATTGGATTTGCAATTGTGAGGTTGTGAGTTTGATTCTCAGATTAGATGATGTGTTGTGTCCTTGAGCAAGACACCTTATTTCATGTTACTTCAGTTTACTCAGCTGTAAAAATAAGTTGCAACGTCACTGATGCTGAGTTGTATCGGCCTTTGCCTTTCCCTTGGACAACATCAGTGGTGTGGAGAGGGGAGACCAGTATGCATGGGCGACTAATGGTCTTCCATAAACAACCTTGCCTGGATTTGTACCTCGGAGGAGGAACTTTCTAGGCACAAATTCCATGGTTATTTGTGACTAAAAGAAGTCTTTACCCTTCTTTAGCTTAATCTTAGCAACAAAACTAAAGTGTATTGAAGAAGACAGGCTAACTGACAACACTCAAAAACAACATATATTAGCAAACACAGAATAACAGTAAGTATATCCACACACAAATACATATACCAAAAAATCACTTTAGAATCCTATAGTGATTCTAAAATATATAAAGTCTAGAAACACAGATACCATTAGATCAAATTCAAAACATTATTAGCACATGAATCATGGACTCAGTACAGTTATATATTTTATTTAAATAAAAGCCTACATTAATACAATTCAGAATTTGATTAAATATTTATATAATTTAAATCTTAAATAAGTCACATTTAAATCAGACAATGATGTAAAAATAACTGAACTAAAAGTGGTTAATGCTCAGTGGTGTAAGGTGTTCCAAATTACACTGGAAGGAACCGAGGACGTTGGAGGGGGGGGGGGGGGGTAGCACACTTACTTTTACTGACTCAGAAAAGAAAAAGACATGGAAGCGCCTTTACAAGAAGTTGTTGAATGAAGACAATGAATAAGAAATGAGGGCTTACTCCAAGTAGACCCAACAGAGGAACCAGCCATCAAAATGTACAGGAGTATGGCAGATAAAGCAATTAAGGATCTGAAGGTAAGGAAGGAAGCTGATCCATCAGGGATAATCACTGAGATGATTAAACTATTCAACAGAATAAATGACAGGCTAGTTCCTTGCATAGTTAAACAGTTTCAATCTAGAAAATTCTACTCTAAGTATTGGTCAACACCGGGTTATGGTACATCTATATATCCTTGGACTGTAATCCTGATGGAGTCATAAGAGTGCCACAGTGACATACAGCATATCTTGAGCATTTTAAATCTGGCAGAGACCATCCCCTTTCCTGATCTGAACACAGCTAATTTCTTCCAGAGAGAGAAAGAGGAAGTGGGAGAGAGGAGGTGGGGGGAATCAATCATAATACTGAACTGGTATTTTTTCTTTTGACCTCAAAAGAATGAAAAGCAAAGTTGACCTCAACAAGTTTTGAATTTGGAGTGCAGAGAGCCAGAACTAGGGGACTGTGAACATGCTGCGTCACTGTCATTAAACATTCAATATATCAGACATTTTAACCCTTTCGATAGCAGTCCGTCCAAAACCACAGCTGGTTCTATGAAATAAAACTACCTATTTGAAAGGGTTCCTATTTAAATTAAAATCTTCCAACATAGTTTGATATAAGATCCATACATTTAAGTACTATCTTAGTAATGAAATAATTAATGATTTTAGTAAATCCCTCCAAAATCTTCAGTAGTATTTCATTAAAAATATAGTAACAAAAGGGTTAAATATTTACACTAATATAAACATTCCTGATTTCCAATATTTAGAGACAAGAAACAAAAAATAACATCAAAATCTAAGTCAGCAACTGTAACTTACCCTTTCTCTTTCAGATTAGTATTAAGAACCAACAGATCTTCAGAAGTCATTGAAGTGAGATGGTCACAAATACTTTTGGCATTCTGGCGAAATACCTTTCCTATAACACCCTTCTGAGGCAGGCATTCTACAACATCAATTGTTTTGTGCTTTCTGTCAAGAAATTCATAACTTCAATGTCTGATGTGTTAACAAAAAGAAGAACATTTTTTTTTTGTTATTTTAAAATAAACTTAAGGATAAAGACCTTAAACACGACTGTAGGCATTTTGAGTTGTCTTTAGACAGTCTGTGCAAAGCTTGTAGTAAGCCAAGGCCAGATGTAAAATGTAGGCTCCAAAAGATGGTAATAGGCCAAGACCAAATGTGAATTGCAGGTCACATTTAAAACTATTCATTAAATATTTTAGTAATTAGTGCTAAATACATATGATTTCTTTATGGGTTGTGAATATACACATGTACATGATGTACTTACAAGTAACTGAACAGAATAGGAAAAAACTAGTATTTGAAGCTAGTTGGTCTTTCATCGTCACAGCTTAATGTCTATCTTCCATGGGGTTTGATAGGTTGTAACATTGTGAGGCTAGACAGGTCAAGTGACCATGTCTTGCTCATACATTCCATATTTGGCTTAGTTTTCTATAGCTGGGTACCCTTCCTAATGCCAGCTATTTTACATCATGTACTAGGAGCATTTTTCAAAGCACCAGCACTACCTACCTTATAGGGGTAGACAACAAACTTATTGTTAGAGTGAAGGTGGTAAAGATACAATTTATTAATTGTAAAAAGATGTATTTCATAAAAGGATATTGGTTCTGCCAGTTTTTTCTCTGCGACCAGTTTTATTCCAGTTGCTTTAGTGTGTTGTGTTAAATCATAACAAGAACGATCAGCACAGCCAACACACTCCACCCAACCCTGCAATAGAAATTGGCAACAGTTTGAATCAAACTTTGTAGTTCTTAAATAATCTAGTAAAGAAAGGAAGGTAGGAAACAGAAGAGATAGAAAGAATAATGGTGGTGATGAAAGTGATGAAAGGGTTAATGCATTAGAAGTATAGATTAGTATAGATATGTGTGCTTGTGTATTAGTGTGTGCATATGTTTACTTACTAAACACATACTGAAATACATTTAACCCTTTAGCATTTACATTACTCTATATTTACTATTATATTTTTGTGGTAAAGTCTTTACTTCACAGAATTATCTCACATAATATATCGAATCGATGAGATTTTGATATTTATTTTGAGAACAATACCATTACAGCCAGTTTGAATAGAAAGAAGTGAGAGAATTCTAGCCAGATATGGCCGGTTTAAATGCTAAAGAGTTAAATAAATACACAAATAATTTGAGTCAAATACAAATGTGATACTATAGACAAGACTGGAGGAAACTTACATATGAGGTTTTACATTCAGCATCCCAGCAGTCTTTAGCATAATGAGCCATTTCATTTGATAAATGCTGACGGAAACGAAACTTCTTTGGATCCACACCACATTTTAACATAAATTGAACAATACGACCCATGAAATATCCAAGAGTTTCATTGGCAATCAACCTCTGTTTTAAAAATAAAAAGATATAAATTTAACTTCAGAACACATTTCTTCTATTCAAATTAATGAAACTCTAAACATCATCATCATCATCATTTAATGTGTTTTCCCTGCTAGTTAGGGTTGGATGAGTTGTCACAGACAAAGTCAGTACTTAAGCAGAGCTGCTGACCTTGCAGATGGGCCAAGGGCCTCCATCTTTTTTATATATGTCCCCCAACTCTACCAAGTGCTCAGATGGGCCAAAAGCCTGCATCTTTTTTATATATGTCCCCCAACTCTACCAAGTGGTCAAATGGACTAGGGGCCTGCATCTTTCTTACATATGTTCCAACACACTATCGAGTGTATTTTATCTTGGCACCAGCACTAAGAAGGTTTTCATATCTTTGACATAGTTGAAGGGTGTTCCTGATCCTTTGTGTGGCAGGTTTTCCACAGCTGGAAACTAAACATCAATATCACAAAATTTATAAAATTTACAGATTTTTTTCTAAATCATCATCATCGCTTTTACATCCGCATTTACATGCTTGTATGGGTTAGATGGGTTCTTTTCAGCACAGCATCTGTCCACTCATCTCATTCTTTCATCATCATCTCTGAGCTTCAACAATTTAAGATCAGCACTCACCATCTCCACCCAGGTCTTCCTTGGTCTTTTTCTACTGTGGCTTCTTGGCACTTCACCCAGAAATCATCATCCATGTCCTGACATAACATTTCCAGATATATATTGTATCTGGATTATAACAGGTATACTGTATCCCTATGTGTTGTAAAGAATGACTAAAATTGTTGGCCTCGGGAAGGACATCTGGCTGTAAAACATTGCCTCAAAGAATACCCAACACTAATGACAATCCACCACCCTAATAACTGTTTCTACTTTTGGCACAAGGAGAGCAATTTCCCCAGTGCATTACTGATGCTTTATTTTATTGAGCCCGTAAGGATGAAAGGCAAAGCTAACCTCGGTGGGATTTGAACTCAGAAGGTAAAGGACCATAACTCTATGCTGTAAAGCATGGCGTCTGACCCTCTACCGATACTGCCAATCCACCACCCTAATAATTGTTTCTACTTTACGCACAAGGCCAGCAATTACCCAGTGCATTACTGCTACTTTATTTTATCGACCCCGTAAGGATGAAAGGCAAAGTCAACCTCGGAGGGATTTGAACTCAGATCGTAAAGGGACGTAACTATGCTGGAAAGCATGGCGTCCGACCCTCTATCGATACTGCCAATCCACCACCCTAATAATGTTACTAATTTAGGCAGAAAGTCAATTTATAGGGAAGAGAAAGTTGATTACATCGACCCCAGTACATGGCTGGAAGGATGCAAGGCAAAATTGACCTCAGTAGGATTTGAAACCAGAATGTGTGGTACCATAATGAAAAACTGCAATGTATTTCATTCAACACTACCAATTTTGCCAATCTACCTCTCTAAATGGTCAAACAAGTTGAGCATATAAGCTCTTAATGATGAAAAAAATGGACAGCATCAGCTGCAGGAATCAAACTCACACCTGTTGTATACCAGATGGCTACACTACCATTATATTTAAGTGAGACAAGTAATATCGTGATATCTCATCTACAAACATTTAGACTTCACATATAAAAAAATTATACTAAAAGAAAATCAACTGACATTTTTCACAGCCTCTCCAATTGTGTGTGGTTCAGGTGACTTGCCATCCATTTGATTACAGGCAGAGTAAAGATTGACACACATATCAGCTAAATTACAGAATTTTGGATGACTTTTGTCAGAAGGATCGCAGAAATGTTCAATTTCAGCCATTGTAAATTCCCTGAAAGAAAATAAAAATTATTGTTTCAATACAGTTCTAGAAATTCATAAACATTTATTCTTTAATATAACGAGGTTGTAGAAATGCTTGAACGTAAGGAGGTCGATCTTTGTTGTATTCAAGAGACCAGGTGGAGGGATGGGTCTGCTAGATTCATCGTGGGTAAAGAACGATGCTATAAGCTTTTCTGGGTGGGAAATGACAATGGGCTGGGTGGAGAAGGAATCATGGTAGCAGAAAAGTGGGCAGATAAGATAATAGACGTAAATAGAGTGAACGACAGAATAATTAAAATAAGACTTGTCCTCAATAGAACTACTGTGACAGTAATATCTGCGTACGCACCCCAATCCGGACTGCCCGGCACTATAAAAGACAGATTCAATGAGACACTGATGCTCACTACCTCCCAAATAACCAATGACTATATAATTATTGCTGGCGACCTAAATGGTCACGTTGGGCAACATTGTGACGGCTATGACGGAATCCATGGAGGCTATGGGTTTGGTACTAGAAATGAGGAAGGCTCCAGAATCCTGGAATTCTGTGACACAAATAACCTAACTATCTGTAACACTAACTTAAAAAAACGAGACAATCACTTGATCACCTAGAGATCGGGGGAACACACAAGCCAGGTAGATTATATCCTTACCAGGAGACGTGACAGAGTGTCTGTTGTAAACACTAAATCCCTCCCCCATGAAGAATGCACCTCTCAACATAGACTCATAATTAGCGACCTCATAGTCAGGACGAGACGTATTCGACAACAGAAGAGGACTATCCTCAGGAGAAAAATATGGAAATTAAAGGACCCCACAGCCAGTAATAAATTTAAAAGCATATTACTTAATGCTTTTGATAGTAAGGAAGAGCAATTAGAGTCGTACAATATAGAGGAACAGTGGGAATTCTTGAAAGCTAACCTGCTGAAGGCGACAGATGAAACCTGTGGCTGGAGCAAGCCTATAGGCAGGAGGAGAGTAACTTGGTGGTGGAACAGTAAGGTGGAGAGGTCAATCAAGGCCAAAAAGCAGGCTTGGAAAGCATGGCGGGATGGGGGAAGTAGAGAAGACTATCAAGTGGCCAGGAGGGAAGCTAGGAGACAAGTGTACTTCGCAAGAAGGGAAGCAGAGGAAAGAAAGTTCAAGCATGTTCTACAACGCGAGGACCAAAATCGTGAGGTGTTCAGGATTGCTAGGCAATGTGTCAAGGAAAACAGTGATATTGTCGGGGAGAAGTGTGTCCTTAATGATGATGGTGTACTTGCCATCACTGACGCTGATAAGAAGGTAGCTTGGAAGTGTCACTACGAAAGGCTACTAAATGAGGAGAATAATTGGGAGAAAGACAGTCTCCCCCACATCGACCCAATAGAGGGACCAGCAGTGCAAGTTGAAGGTAGTATAATAAGTAAGGCGATCAAAGACATGAAGACGGGCAAGGCGGCCGGGCCTTCGGAAATAGTTGCTGAAATGCTGAAAGCATCTGGAACGGTAGGAGACACTATGGTCACCCAGATAGTAAACCAAGTCATACAGAATGGGGTCGTTCCGAAGGACTGGCGCAGCAGCATCATCATTAACTGCTACAAGGGTAAAGGTGATGCCCTAGATAGGAGTAACTATAGAGGCATTAAATTAATTGACCAGGTCATGAAGGTCACAGAAAAAGTAATAGCGCAACTAATCAGAGAGCGAATTGATCTAGACGAAATGCAGTTCGGGTTTGTGTCAGGTAAAAGTACAACAGACGCTCTTTTCATTGTACGACAACTACAGGAGAAGTACCTAGCTAAAAGTAAACCCCTATACTTAGCTTTTGTTGACTTGGAGAAAGCCTTTGACAGAGTACCCCGCTCGATTATCTGGTGGGCCCTTAGAAAACTAGGTGTTGATGAATGGCTTGTGAGAGCTATACAAGCCATGTATAAAGAAACAGTCAGCAAGGTTAGAATTAACAACGAATATAGTGAAGAGTTTAGCGTAAAAGTTGGTGTTCATCAGGGCTCCGTCCTTAGCCCCCCACTATTTATTATTGCCCTTCAGGCTATAACAGAGGAGTTCAAGACCGGCTGCCCATGGGAACTCCTATATGCAGATGATCTAACGCTCATAGCTGAATCAATGGCTGAACTAGAGAAGAAATTCCAAACATGGAAGCATGGCCTAGAATCAAAAGGCCTTAAAGTTAACTTGTCTAAGACTAAAGTTCTAGTTTGTAGGAAGGAAAATAGGGCACCGGTCCCATCTGGGAAATGGCCATGCTCAGTGTGTAGGAAAGGAGTAGGTAGAAACTCCATTTTATGTCCCAAATGCAAAGTATGGGTACATAAAAGATGTAGTGGGATCACAGGTAAGCTAACTAAGAATTTAGATTTTATATGTGGCCGGTGCTCTGGTGCAATAAGTAGCAGCAAGTGCCCACAGAATACTAACTCATTCCATTGCACAGATGGTTCTATAGAAATAGTGGACAGCTTCCGTTACCTGGGTGACAAAATCAGCAGTGGGGGAGGGTGCTCTGAAAGTACAGTAGCTAGAGTCAGAACGGGATGGAAAAAGTTCAGAGAGCTTATACCACTATTGGCCGCTAAAGGGTTCTCTCTAAAAATGAAAGGCAGGCTGTATGATGCCTGCATACGAACAGCAATGTTACATGGCAGTGAGACCTGGGCATTGTGTGCAGAGGATATATGCAGACTGGAGAGAAACGAAGCTGGATGTGTAATAGTAATATACGTGAACGGCAAAGCATAAACGAACTAAGGGAAAAATTAGAAATAAGAGGGATCAGATGTTGTTTACTCGAGAGAAGACTACGTTGGTATGGTCACGTGATGCGCATGAAAGACGACAGCTGTATAAAAAAGTGCAGGGCGATAAAAATAGACGGTAGCCACGGAGTAGGCAGACCCAGAAAAACCTGGGACGACTTGATAAATTCCGACCTCACACACTTACACCTCTCCAAGACAATGTCACTGGCCCGAGATCTTTGGCGCTACACAGTAATAGAGAAGACCCGCCTTACCTAAGTGCAAAGTGAAACCTACTACAGTCAGTAGGCACCTCTAACAAAATACACCCCCGTCCCACTACCCCCACCCCATCCACACCACCCCTTTCAATGTAAAGTTATGTTGGTACCACAACATCCAGCCCGAAACAAATGAGGTCGTGTAGGTGTCACAACAAAAAAACACACAGTCCACGCTGTAATGTGGCCGTGTAGGTAACACGGTAAAAACCTCCCAGCCCCACACTGTAAATGTGGTTGGTGTTAGGAAGGGCATCCAGCCGTAGAAAACCCGCCAGACAGTCCTATGCGAGCAAGACAACCACTCTTGCCTCAAGTGGGAAAACTCCCGTCCAAACCCATGCAAGCGTGGAATATGGACGTTAAACGACGATGATGATGATGATGATGATAGTGACTTTCAACAAGGATACCACACAGATACTATTAAGACTATTAAAGGTTATTCAACAAACACCCCCAAAATTTAAATTCGAAAAGGTAATCTCACTTTTCATGATTACAGTTTCATAGAAAGCTGAAAGAAGCTAATTATATTATTAGCTTAAAGAAAAAGATTGAAAAACACTGCTCCAGATATACAAAAAAGTTTTAAAATGTAATGACTCAAATCTCAACAATTTATACTTAGCTCCAGTTTCATTACATTTGCAGATGAGAGGTAAATTTTACCTTGGAAAAAATGCCAGTTACAGGTAATATTCCCATGTAATAGCTATTCATAAATAGCCAGGTGAACTGGACTGGCCAGGGTTAAATAACTTCTGAGAACACTTATGCACTCTACTCAAGGACACAGCAATTCCTGTATCCTTTCTGCTTATTCTACTCCACATTTTTCTTACATTCTTCAGCCTTTTTTCACACCCATTTACCAAATTCCCTACTGCTCGAGTCAAGAAAGCATCTAGCTTAGCCTTCATGAAACAGTAATCAAATTTCCCTCAACTGTTTTGTTGTACATTGAAATTTTTTTTTATACCCAGTTTTCCTCAACCCACTGTGCTTTGTTGTTCATGTACACAAATCAAATATTTACCAAGGCACATCTTCAAGGTGTGTTTTTAATAGTTCTATACTATTTATATCATCATCACTATTTAATCTCCATTTTTCCTGCTAGCAAGGGTTGGATAGGTCTTCACAGACTGGGTCAGTAATCAAGCAGAGTTACTAACTTCTCAGATGAAGTGGGATCTTGCTTACATACATTCCTGCCCTCTATCAAGTGCATTTTATAGCAACAACAGAGTACACTTTGTGTGTTTATCGTGTGGTTCACCAACACTAGGGAGGTTGTCATGTTTTTGACATGGCTGAAGCAGCCTTCAGACATTCGTTTTGCAAGTTTTTTCCTACCATCACCTACTTATATATTTCCAATGCTATTTATAAACTTAACATATCATTTAAACATGTTGCATATATTTATTAAACAATTTCCCCAATTGCTGTATTATAATGTTTAGCACACATCATCACTGTTTTACATCTATTTTCCATGCTTGCATGGGTTAGATGGTACTTAATGACTGATGGCAAAAGTAGTGGATGATGATCGATGGGTGAAGAAGTGCCAGGAAATACCAGTGGAAGGAAGCCACAGCAAAGATAGACTAAGAAAAACCTGGACAGAGTTAGTGAGAGCTGACCTCAAATCACTGAGACTCACAGAGGAGGTGACAAAGAAAGGCAGCGAGTAGAGAGATGCTGAGAAGGACCCATCCAACCCATGCGAGTATGGAAAAATGGATTTAAGAACAATGATGATGATGAAAATAATCAACTATACTCACCGTACTCGAATTAAACCAGACCGAGGAGAAATTTCATTTCGGAAAGAGTTTCCAATTTGTGCTCCAGCAAAAGGTAGTCGCCCTTGGTTAAACTCAAGCAAACGTTTGAAATTAACAAAAATGCCCTGAGCTGTCTCTGGTCGAAGATATCTGCAATATAAGAGAAACGATTTTTTTTTTTTTAGGATTAAGGCTACTTTTGTATGGAAAGTTGTGGCTAGTGGATTGAATTGACCAAAATATTAGTGAAACTTGATCATTTTAAAGAACCAAGCCCAGTATTGCATGCATGGTCCCGTAACTCCTGAGGGAGTTGTAGAGGCTCCACATTGACATACAGCATTTCTAAGGCATTTTTTAAAACCTAGCAGAGCCTATCTTCTCTCCAGGTTTGACTGAATACTGCAGATTTCTTCCAAAGAAGGATAGAGAGTGAGAGAACAGAAATAAGAAAGAGATATAGAGAAAGAATCAACCTCAATATTTGACTGATGCCTTTTAATTGACCTGGAATGGATGAAAGACAAAGTTGACCTCAAAGCCCAGTATTACAACTGATAAAATATTAGGAAATACTGTTTTCTATATATAAACACAAAACAATAGAGCAATTTGATAGAAACATGATTTAATACAAACATGAAAAAATTGATTAAAAATTCTTTCCGTAATATAAGCACAAACATAATCAATTAAAAAATTTGTTTCACTACATGATCCTGGGTGCAAACCCACTGCATGGCAAGTTGGGAAAAATCATCATCATCATTTTAAATGTTTTACCATGCTTGCAAAGCCGCCCTTCGTCATCTCTTCTGTGAGGGTTCAGGGTTTTGAGATCCATTCTCAACACTTCTGCCCAGGTCTTTCTCAGTCTTCCTCTACTGCAGCTTCCTTCCACTTCTTCACCCAGTACGTATCACATGTCTGTACCAGTGCAGTCTTCCATTTTCCATGCTTGCATGGGTTAGACAGGCTGTCACATCATGAGACCAGACAGGTCAGGTGACCATGTCTTGTTCATATGCTCTGTTTTTAGTTTGGTTTTCTACAACTTGACACTCTTCATAACACCAGCCATACAGGGTGGACTGAGTGCTTTTTGTCTTGACTACCTTAGAAAGAGGACTTGGTGCTTTTTTTGTTTCACCAGCACTACCACCTTACAGGGGGGACTGGATGCTTTTTATTGTTGCGCCAGTACGACTACCTTACAGGATGGACTTGTGAAGTTCTAATTATAAAATACAAACACACGTCCCTCACATTGTAAAGTGGTCGTGACAAAAAGAACCCAGTACATACTGTAAATGTGGTTGGCATTAGGAAGGGCATCAAGCCGTAGAAACCAAGCCAAAATTAGTTCAGTATGAGCAGGACTCAGTCATCTGACCTGTTTCACGAGACAATTAATCTAATCCATACTAGCATGGAAAAATGGACATTAAACGGTGATGATGATCAAACTGATATTATGAAATAGAGATGAAAAAAAAATTCAAGATCTACTTACCCCTTAAGTTGACCTGTTGGTCCAATTGAAGTAGCAAACATTAAATTAAACTCCATTGGGTCAGAGAGGTCATTGCCAGATATTGGTGATTTCATAGCATATTGGTGTAAGCAATCTCTCATGTCATCTTTACTCATACCATCAATCTTTCAAAAATAAAACAAAACAAAGTAAATAATTTGTCCAATTCTATTTAAAAAATAAATTCAATAGTAGTAGTGGTGGTGTTAGTAGTAGTGGTGATGGTGGTAGTAGTAGTATATTGTGTGATTTATATATATATATATATAGTGACGAAACATAAGTCAATTGCATGAACTCATAATCCTTTATTTACTGCTATATATATTTCGATGATAGCCATTGAATAGCTATGACCTCATCAGGCAGTTAGTCAGTACTTAGATATGCCAGCTCTGTGTTTATAGTGTTGATGGTATCAGAGCCTTGGGACATATATATATAGGCATGTATTTATGTCTCCCATCCTGTTTTGAGTATAGAAGGTCATCTGTGCTATGCTGTAGCCATGGCTAGGACATTTCACTCTTAAGCATTTAGCATTAACCAAGTATCATAAGTCATATAATACACCACTGAAGCGGCCGATACAATACTGTAGTCCATAGTTCAGGAATGATGCACCAAGGCTACTTTTGAAACACCTAAGTGTGAAGTAAGAGTGAAACCCATTGTCAATCCAGTCAGGCACAGACGATAAAGGTGAACAGAATGTATGCCTTTGTCTAGAGGCACAACATATCATTGTAGTATGGTTTGAACTTATCACCATATATAGTCATAGTCAATAATCCACCCTTTCTACCAAAAGGGGATTTTAGTAACTTACCCTTGGAAGCAACTGCTTAATTTCATTTTTTGTGTTCTGAGGAGTCTTTTTATCTTCCAAAAGTTTCTCTAGATGAGCTGTTAAAATAATAATAATAATAATAATAATAATGCTGATGCTGTTTTCTTTATTGGTCACTAGGGCTGTAAACATTATGGACAACACAAAAGACAGGCACAGTGGCTATTTACATATAAAACTTTGTAAAATTTAAAGATAAGTAACAAAAAACGAAAAGTTCAAAACAAAAGAAAACTTCAATAGAGGAGAGCACCTCCCAGGGGTCATTTCAGAACTGCAGATTCAAAGCAACCCTCAACCCCAAGAGCACTATAGGAAAGTGCTCCTCCCCTCTTTCTGCACTCCTCAGCCAACAGATGTATGCTCAGAATAGGCCCACTCACTTGGGCCATCCTCGTTACATTCACCCACCTTTTAACAAATGTACTAAGGGGTAGCGCTTCCCTCTCCATTATCACCTTCCTTTCTAAATGGAATTCGAAAAAGCCAGTACGGGCTCACCTGAAGAGGAACATGTCTGCCTTCAATCCTTTCAGTTGCATCACCACACAACCTCTTTTGCCATAGCCACCAGATAGAGGAAAACTACCTGCCCTTCCTGGCCAAAAGAAGTCGGCGGGGTGATCTTCATGATGGAGTCGGCCAATAGCTGGATTCGTGACAACGGCCGTTTGACAAATTCCATAAGCCAGTAATACACCGGTCACTAGATGAGCGCATGGAGAATGGTTTTGTTGCTCTGTACGCATTTCTAACACCACTACAAATTTTGTCTCAAACTGGCAGCACTTCCCAGTAGCATTACTAGATCAGGGATTTCTGGAAATTATCCATAGACTCCGGACCAAAAGTCTTCTGAAACAAACTGGCTAGTGATGGTGCTATGAAAAATGCTCCCAGTCTACATTATAAAGTGGTTACCATTAGGGAGAACATCAAGTTACAGAAACCATGCCAAAAATGGATTGTATGAACAGGACATGGTCTCCTGACCAGTTGGATTCGGAATGCGACAACCCATCTAACCCATGCAAGCATGGAAAATAGACATTAAATGATGATGATGATGATGTTTTGTTTTGTTTTTTTGTTATGAGTATAAAACAGAGTTTTCTGACAGAATGTGACAAAATTAATTGTAAGAATAAAGCCTTGTTTTGACAAATTATTTCATTAACAATAAATCATCATCATCATCATCGTTTAACGTCCATCTTCCACGCTTGCATGGGTTTGGACGGGAGTTTTCCCATTTGAGGCAAGATTGGTTGTCTTGCTCATATAGGACTGTCTGGCGGGTTTTCTACGGCTGGATGCACTTCTTAACACCAACCACGTTTACAGTGTAGACTGGGAGGTTTTTACCGTGTTACCTACACGGCCACATTACAGCATGGACTGTGTGTTTTTTTGTCGTGACACCTACACGACCTCATTTGTTTCGCGGACTGGATGTTGTGGTACCAACATAACTTCACATGGGGGGGGGGGGGGTTATTTTTGTTAGAGGTGCCTACTGATTGTAGGTTTCGCTTTGTACTTAGGCAAGGCAGGTCTTCTGTATTACTGTGTAGCGCCAAAGATCTCGGTCCAGTGACATTGTCTTGGAGAGGTGTAAGTGGGTGAGGTCGGAATTTATCAAGTCGGCCCAGGTTTTTCTGGGTCTGCCTACTCCGTGGCTACCGTCTATTTTTATCGCCCTGCACTTTTTTATACAGCTGTCGTCTTTCATGCGCATCACGTGACCGTACCAACGTAGTCTTCTCTCGAGTAAACAACATCTGATCCCTCTTATTCCTAATTTCTCCCTTAGTTTGTTTATGCTTTGCCATTCACGTATATTACTATTACACACCCAGCGGAGCATGCAAGCTTCGTTCCTCTCCAGTCTGCGTATATCCTCTGCACACAATGCCCAGGTCTCACTGCCATGTAACATTGCTGTTCGTATGCAGCCATCATACAGCCTGCCTTTCATTTTTAGAGAGAACCCTTTAGCGGCCAATAGTGGTATAAGCTCTCTGAACTTTTTCCATCCCGTTCTGACTCTAGCTACTGTACTTTCAGAGCACCCTCCCCCACTGCTGATTTTGTCAGCCAGGTAATGGAAGGTGTCCACTCTTTCTATAGAACCATCTGTGCAATGGAATGAGCTAGTATTCTGTGGGCACTTGCTGCTCCTTATTGCACCAGAGCACCAGCCACATATAAAATCTATATTCTTAGTTAGCTTACCTGTGATCCCACTACATCTTTTATGCACCCATACTTTGCATTTGGGACATAAAATGGAGTTTCTGCCTACTCCTTTCCTACACACTGAGCATGGCCATTTCCCAGATGGGACCGGTGCCCTATTTTCCTTCCTACAAACTAAAACTTTAGTCTTAGACAAGTTAACTTTAAGGCCTTTTGATTCTAGGCCATGCTTCCTAGAGTGATAAATCATTATCACTATTTAACATTTTTTTTTCCATGCTTGCATGAGTTAGATGAGCTGAAGCTAGACCAGTCAGTTGAGCATATCTTGCCCATATGTTTCATTTTTGGCTTGGTTGCTATGGTTGAATGCCCTTGCTAATACCAACCACTTTACAGCATGTACTGAGAGGATTTTATTGTGGCACCCACACTATCACCTAACAGTGTTTACTGGGAATATTTTATCATAGCATCAGCACAACCAGCTTACAGCATGTACTGAAAGCTTTTTATCATGGTACCAGCAGTACCACTTTACGTGTACTGGGAACATTTTATTGTGGCATCAGTGCTACCACTTTAAAGGTTAGATGGGTTTGGTACCAGCACTAACACCTTACAGCATGTACTGGGTGATTTGTATTGTGGCACCAGCACTACCACCTTACAGTGTGCACTAGTAACATTTTGTAGCACTGGTGTTACGACCTCACAGCATGTACTGGTAGCATTTTACTGTGTCACCAGTGCTACCACCTTACAGATGTACTGAGAGCATTTTATTATGGCACCAGCACTACCACTTTACAACATGTACTGGTAGCATTTTATTGTGGCACCAGTGCTACCATCTTTTGTAAGAAAAATTAAGTGAAATAAACATTTTATAAAAATTCAATATAATTTACCTTCAATTAAATGATCAGTTCTGAAACACTGACCATTCTTCAAGTCTTTTACCATATAATCTTGAAAACGATCAACATGACCAGAGGCCCTATCAAATGCAAGAAGAAAAAGTAAATTTTAGGCTACAATCCTTTGAATATTTTTTATAAAACAATGATGTTTAAAAAATAGGAAACCTTTTAAAAGATATTAGATTTTACCATTTTATGTGTGAAAATATAAGGTTTCCAACCATTTTTATAAATGTTAGCCAAGAAAACTTGAATGTCTACAAATTTATAAAATTACATAACTTATTCAAGGAATAGCAGTAAGTCATCAGTACTAGACTGGGCCAATTTGCATACAATGTTTTGTCACATAACCATTATCAAATAATGGTTTCTAATTTTAGCACAAGGCCAGCAATTTAGAGAAAAGAGAAAGACAATTATATCAATCCCAGTACATAACTAATACTTTATTTTATAGACTCCAAAATGGTGAAATGTAACATATTTATGGACATGTATATATATATATATATGTGTGTGTATAATATGTATGTCTATGTGTGTATAATATGGTATGGCTATGTGTGTATAATATATATGTCTATGTGTATATAATATGTATGTCTATGTGTATATAATATGTATAGCTATGTGTATAATATATATGTCTAGGTGTGTATAATATGTATGTCTAGGTGTGTATAACATGTCTAGGTGTGTATAATATGTATGTCTATGTGTATGTGTCTAGGTGTGTATAATATGTATGTCTAGGTGTGTATAATATGTTTGTCTAGGTGTGTATAATATATATGTCTATGTGTGTATAGTATGTATGTCCATGTGTGTATAGTATGTATGTCCAGGTGTGTATATTATGTATGTCTATGTGTATAATATGGATGTCTATGTGTGTATAATATGTGTCTAGGTGTGTATAATATGTAGTCTAGGTGTGTATATGTTTGTCTATGTGTATAATATATATGTCTATGTGTGTATAGTATGTATGTCCAGGTGTGTATAATATGTATGTCTAGGTATATCATATGCATGTCTAGGTGTATATAAAGTGCATGTCTGTATAATATGTATGTCTAGGTGTGTATAAAGTATATGTCTAGGTGTGTATAATATGTATGTCTAGGTGTGTATAATATGTATGTCTAGGTGTGTATAAAGTGTATGTCTGCATAATATATATGTCTATGTGTATATAAAGTGTATGTCTGTATAATATGTATGTCTAGGTGTATATAAAGTGTATGTCTGTATAATATGTATGTCTAGGTGTATATAAAGTGTATGTCTGTATAATATGTATGTCTAGGTGTGTATAAAGTGTATGTCTGTATAATATGTATGTCTAGGTGTGTATAAAGTGTATGTCTGTATAATATGTATGTCTAGGTGTATATAAAGTGTATGTCTGTATAATATGTATGTCTAGGTGTGTATAAAGTGTATGTCTGTATAATATGTATGTCTAGGTGTGTATAAAGTGTATGTCTGTATAATATGTATGTCTAGGTGTGTATAAAGTGCATGTCTGTATAATATGTATGTCTAGGTGTATATAAAGTGTATGTCTGTATAATATGTATGTCTAGGTGTGTATAAAGTGTATGTCTGTATAATATGTATGTCTAGGTGTGTATAAAGTGTATGTCTGTATAATATGTATGTCTAGGTGTGTATAAAGTGTATGTCTGTATAATATGTATGTCTAGGTGTGTATAAAGTGTATGTCTGTATAATATGTATGTCTAGGTGTGTATAAAGTGTATGTCTGTATAATATGTATGTCTAGGTGTGTATAAAGTGTATGTCTGTATAATATGTATGTCTAGGTGTGTGCACATTTAAACTTACTTAAGGACAGCTTCAGGTGTCAACATAGCACAGTCCAATTCCAGCATCTGTTCTTCCAGAATAAAGAAATTACGCCATGCTTGCAAAAGGTTTGCTTTCACAGCACAGCCCATAGGACCAAAATCATATAATCCATTAACACCTACAAACATAGAAAAAAATATTCAAAATATTCTTTATAAAAACTGGAAATACATAAAAAAATTTCATAAAACTTCCTAACAGAAACCCATAAGGAAAATATCACACCAACAGTTTTATCTGTATACTCCATTTGCCTCTTCCCACTACTAAAAAACCTCAGCTTAGCTCATTTATAAACTAGTTGTATGTTGTGATAAAGAAAGTTCCATGTAGTATCCATTAATCAATGATAATGATGATAATCATGAAATCAGTGGGTATTCATGCCATGTATATCCCATCTAAAATATGTGCACTGTATTCCTGCATGTCGTAAGAAGTGACTAAAAGAGTTAGTTAATGTCAGGAAGGGTATCTGGCTGTAAAATATTACCTCAAAAAGTCCCATCTAACCCATGCAGGTATGGAAAAGTTGATATAAAAACTATGATGTTGATGATATCAGCATCAAAAACCACAGCTCGTATGGTACTAAATGTTAAAGATATCTATTTTTATAATAAACATCATACATTTTTATAATAAACATATCAGGGCAGTCATTTGGCAAAGTCATTAGAGCATCAGGCAAATGCTTTGCAGCAGTTGTTCCAGCTCTTTACACTCAGAGTTTAAATCCCACTGAAATTAACTTTGCCTTTCATCCTGCTGAGTTTAATAAAATAAGGAACTAAGTACTGAGGTTGATATAATCAACTTTCCCTTCCCACAAATTGTTGGTCTTGTTCCTAAATTAGAAATCATATGAGGGGTTTGGATTGAAAGTATCTTTAGAGCTTCAGACAAAATGTTTTGCAGTATGAAGCTAATTAGATTTTTATCTTCTAACTTAGCAAACCACTTTATTACATCATCAGGCTAAAGTTTATTTTTTGTTTAATAGTAGGGATTATCCAATTGAGTCTTTTTTTTTTTTACTAATTTCCCCTATATTAGATGCATTTGCCCCTCTACTTCTGATATAGGGAAAATTAGTAAAAAAAAAATACTCAATAGGATAATCCTTATTATTAAAAAATAAAAAAAACTTGAGTGTGTATATTTACACTCTGTAAAGTGCTTGGTGATAGGCAGGACATCCAGCTGTAGAAACCTTGGCAAATAAATAGTCAGGAGGAGTCTTCAGCTATGTCAAAGACATGACAACCTTCCTAGTACTGATGCCTTGATAAAATACACTTGGTAGAACACTGGATCATATGTAAGCAAGTTGCAGCCCATCTGTAAAGCCAGTAACCTTACTTGAGTATTGACTTAGTCTGTCACAATCTATCCAACCCTTGCGAGCAGAGAAAACAAGCATAAAATGATGATAAATAATAATAATAATAATAATGAAATTATTGTGTAAAGTGCTCAGGTGCACTACAACTCGTCAATATAGTACATAGAATAATACACATGATGATGATAATGAGGAAAGTTTGATTCTCCCGTATAGGATTTTATTTTTATTGTCAGATATTTTTCATCATCATCATCGTTTAATGTCCATCTTCCACGCTAGCATGGGTTAAGCACTAAGTAATTTGACAAACCCCCATCTCTCTCTCTCTTTCTTTGGGTATTTAATAATAAAATAAACAATCACTATTAAAAATCTGTAGCTGGAACACAGCACATAACTGGTGATAGGAAGTAAACCAGAGATCCTTTGGTCAATTGGCTGACACACAATTAATTCAACTGGCTATGATTCTCTCTTAAATGACTACTCTCGGGTTTCAAATAATGCCGCCAACTCACTCCCCCATCCCCACTCCTACCTTATGAATTTTTCAGATTTTTTCACAACCCTCTGCTTATTAAATTTTGCTAATCTATCTCCAATGAAATTTTATTTTAATTCCTGCGACAATTAATTTTCTTTATACATTAAAAAACATTATACATGACAAAAAAAGTACATTACTAGAAATCCCATACATTATAAAATAAATTGGGGTCTCAATATGTAAACTAAATGACTAATTCTGGTTTTTAAAAAAAATCAAGAGACAACCTAGAACAATTACTCCTTCCTCCCCCCATTATTTGGGACCTGAGAATAACTACAAAAACTGCATTAAATTACTTAGTTGCCTGAATACTGAAGATGTAATTAAAAAAATATGCTAGTATTATTCAAAATTTATATCAATGAATCTTAACCATTCTATATTACCTCAACTTTTGACTACAGAATTAAAACTAGTACCTACCTCCATAGATGGCAAAGGATTGGTCAAAAAAGAAACGCTGCTTTAAAAGATCTTCCATTTTTGTACGATCAAAATCATCTTTAGGGGTCAGTTCAACTTCCTAAAAAGAATTAAACAGGAACTATGTTGAAAAATGTAATGAGGTTAACACTGGTTAACACTGAAGTCAAATTTTTTTTTAAATATCTTAAAATTTAATGAAGTGATTTCATGTTGCCACAGACTGATACAAAAAGTGGTAAGGTGGTAGAGTCGGCAGATTACCAGGTTAACTAGTCCTCTGTTTTCAAATCCTGCCAGGGATGATTTTACTTTTTGCCCTTTCTTGGTTGATAAAATAGTAGAGCAAGATTCAGTCAGCTGATCAGTCTGGCCTCAATATCTGACAACCTGACTAACCCATGCAAGAATGGAAAACAGACATTAGATAGTGATGATGATACGAAGGTAGGTTCAGTCATATTTACCATCACTTATACAAAAACTGGCCAGGTGTTTCATCAAAAGGAATCAATATTATTACTAGATAGTGTACTGAAAACTATACAGAAACCTGTGACTTAATTACTGATTACCAGTTGAAAGCATTTCTCCATCACTAATGTTCTCATAAAATGAGAAATGAGCTTCACAATTTCTCACTGTCCTTCCTTTGAAGTCTATAACTGTAAGAAATCAATGATAAACAAACCAATAGTTCACTTGTAGAAAAATGGACATTTCTTTCATATCAAGGATCAATAGCTAACTAATCACTTGTTAACCCTTTCCTTGTCATATTTCTGAGGAAATACACCCTATTTCAATTGGAGTGTCAACTGTACATAATGCGAGACCCAGATCCCTGCCCTGCTCTGCTCGGGAGATCAGTGGCTCCACTTCAGTACTGACTTGGTCTATGTAGACCCGTCCAACCCTTGCTAGCAGGTAAATCGGACACTAAAATGATAATAATGATGATGATGATGATAATGAAAAAATTTAAGGGATTGACTATATTATTAATTATTTCATTACTAAGATAGTAAGATAACATACTGTTCTTATATAACATTATGCTGGAAAATTTTCATTTAAATAGGAACCCTTTAAAATGGGTGATTTTCTTTCAATAGAACCAGTGCCAATTTCAGACAATTTGGTAATGAAAGGGTTAAACAAGAGTTGTATCTATTTTGTCAAACAAACTATTTTGTCATCCACACTGTAAACGTGGTTGGTGTTAGAAAGGGCATCCAGCCGTAGAAAACACGCCAGACAGTCCTATACGAGCAAGACAACCAATCTTGCGTCACGTTGGACAACTCCCGTCTAAACCCATGCTAGCGTGAAAGATAGACATTAAACGATGATGATGATGAAGACTAAAGTAACCTGAGTAAAATGCCTTGCCAAGGGACGTAAGAGAATAGTAGAGAAAGCTATAGAGAAGTACATTGTTCTAAGAGCTGCTGTTTCTCTGAATTGAGAGATCATAGCTCCAATACTAGGGACATGTGGTTAGAATATCTCAGAAAAAAATCACTAAACATATTTTATGAGCAAAACCAACCAGTAGGAGACCTAGGAGTACACTCTGAGGAAGATGGTTGGATAAAATCCATGAGCTCGGTTGGTCTCACTTAGGGATCCAGCCAGATCAATTGGAGACAGTTGCTTCTCACTGGACCCACTGGAAGGCATGCTTAAAAACTCTGTCCCCACAACCAATAAGTGGGCAAAGAAGATGAAAAAGAAGAAATTTACTTATATATATGAGTTAAAATCTGGATCTTTCCTGAATAACAAAACTCTCCAGAACTTTTTTGTGATACAAAAAATTGTGAGTATCTCAATACATTCAAATTATTCTTTTCTGAACCAGCTCTTCTTATAAATTACAATAATAAAAAATATTAACATCTACCTTTTCTTCTAATGCTCGTTTTCGAATCTTCAATTCAGCTACAGCTTGTTGGATGTCAATAGCTGTTGCTTTATCTTCTTTCAACTTTCGAATTAAATCTCCCTAAAATATAAAACACAGCACAATTTAATAGATTCTCATTTGGCATAATGACAATTGACAAAGTTATAATGAATGTAAATATACTTTAATGGGATATTGCATCACCACTAAAGAGTTTGAAAACTAAGTCTGTTCCTCTCCAAACTATTGACTACAAATAAAATTATGCAAGGGTTGGATACATTGTCACAATTGGAGACTAGACAGGTTAAAGTGACCTCATCTCGCTCATCTCTCTATATATAAAACAGAGGATATCTGTCTGTCTGTCTGTGTAAATCCTAAAACTCGAGAATTACTCGACCAATTTTTTGCAAACTTTACACGTGTTACTTATATTTCTTGAAGTGCAAGAAATAATTTTTTCTGCATTAGGCGAAAAACCGCATTTCCGATTCCATTAATGGTTTCTAGAAAATTTATGAATTAGCATTGAGCATTACATGCCATTTTCAATATAAACGCTACTTAAACATCGTAAGTAGCGTACAATATTTCGTTAAAAATTTGGTTTATTTAACAGAGGGCACAACACTTACTTACTTTTAAGCAGGACCATTTTCGGGGGATTGAGGAAACGAGGAGGACCTTAAAATTCTTGTCGGCGCCCTGTTGACCCTTCATGCTTTCAACATGCACAAATCCAGGCCCTGTGTACGCTGCCGTGTTATTGACACCGTAAAACTCACGTCTGTGCTACTTCTACTAAGACCCCATTTGTTGCACCTACACTGCAGTATGAACCCCCTACACAAGTACGCCGAACAGCGGTTGTGCTAATTCCACAGTGACCCCTTTTGTCGCACCTTTGTTGCTGTGTAAACGCAGTGCAACCAGTGCCGCTCAGCGTTTGTGTTAATTGCACTATGACCCCCTTCTGCTGCAGTTGCTTTGCCACGCTGATTTCGTCATCTCAATATCCCTACTTAAACGTACATCCCTTGAAATTGTTGATGGTGACCCCAATAGTAACTCCGAAGCATTCGGCATCCGATGTAACAGTTCGGTCTATATCAGATTGGGTAGATTTACGAAGAGGCTATGGTCTCCTGTGGGGAAGGCCCAACATGCTGTGCAGTTGCATGACATGTCTTACTCAAGCATTGCAGACTTTACTCTGTACAGTATGCATGCAGGTGCAATAGACATAACTGATGATGTCCGTCCGGATGAATGGGTGCGAATCTATAAAACTCGAAAAGTACCTAACTGATTTTCTCCAAATGGAAGAAAAGTTGTACTCTAAGATTTATTACGCTCAAAGAGTTTCCAGCTGATTCTCTTCAGATTTTGCACATGCATGCAGATGTTTCACAGTTCGGGCCTCCTGGTGTTTTACATTTCCACTAGATGAACAATCATTCCCTGAGAATAAGGGAATTCAAAAAGTACACAGCTACATTCCTCAATCTTTACATATGCGTGTTGCTATTTCACGATTCCTACCTCGTGCAACGCCGGGACCTGCTGCTAGTATGTTCTATATTTAGCATGGTTTCTATGGCTGGATGCCCCTCCTAACATTAACCACTTTACAGGGTGCATTTTTCGTGGCACCAGCAAAACCACTTAACAGGGTGGATTGGGTGCTTTTTGTTATGGCACCAACACTACCACTTTACAGCGTTGACTGGATCTGTTTTATTGTGGCACCAGCACTGCCATTTTATAGGGTAGACTGTTAATTTTAGTCCTTGATGAAAATGCACCCAGAGTTGACCTGGTAATAAACTAGAACCAATAGATTCAGTTGACAAGAATTTTACCACCAGTCTGTGATGATAATCCACCAGTTCTTCTTCGCCTATATATTCTTGAGGGTCATGATGGCAGAAACCTCAAACTTGTCTTCCGGTGGGCCCTATCGGAAGCAACTGTCTCTATATGATCTGGCTGGATCCCCAAACAAGATTGAGATTATGGATGTCATTCAACCATCTGGTCTCATGCCAGTGGGCTTTACCCATAAAAACTGTTCTGTGATTTTTTTCCTTAGACATTTTAACCACATGTCCCGAGTATCAGAGCTGTGATCTCTCAATGTGAAGGAGTTGTGGCTCTCCTTGGAAAAACTTCCTGATCTCCAAGCTATGCACCCAATAGAGTAACGTTACTCTAAAGACCCTTCGGGGGTACTCCATTTTGGCTGCTTGTATGCATGATTATATTTTTTGGCTGCTACCCAAGATTTGTGACAATAAGTAAGGGTAGACACTAATACTGACTTGAAAACAGCAAGTTTGGATTTTACATTTACTTCCCTTTTTCTGGGTGAAGCTGGTGCATTAATTCACCAACTCCAGCAATTCTTGTATTTAATTCAGCCTCCTGCTTTCTATCACTCATGAAAACAGCCCTGAGATTAATCTTCTCCATGCAAAGTGCACTGCACAGGCTTTCACAAGAGGACAAATGCCTATCTTCACAGCACTGATTTTCATTTCTGCTTTACAGCAAACCTATCCAGTGCATGCCAGAGATCACCTTCTAACAAGTTAAGTAGTACTATGTCATCTACAAATATCAGCTAACTGATCCTGCACCCACCAGTTTTGATACCACTTTCACCTTGTCAAACCTATTCATGAAGATTATGAATAGGAGAGGTGACAATTGATTAATAATTTAATAAACTAATTCCAAATTAATTTATAAATTAATTTGGAATTAGTTTATTAAATTAATATTCATAATCTTCATGAATAGGTTTGACAAGGTAGAGTGAATAAAGATTTGAACTGCCAGATTTGAACTAACACTCTTATTCCAACCCCTCCACCTAATAAATTTTACTAATCTATTTCTGGCGAAATTTTATATTACGTTGTGGCATTCCTGCGACTATTAATTTTCTTTATACATTAAAGAACATAATACATGACAAAAAAACGTATTACTAGAAATCTCATGTTAAGTGTTGCCTTCTATGTGTGTTTGTTTAAATGTAAGTGTGTGTGTGTGTGGGGGGGGGGGGGGGGGGTTTATGTCAGTATAACTATTCAGACAACACACGTTAGTTAGTCATATCACCATCATTTTACGTTTGCTTTTCCCTGCTTGTAAGGGTGGGACGGGTCCTATTCAGCACAGCATCTCTCCATTCGTCAAGGTCCTTCGTCATCTCCGTGTGCTTCAGGTCAGCTCTCACCACCACCGCCCATGATTTTCGTGGTCTTCCGTAACCGCATCTTCTTTCTACTGGGTTTTCTTGAAACTTCTTTACCCAGTGGTCATCCTCCATGCACATCACATGTCCATACCAACGCAGTCTTCTCTCTCACACTACAGCTTATCCCTCTTATACACGGGTTCTCTCACACTACAGCTTATCCCTCTTATACACGGGTTCTCTCTCAACTCATCTATGCTTCGTCGTTCACATTGACATTGCACATCAAACGGATTATACAAAATGAAAACCAATGTGTAGGTATAGAACGTCGGATGTGCACAGAAGGTTGCACTGTTCAATGGCAATTAAAAGTGAAAAGTAAAATCGGTCAAATTTCATTATAAATAATTAGTGACCGATTAATCGGTAATCGATCAATTTTCCTATCGGTGCCTCAAACAATTTCTGAATGAAGCTATTTTACTTCAGCGGCTCTCTTTACCGAGGTATCAGGTGATACCAGTGAATGTGCTTGATTGTTTTAGCGACTTAGCCTCGCCATCACCTGCGGTAATGCTGCGAGTGTATGTGACCGATTGTCGCACTTGGTGTTGAATTGATGTTTTTTTTCGCTTTGATTGTATATTTTTGTGTATTATATTTAGAAGGTTCTTAGCAATAATTAATTGATGTATGTATTTCTGATATAAATGTAATAAATTCAAGCAATTTCTTTTTAATAAAAAAAAAAATTATATTGCTAATGTTATCTATTCGTTCCTTCTCTTTAAATTATTTAATGCTGCTCTTGGAATTTAAGAAACCAACATTACGATAGTTGATAGCTTAAGAAACCTGATGTCAGCATTTCTTAGAAAAGTATGATGCAATCAAAAATTACTAAATTTCTTTCGTTTCCTTCTCAATTTTTACGTCTAGAAAGCCTGAATAAAAATAGATATCAGAAGAAAGTTTTAAATACTTTTAATATTTAACAAATTTATTATTTAACTTAGTTGTGACTTCTGCAACCTATCATTCGATAATATATATTTAAGTTGATGTGATCTTTCAATAGTTGGAGCATTGCAACCAGTACGTTAAGAACAGATATTAAAATCTAGAGAGAATGATAGATTAATTAGATATCGAGGCTGGGTGGAAAGCAATCATGGAAATCTAAGTAAAAGTTATCATCTATTTCAATTCAATTAATTTATGCTGACCACAAAGTAATCTTTTATATTTGATATATAATAAAATTACCTATTTCATTACAATGTATAAATAGAGAACAAAACATTTATGATCGTGGCCAGTCGTGACAAAAGCTAAAATTGGCGGCAGGGCGTGAACAACCCTTTGTTAATCTTATAACTTAAACAACAAAGTAACAAGAACAACAGCATAAATAATAAATATAATAAATTTAAAAAGCTAAAAAAACTACAGATTTACATGAAACAAGAGCTTTAATTAATCTATATGTGCGAATGCCGTTATACATTATTAAGAAGTACAGCTATTAGGTGTTATTACATTAGTCAAAACCCTTCCTATTAATTCTCTAACAGCACCACTTTGCGCATGGTGTGTCCTGTCATAGTGTGACGATCGGAATTACTGTTCGAATAGAATCCCTATTGATATTGTCATCGTAAAAATTTAAAAAAAAAAATAAAAAATAATAATTTTTAAAAAATGAAAAGCAGATTAATAAAAACATGATGTTAAGAATATTGAATATTTTTTAAAGACAAGAAAATAACTTAATGAAAAACTAACATGATCAAGATCCTAAGAAAACACATTAATAACGGAAAATAAAGAGTAATTATAAGATATACAAACAGATTTTTATAAATCGGGGTGGAAGGGAGCACAATTTTAGAAGGCATATGCTGTATTTATAAGGAAAATCTTTTTTGACAGTTTCTAAGTTCCACGTTACCAGTAACGTCTTTGCTCTTAACTTGAATGAGAGAATTACTATGGAATTAAATGTGTTGCTGTCAAAATTGAAAGAAAACATTTCAATAATTATAATACTCACCTGGATTTTGACATTTTCCCTAAAAGGGGCAAGAATTTGTTCGATTTCAGGATTTTCTAAAGCCATTTTCAATAGTTTGTTTCTCACAGCTCGATGTTTTTTCTTGATTCCCCAGTTGGTTGCCAAGGATTTCTGACGTACGATAGGATTGTAATAGGACTGTCTGCAAGTGATTGGTTGTGACTTTGAATCCTGGAAGTGACAAAATGTTGACAAAGTACGTGCAACAGATGGAAAGTAGCTTGAAATAAGTCTACTGGGGAGGGAACTATGAACTAAAGAACGGGTAACATATATTTGTGAATAGAATTTCATCAGCCGGTTAATTCAATATTGCAACATTGCAGACACGTTAACCGCAACTAAAAAATTAGTTCTCTAAAATTGAGAGTAGAAAAGTTGAATTTATTTTACTTTGATATTGACTGATAATTTTTTCTATACTAGACATATATAATTAGGGATTTTTATAAATAAAAGTTAATTTATATTTTGTTTTAACTTTATTTTAACCCGGCTTTAAGGAAGTTGAATTGTGGGTAAAAGCCATCATGGCAGCCACCATATGTCAAACGTTACCTCATGTACGGCCTTTCTTTGTTTATAAACAATGTTTACATTTACGGTATATACTTGGAAGGGATTACTGCGGAGCCAAGCGTTTATGTCATGATTACAAAATAATCTCACGCCACTCTACCTATCGACCTTTCCACCCACTTGGTGAATATACGGGAAATAAACGACTACTTGTTTTGGGATTGGAAACAAGTTGCGATGATACGGGGGCTGCTTTGGTGGACAACTTAGGTTATGTGTGGGGCGAAGCCCTTCACTCACAAACCAGTACTCATATCGAGTAAGTACTTTAGTTAATGCAAAACCTTACATGGGCAGCATAATAACATTTTTTCTCCTCCAATTAATGTACGAAAAAGTCGCCTGGTGGACGATGTTTTGTTTTAGATATATAAAATAGTAACAGCTTTTTTTATGAAAAATTAAATAACGTGGTAATCATATAGCTTAGTATGCTCAATGATAGACAATTGAAATTAGATAAGTGTGTTGTGACTTTACTTTCAATATAAACTGTAAACGTAGCCTACAATGAACTGAGAGCGTAAAATAATTACCTGTAATTAACTGGGATTAAATACTATTCCACATTACTGTTTATTAGATATAATTGGAGAAAGGTTTGGCTAGTGCATACTAGAGAGTTTATTTAGACATAGTTTTCATTAGTTTCGATATTGTGGGGGCTGCATAGCCGAATGGTTAAGGTGCTCGCTTCGCAATCATTAGGTTTCGGGTCCGATTCCACTGCGTTGCGTCTTCGGTGTCATTTACCATTGCCTCAGATTGACCCATGTCTTGTGTGTAAAAGTGTCTGGAAACTCATCGGATGGATTACACCTATAATTCGAAGGACCAACCTTGTCATACTGAATCTCTTTGAGAATCATGTTAAAAGTACATGTTTCTGTCAAATACTTAACCAGTTAATTTCATGAGCGGGTTGGAACACTCATCGTCGAAACCGAAGGAAGTCCATTCCATTTCCAATATGTTATATGAATGGATGATATACATTGAAAGAAAAAGTGGTAGATGATTGGTGTAGAGATAAACCAGGTAGATCTATATTGTCAATATCAGCACAATTCAATGAGTGTTCCTCAACCTGCTAAAAATAACATCCACATTTTTAAATTATAAAAAAAGGACACATGACGTGAGTCCCTGCCTGAAAAACAAAGTCACAGCTGGAATAGGCTTGTTTAATCAGGGCAGATCTATGCCTAGACAACAATATCAGCATAAAAATGAAAGTTAAGGCAATAATATTAATGGTTTCTATTTTAGGCACAAGGCCAGTAATTTGATGGGAGGGGAACAATCAATTACATCAACCCACAATACTTGACTGGTACTTTATTTTATCAACCCCCAGGAGGATGAGAGGCAAAATTGATCTCAGCAGTATTTGAACTCAGAATTTAAAGTGCTGTAACTAAATGCTGTTAAGCACTTTGTCCAACATTCTAATGATTATAATAATAATTATTTCTAACATTGGCACAAGGCCAACAATTTGGAGGAAGGGGAAAATTTATATTTACTCCAGTACTTAACTAGTACTTTATTTTATCAACCCTGGAGAAATGACAGGCGAAGTTGACCTCATCAGTATTTGAACTTAGAATGTTAAGTGTTGTAACTAATGTTGCAAAGGATTTTGTCTGATGGTCTTACAATTCTAATAATAATAACTGTATACTCATATATTCTATGTATATTTAGCAAAAATAAATTATTAGACACAGAATTATATATATTACATGCAAGCATAGAAAAGTGGATGTAAAATGATGGTAATCAAAAGCACGGTGGTTTAAACCAGATACACAATTCTTTACTTAGTATATTCATTTTTGTATTTCAGGCTTGGAGGAATAATTCCTCCAATTGCTAAAAGACTTCATCAGCAACATATTGCAGGTGTTGTGCAGAAAACTCTTGATGAAGGGAATGTCACCCTGGAGGTATGATTACAATTTACTTCTCTCAGTATTAGTGACAATATATATATGGACTAGTGGACCAATACTGAATAATGACTACAATAATGATGAGTGTATTAAATTTTTGGAGTCCAAGATTGGTAGACATTTAATACATTAAACACCCCCTCCCCAAAAAATAAGGTTTCAATATAATATTTATGATCATGAATCTTATGTAATGACCCAAAGTATATGATCCCAAATACAAGCAGTCGAAATGGGATTCCTCCAAAGGGTCTTTGGAGTAACATTACTCAATAAAGTGCGTAGCTCAGAGATCAGAGAGTCACTCCAGGAAGAGCCGCTACTTCTCCGAATTGAGAAATCACAGCTACAATACTATGGGCATGGGGTTAGAATGTCTCGGGAAAGAATCGCTGAACAGATTTTATGAAATAGTTGAATAACATCCATGAGCTTGACTGGTTACGCTTGGGGATCCAACTGGATCAGTTGGAGATGGCCAGCTTCTGACAGGACCTGCTGGAAGGAGTGTTTGAGGACTCTGCCCCCACAACCTTCTCAGGAATAATTTGGCGAAGAAGAAGGTATTCTCTGGCTGACTCGTGTGCCGGGTGGCCTGGATCTCTGGAAAGGTACCTAAGCAATGGCAGTCAGGAGTGATAATCCCAATTTCCAAAAGGAAAAAAAAGAGATAGCTCCAATTATAAAGGGATCTCCTTGTTAAGCTTCCCCGGTAAAGTCTATGCTAAGTGTCTGGCAAAGAGATGCAAGGAGATTGTCTAGTCCAAGCCAACTGATGAACAGTATGGTTTTCATCCTGGACGAAGCACAGCAAACCAAATATTCTCTGAAGGGTCTTTGGAATAATGTTACTCGATAGAGTGCATAGCTCGGAGATCAGAGAGTTGCTCCAGGTAGAGCAACTACTTCTCTGAATTGAGAGATCACAGTCCCAGTACAATGGGCATGTGGTTAGCATGTCCCAGAAAAGAATCGCTGGACAGATTTTATAGACAAAAACCAACTGGCAGGAGACCCAGGGGTTGACCCTGAGCAAGATGGTTGGTTAACATCCATGAGCTTGGCTTGTCTCGCATGGGGGATTCATACATAGTAATCCAACGGATTCAGATCTGGAGAGCTAGGAAGACCAGTTTGGGGTGGTGTAATCATGGAGATTGTACCTCATCCACCCTTGGGTCGACTTGGCCTATGAAACAGCACAGAATCTTGTTGGTAAGTGTATGGTCTTCCTTTGCTCACACTTTCTATCCAAGGCCCATCACCTTATAGTCAGCAACATTGACCCTTAAGCCTTGAGGAAAGAAATGTGGAGGCATGACATCTCCCTTGTTGCTCACGACTCCCATAACCATCATAGTTACTGAAAACTTTGTGTACATGACCGTTGGAATGTCTTTAGAATCTTTGCATAACCATGTCATTTCTTGAGTTGGCTCATTGGTCTGGATCAAAGTTTTTTTCATCAGAAAAAAATCAAAGCATTCCGGGTTGATGTTGCAACTTGCTCAACAAATTCTTTGCACAAATCAGAGGGTTATCTTTTGTCTTTGCAGACATGAATTGGCCTCTCCGCATCACATATAACTTGTATGGAATGTCCTTATGCACAATTCTTCTGATAGTGTGCCTTGAAACCTTGAGCTCCTTAGCAATGGTGCTAATTGGTTTTCTGGAGTTCTTATTGATAATTTTCTGCACCTTTCACGCAAATTTGGGTGTTCTGATGGTATTAGGACATTAGCATGCATTTTATATTTGGCTACTGCTGTAGAATCCCTGTCTCAACTTGCAGCTCTTTGTGAACTTTGAGAACAAACCACTGCGCAGCTTCCAGAAAGCAAGCAATCTCTAAATTACTATGTTCTGCCTTTAAGGCAATGATTACAGCGTGCCCCTTTACATTTGCTGAGTTAGCTTGACCTCTGTCATCAATTATCTGAAAAGAAATGATAATCAGAACAAGTTAGAAAACAGTTAGAGCTATTAAAAGACATGTCTTCAAAGAACTGAGCAACCCTGTATCTATTTGTACTATATTATGGTAGTTCTTGTTTCATTAAAAAAAAATACCTTTTTCAATCTTTCCAGGATATTGATGCTATTGCTGTTACAGTAAAACCAGGACTCTCATTATCACTGGGCGTTGGATTGCAGTATGCTAAAGAACTGGCAAAAGAATATGGGTATGTTAATGGCTTCTAATTTTGGCACAGGGCCAGCAATTTGTGAGGGTGGAGTGCATGGAATGTTGACTATATTAACCCCAGTACTTGACTAATACTTTATTTTATCAACCTTGGAAGAATGAAAGGTTATGTTGACCTCAGAAAGAATGGAAGGCAAAGTTGACCTCAGAAGGATGAAAGACAAAGTTGACCTTGATAGGATTTGAACATGCTAATTATTTGTCTGATGCTCTAACAACTTTGCCAATGCACCGGCTTAAATATGGGTGTGATGATATACCAAATTATTGTTGTCATGAAATCAGAATGAGTTGAGAGACAGGAAAAAAATACCTTGTATTTGTGTTAGTTACAGTTATTTAACAATAGGTAATAAACACAGAAGCTTTGTGGGTAAGAGATATAAAATATCTTGCATTCGCAGCCAAACTGATTTAGAGAAAAGAGCATGATATGGGATATTAATACTCTGCTGAGGGATATTAGTGATTTGAAGTTAGTAAAATGGCTGTGTGGTTAAGAAACTATTTCAGAACCACATAGTTTCAAGTTCAGTCCACTATGTGGTACCTTGGGCTACTATAGCTTCAGGCCATCTACTACTCTGTGAGTGAATTTGGTCGACAGAAACTGTAAAAACACTTGTTGTATATCATCATCTCTGTCTAACATCCATTTTTCCAATATATATATATATATATATATAAGAGGGTGTTGTAGTTTGCTTGAAGCATTGTGTTAGTGTATAAAGTAGTATGTTATTTGAAAGCAATGACAATGCAAAATGGAAGTTAGATTTTGGAATAAATTGAAGGCAACGAAGATGCTGGTGTGTCACCTGTTATTTTATTTACCTGTCCTAATATTTCAGGTCTAAAAACCCTTTATCAGAAGACTATAATGAGAAACTATATCGAAGTTCATGCTTTTGTTATATGCTCAACATTTTTTTTCCCATTAGCATGAACAATAAACATTAAATTGTAATAGTGGTGGTGATGATAATGAAAATGGTGGTGAAGACAATGACACCATACCACCTGATACTGTCAGTGTTGATATTTATCTAAAAACCTTCCCTTATTTTATGTAAGAACTTTTAAGTTATACTCTTAACACCATCTTAATAGCGACAAAATTAGCTATATCACTAAATGAAAGTGTCTTTCATTAGGAATATAGTAATAAAAGGGTTAAAGATTCAATAATGTAATGCAGTATATCTAACAATCATCCTTCATTATCATGATCATATACCTGTGAAATTTTAGATCATAATATATTGTGTTCTGTTATAACCTTTGATAGGTTTTGGCCAGTGTTGGCCCAAGCCATGTCTAACTTAATAGCACTACTTGGCAACATAGTAATATATTCTATCATCCTTGTATAACACCATACAACAGTTTATATATATATAAAGAGAGAGAGAGAGCAAAAGAGAGTGAACGTGTACTGTGTACAAGAGACGAGGTGGAGGATTCCTTGTTGGTAAAGAACAATGCTACAAATTTTTCTGGGTCGGTAACGATTATGGGCTAAGTCAAGTAGGTGTTCTGTTAGCAGAAAATGGGTAGATGATGTAATCACAGTAAACAGAGTAAATGACAGAATCATTAAACTAAGGACAGTCCTAGATAGATAACTGTAACTATTATATCTGCAAATGCACTACAATTGTGACTATCAGATGAACTAAAAGACAACTTTTATGAATCCCTAATGCAGACTACTTCTCTAGTGGATGACAAGGCACTCTTACTCATAGCAGAAGACTTTTATGGACATGTTGGGCAACAGAGAGATGGCTTCAACAGGATTCACAGGGGTTATGGCTTCGATATTAGAAATGAGGATCTGTGATGCTAATGAACTAACAATCTGTAACACTAACTTAAAAACACCTGACAACCAGATAAGGTGAGTACACCAGCCAAATAGATTTCATCTTCACCAGAAGGCGAGATAAATCTCTCCCTGGTGAGGAATGCACCTCTCAACATAACCTAGTAGTCAGCAATTTGTTAATTAGGACCAGACAAACTTAGAGACAGAGGGCAACCTGGAGAAGAAGGATATAGAAGTTGAAGGAGCCCATAGTCAGTAACATTTTAGGAATATCTTACTTGATGCTTTTGACAATAAGGAAGAAGAAATAGTGACATACAATATAGAGGAGCTATGGGAGTTCCTGAGAGACAATCTACTGAAGGCCACAAATGAGGTATGTGGTTGAAGCAGAGGACCAGGGAATAGGAGAGTGACTTGGAGGTGGAATAGTAGGGTCAATGAAGCATGAAAAGAATGGCAAAATGGGAAAGCAGAGAGCTTTACCAAGAGGCCAGAAGAGAGGCTAGATGACAAGTATACTTCGCAAGGAAGGATGCAGAAAATAAAAGGTTTATGCATGTGTGCTATGAAGACGAAAGACATAAAGTGTTTAGGATCGCAAGGTAGTGTGTCAGGGTAAATAGTGATGTTGTTGAGAAGTGTCTCTTAGATGACAATGGTGCACTTGCTCTCACTGATGCCGAAAAGAAGTCAAAATGGAAGTGTCATTATGAGAGACTGATGAATGAGGAGAATATGTGGGAGGAAGATAGCTGGCCTCAGGTGGACCCACCCAACAGAAGGACCAGATGTACAAGTCAGCAGCAGTGTAGTAAGTAAGGCAATTAAGGATATGAAAACAGACAAAGCAGCTGGGCTATTGTGAATAGGTGCTGAAATGCTGAAAGCAACTAGGATGGTATAACCACCCATATTGTAAACCAAGCAATACAAAATGGTGCTATACCCAATGATTGGCATATTAGGAGCATTGTCAACTGTTACAAGGGTAAAGGTAATGCACTAGACAGAGGCATCAAATTGATGGACCAGGTCAGGAAAGTTACAGAAAGAGTCATTGAACAACTGATTAGGGATCGAATTAACCAAGATGAGATGCAGTTCGGATTTGTGCCAGGCAAAAGTACCATGGATGCCCTCTTCCTTGTGAAGCAACTGCAGGAAAAGACCTAGCTAAAAGTAAATACCTCTAATTAGCATTTGTTGACCTGGAGAAAAGCTTTTTAATAGGGTTCCCCCTCCCGCCTTCTGGAATCTAGGGTTGATTCTTCCTCTATATCTCTTTCTCACTTCTCTATTATTTTCTCTCCTCTGAACAAAATCAGCTGTGTTCAGACCAGGAGAAGGATGGACTCCACCAGGTTTAAACTGCCCAAGAAACACCATATATTACCATGGTACAGTTATGACAACACCAGAAGTTACAGGTCCAGACATACAGTAAAATAGCTAACCAGATTAAACTAAGTTTAGTACATAGTTTCCAGAACATTGTTTTTTAACTAAATATAAATGCATTAAAACAAGAACTTTTCTCATCATAGAATTGGGGCAGTTTTTGGTGGGTTGGTATGAAAAAGGTTAATACCCCCATCCTCCATTAGAATGTTTCCTGGCCATTTTGTTATTTCTTTTCTTTTTGTTTTGTTTTTTCTTTCCTCCAGCAAACCCATTATACCAATTCACCATATGGAAGCACATGCTCTCACTGTCCGCATGAACCAACCGTAAGTGTAATATATTGATATACATTTTCACATTATATTTATGTATATGGGTTTAGTTATTTGAATGAATACTTGTGCCTTACATAAATGTGCATAGGTTTATAGGCTACATGACTGTATGTGGTTATATATTACAACATGAATATGTATTATATGAATGTGTATATTTTAAGAGATTTTAACCCTTTCAAACTCCCTGCAACCATCCTAGATTTATGATACAAAATTACTCATTTAAAAATGTTTGTCCTTATACTAAAACTTTTCATTATACTTTTATTTCAGTAAATTTTCTTAGGCAATGTTCTAAATATCAGCTTATGAAAACAAATCTTTAGTCTTTGTTGTCATTTTCTTCTCCTTCTCCTCTTTCATCACCCACTTATTGTGCTGAACACTTTCATTGCCTAACTGCCTGAAACTGCTCTGGATTTTTATTATGTTCCTAACATCTGCTTATTAATGAAAGAGTTAGTTATTTTTAAAAATTCCTCCCAACTTTTTATTATTTTCGAAATCAATTGAAACACATCGGTAATGTATTTTATTGGAAATATGGTAACAAAAGGGTTATGGCATATAATACAATGACTAAGTGGAATTTTGCTGCTCATCCATGAGTAAAAAAAAATATAAAAATAAACATAATATCTTTGATTCTCTTTTCTTAACAAAATGGATCACATTGTATTTCTAAATTTTAACCTTAACTCAATCATTGCTAATAATAATTTTTAATTTAAGTACAAAACCAATAATTTAGGGAAAGAAAAAAAGTTGATTAAATTATTGATCCCAGTATGTGACTGCTACTGTGTTTATCAACCTCTAAAGGAGGAAATGCAAAGTTGACATCAGCAGATTTTGAACTCAGAGAGCTGGAACGAATACTGCAAAGCATTCTAACAACTCTTACCAATTCACTGCCTATGCAAATAATAATAAGGCAAATAATGGTATTCATCTTCTCCCCAGGAACTCACAGGAGCATTTTAACCTAATCTAAACTAAAAAAAACTTTAGCCCTTTTGAAACCAACCTGCCCAAAGCCGCCATTGATTCTATGAAATAAAACCACCCTTTTTAAAGGGCTTCTATTTAAAATAAAATCTTCTCACATAATTTTATATAAGAATCTTTTATTAAGTTTTGTTACAAATACTATCTTAATGAAATAGCTTCAGTAAATCTGTTCAAATTCTTCAATCACTAATTCAAATACATTGTATTTATTTAGAAATACAGAAAAAAAAAGTTAATCAATTATTGAACACTTCCACTTGTTGCAACAATGAGCTGTATTTTATCAATCCTAGCAACAAAACAAAGTACAGCATAGGTGACTGGATGCTAACTGCAAATATTTTGGTTGTTAATGCAGAATCTTAGTTACTCAGCTATTTACAGCATGTTAAACACTATCTTTTATACTCTCGGGTCTTGAATAACCCCCCACCTCCGCTTTTCAACTTTTTCAGATTCCGTCCCCAAATCTTATTCTAACCCCTCCGCTTATTAAATTTTGCTAATCTCTGGTGAAATTTTATTTTAACTGGTAGCATTCCTGCAACAATTAATTTTCTTTATACATTAAAAAACATTATACATAATAAAAAAAAGTACAGTACTACAAATAAATAGGATGGGTTGGGGTCTCAATATGTAAACTAAACAACTAATTCTGGTTTCAATGGAGACAACCTAGAAAAATGACCACATTGATATATACCTGGACAATGAGAGAATTCTTTTTGTTTTTATTATATTATATTTAACAAAATGTTTTTAGAATTTCTTTAACCTTCAAATTATGTTGTTTTTCTTTTTAAATTTATATTTACTACAATTTTTCCTTATCTTCATATTATATCCAGGGTGAATTTCCCTTTCCTGGTGCTTTTAGCCAGTGGAGGTCACTGCCTGCTAGCTGTTTCTAAGTCTGTGGATGAATTTGCTTTGTTAGGCACCACCATGGACAATGCTCCTGGTGATATTTTTGACAAAGTAAGAAACAATTCATTATGTCTTTCTTACTAAAGAACTATATTTATTTTGTTTCAGCACCATCATTGTCACTTTAAACCTTTCATTACCATATTTCTCATACACTATATTTGAATTATTTAATGAAGAATTTGGTGGGATTAACTAAAATGATTAAATATTTTATTATTAAGGTGGTATTTAGGGTGATGGATTAACAGAATCATTAGAGCATCAAACAAAATGCTTTGTGGCATTTAATCACCACCCTTTACATCCTAAGTTCAAATTCCACTGAGGTTAGTTTTGTCTTTCATCCTGCCACTGTCAATAAAATAAAGTGACAATAAAATCTTAGTCGATTTAATCAATTTTGCTCTCCTCCCAGATTACTGGCTTTGTGCTTATGTTAGGAACAATTATTAAGATGGTATTTGTAATATAACTTAAAAGGTTTTTATATAAAATTATATTGAAAGATTTTTATTTAAATAGGAATCTTTTAAAGTGGGTATTTTGTTTCATAGAACCAGAAACAAGTTAGTATCAAGAATTAGCATCTAGATTTTCATGTTGGAATAGATGTGACAGATCTACAATACGATATACACATTCTGTCATCTCAACGAGATTCAACATTCTTACAAATTACCTAATTTTTTTTTAATCGAGCTTTGCTACCAGTTAAAGACATTTTTATCACTCATTATATATCTATTTCTATAACATGCGTATAGCAATATAGACCCCTTTTTTACATGGTTTATCTAATATTTTTATGTTTTTCAGCTGGTCCTCTATCATTATCATCTACATCATCATCATCATTTAACATCCCTTCAAGTTCTCTTTTTCTACTGCTCATGTTTTACTTCTTAAGTGTATAACAATTTTTTTTTAGTTTCTCAGTTTATATCCTTTGTTGTTACACTTTGACGAAAATTAAACTCATACACACACCTTTCTTCTTCTCCTCATTCTGCGATACTGGAATATGTTAAATGAATCTACAGTACACCACTCTCCTGAATCTGCTGTATTATCTCATGTATGAAGCTCAATAGCTCAAAATTAATTTCACCATGCCTCACGTCATACTTGCACATCCACCACTATGTCAGTCTTTCATTTTCAGCAAACAGCAATGCTTCACCTAAGTATCATCTATTTGTATTTCACATCCATACCCAGTATACTCACATCTCTTGCTGGTGTTTATAGAAAAAAAAAACAGCAATGCGTAAGAAAGTTGATTTTAACCCCAGTACTTAGTTTTATCGACCTTTCGTATAATTGCATACTCCAGTTCCTTCATCCTAACATAGAAAAATGAATTTAAAATAACTAACAGAGATTTTGTTTATATTTATTTTTAGGTTGCTCGTTCATTAAAGTTGAAAAACCTTCCCATGTGCTATGGCCTAAGTGGAGGTGCATCAGTGGAACTTATGGCCAAGAATGGAAACCCTAATGTTTTTGAATTTCCTCAAGTCATGTTAAAATCACCTGACTGCAACTTTTCATTTAGCGGATTTAATTCAATGGCTCACAAATATATCAATATGGCTGAAAAAGATCAAAGTAAGCTTAGATTTTTTTATACCTCACTGGTTTTTTTAATAGAAAATTATCCATTTTAAAATATTTATACTTATATTAAAACCTTCCATCATAATTTTATATAAAACATTTTTATTAAGTAATGTTCCAAATATTTTATTATTTTAAAAATTCAGTGAAACACAAGCCGTGTATTTCATTAGAAATATAACAAAACAGTTAATTTCTCTCTCTCATATATATATATCTATATATATATATATATGTGTGTGTGTGTGTAAAAAATAAACAGAAATAATAAAGCAAACAACACAGTACATTGAAGAAGTATATTAGTTTGATACTTGATATATATATACACATCAGGTTGGACAGAAAGTTCTCACTGATTTTCAATTTTTATATCATCATCATCGTTTAACATCCATCTTCCATGCTTGCATATATATATATAATTTCTGATTTTTCTTATGTTTCATTTCATTTTGTATATTTCACTGTTTATGCACTTCCTTATCTGCTGACTTCTCCATGCATCATCAGCAGCAGCATAGTTTAATAGCCACTTTCCCTACTAGCAAGGGTTGGATTTATAGGTGAGAATTTGGTGCAGTCAAATACTTAAGTTTCAACATCAACATCATCAACTGTTTGCAGAAAGATCATTTTATAGAGTCACTGTCTTCAGAATACAGATTGAATATAATGTTCAGTGTAGGAATTTTAGGGATAGAAAATAAGGTGAGTGACAAAAAGCTGAAAGGTGTATACACTAGGCCACTTCAAGTGGAGGAAGGTAAACAACAATGCCTGTAATAGCTCATATTAACATCTCATTAAAAATTAACGTCTTTACTCTAATACTAATAATAATTTTCACAAGGATCTCTCCAATAGTAAAGATACTATAAACATTTGGGAGGGCCCTGTAGAAACAGTAGACAGCTTCTGCTACCTAGGTGACCGAATTAGCAACGGAGGTGGGTGTTCAGAAAGTACAATAACTAGGGTAAGAACGGGATGGAAGAAGTTTAGGGAACTACTACCACTGCTAGCTGCAAAAGGCTTCTCCCTCAGAATGAAAGGCAGACTGTATGATGCGTGTATCCAAACAGCGATGTTGCATGGTAGTGAGACCTGGGAGCTGAAGGTGGAAGACTTACGTAGATTAGAGAGAAACGAAGCCTGCATGCTCCGATGGATGTGTAACAGTAATATACGTGAACGACAAAGCATAAAGGAATTGAGAGAGAGACTGAGCATAAGAGGAATCAAATGCTGCGTGCAGGAGAGGCGGTTACGCTGGTATGGACATGTGATGCGTATGAAGGATGACAGCTGCATAAAAAGGTGCAGAGCACTAGAAGTTGATGGAAACCGCGGAGTGGGGAGACCCAAGATGACCTGGGATGAGATGATAAAAGCCGACCTTACCCAATTACACCTCTCAAAGACAATGACACACGACCGTGACTTCTGGCGTCACGCAGTAATACAGAGTACCCGACCTTCCATGGGTACATGCTGAAGCATATAAACAATATGACCCCACACCCCCCACCGCAAGGTGGTCGTGGAGGTGCCACAGCAAAAAAGCACCCAGCCCACACTGTAAAGTGGACGTGTAGGCGCCACGAAAAAGCACCCAGCACTCACTGTAAATGAGGTTGGTGTTAGGAAGGGCATCCAGCTGTAGAAATCAAGCCAGATCAGTTCCTGTATGAGCAAGGCATGGTCAGCCGACCAGACACTGCACACAACAGGACAACCCGTCTAACCCATGCTAGCGTGGAAGAACGGACGTAAAACAGTGATGATGATGATGATGATGATTTGAATTAACAAACCCACTTTCAGATATTTTCTACTAAATCCTTACAATATGTCATGGGTTAAAGTAGTTGAGAAAGGAAAACACAAATTCCATTTCATACCCTACATTACAGATATCTATTGCTAACATATCCATAGTATTAGATATGTTATAATAAATATTTCATTATTATCTATCTTCATCATTAACATCTGATTTTCCATGCTAACATGGGTTGGATGGATCTTCCCCAGTAGTGTCTTGTAACATGTTGCAGTCTTTTGTCATCTTTATTATAAGGTTCAGCCTCCTAATATCAACTTTCATAACATCTTTCCATATCGTCCTTGATCTTCCTCTCCTGCAAGTTCCTGCCACCTTGATTGCTTAGAACATCTTCATCCAACTATCATCCTCAATACACATCACATATCTGTACTAGCTCTGTCCATTATTCTTTTTTGTACACTACAACTGATTCCTCTTATGTGCAATTTCTCTCTCATCTCATTTGAGCTCCATCATTCATGCATATTAACATTACAAATCCAGCTGAACATACCTCATTTCTTCCTGCTTTCATATATCCTCTATGTTCAATGCCCATGTCTTACTACCATGCAGCATCACAAGCATTATACAATCTGCCTTTTGCTTAGAATGAGAATCATTTTGTTGCTAGTAGAGGTGTTGCTTCCTAAATGTTCTCCACTTTATTTTTATTGTCTATTATGTTTTCAAAACACTTTTTTCCATTGCTAGGTCACTTAGATAGCAAAAGCTGTTAACGACTTTTAGAGAGCCTTCTGAGCATTTGAAAGGATGCATTTCATGGGTGCTATTACTACTGACTATTCTTGTGAATTTGCTGCATATGAAGTCCTTTTTTATCAACCTACCTGTGACCCCACCACATAGCTTACATTGGATATGCCATATAGAATTCCTACCTATTCCTTTTTTTCCATATCTAGCATGACCTTTTCTCAAATGGCATTTGAGTCCTGTCACCAAGCACTTTACAAAGTATACCAGGTGCGAATCCTTAAACAGGTGTTGAAGAAGACCTACAGGCTTTCCATTATTATATTGGCAGTATTGGTAGAGCATTGGACACCCTGCTGTGCGACTGAGAGTTATGGCCCTTTACGTTCTGAGTTAAAATTAGCTTTCCCTTTCATCCTTATGCAGCCGATGAAAATAAAGCACCAGTAAGTACTGGGGTTGATTTAATCGACTTTCCCCTCCCCCAAAATTGCTGGCCTTGTACCTATAGTAGAAATCATTATTATATTTTCTTTTATTATTAGATATCAAAGGGGATGCTGTTCTATCCAATGCGGCTGATCTATGTGCCTCATTCCAGTTTGGCATCTTGAAACACCTAGCAAAGAGAGTTCAACGAGCTTTATTGTTTTCTGAAATTACTGGACTTCTAGGAAAAGAAAAAACATTGGTAAGAAATTCAACAAGCTTTCGTTATGCTAAAGAATATCAGGATGTGTTGATAATGTTTAGTAAGTAACAAAGTCTGTGTTAGTGATAACTTTAATGCAACATAACATATTAATAAGTAAAGTATGCAGCAGCCACTGGCAGGATAGTCAATAAGTGCTGCATTGCCCCCATGGCTATGAAACTTAACGTTCCACCTATACCTATCTATCAACTTTTCCTTTCATCATTTTGAGGTCAATATAAATGTAATAGTCCAGTACCGAGGTCTGTTCTTCCTCTATATATCTTTTTCACTTCCACTCTCTTTCCTTCTCTAGAGGAAATCAGCTGTTCAAACTTGGAGAGGGATGGGCTCTGTCAGGTTTAAACAGTAGATTGGTAGATACATTGGATGACCAGATAGAATGCTTTGCAGTATTCATTTTGTCTGTCTGCACTCCCAGTTCAAATTACACCAAATATAACATTGCTTTACATCCTCTCAGGATCAATAAAACAAAGTACTATTTAAGTTCAGGGGTCAATATAATCAACTTTCTCCTCTCCATAAATTGCTGGACTTGTGCCAAAAGTAGAAACAATTAACAAGATATGTTGATTTTTGAATCATGTGAAGTGGATTGAATTTGTTTTTTCCTCTTTTATTAGGTTGTCTCGGGAGGAGTGGCTAGTAATCAATTCTTAATCAGCAATTTACGAAAAGTTTGTGAAAAATATAACTGTTCCCTTTTTTGTCCACCCCCAAAGCTTTGTACTGATAATGGCATTATGGTTGCATGGTAAGTTATATATTTTAACACTTTTTATACCAATTCACCTGAAACCTCTCTGGTTTTATGATACACAACTGCTTATTTATATTAAATCCTTCCGTCATAATTTTATATGAGAAATTTTTGTTAAGTAATGTTTCAAATGTCAGCTTACTAATGAAAAGGTTATTAAATTTTTCAAAATTAATTGAAACATATAGGCAGTTCAGAACATATAGGTGTTCAGGATTGCTAGGCAATGTGTCAAGGAAAACCGTGATATTGTCGGGGAGAAGTGTGTCCTTAATGATGATGGTGTACTTGCCATCACTGACGCTGATAAGAAGGTAGCTTGGAAGTGTCACTACGAAAGGCTACTAAATGAGGAGAATAAATGGGAGAAAGACAGTCCGCCCCCACATCGATCCAATAGAGGGACCAGCAGTGCTAGTTGAAGGTAGTATAATAAGTAAGGCAATCAAAGATATGAAGACGGGCAAGGCGGCTGGGCCTTCGGAAATAGTTGCTGAAATGCTGAAAGCATCTGGAACGGTGGGACACACTATGGTCACCCGGATAGTAAACCAAGTCATACAGAATGGGGCCGTTCCGAAGGACTGGCGTAGCAGCATCATCATTAACTGCTACAAGGGTAAAGGAGATGCTCTTGATAGGGGTAACTATAGAGGCATTAAATTAATCGACCAGATCATGAAGGTCACAGAAAAAGTAATAGCGCAACTAATCAGAGAACGAATTGATCTAGATGAAATGCAGTTCGAGTTTGTGTCAGGTAAAAGTACCACAGTTGCTCTTTTCATTGTACGACAACTACAGAAGTACCTAGCTAAAAGTAAACCCCTATACTTAGCTTTTGTTGACTTGGAGAAAGCCTTTGACAGAGTCCCCCGCTCCATTATCTGGTGGGCGCTTAGAAAACTAGGTGTTGTTGAATGGCTTGTGAGAGCTATACAAGCCATGTATAAAGAAACAGTCAGCAAGGTTAGAATTAACAACGAATATAGTGAAGAGTTTAGCGTAAAAGTTGGTGTTCATCAGGGCTCCGTTCTTAGGCCCCTACTATTTATTATTGCCCTTCAGGCTATAACAGAGGAGTTCAAGACCGGCTGCCCATGGGAACTCCTATATGCAGATGATCTAACGCTCATAGCTGAATCAATGGCTGAACTAGAGAAGAAATTCCAAACATGGAAGCATGGCCTAGAATCAAATGGCCTTAAAGTTAACTTGTCTAAGACTAAAGTTCTAGTTTGTAGGAAGGAAAATAGGGCACTGGTCCCATCTGGGAAATGGCCATGCTCAGTATGTAGGAAAGGAGTAGGCAGAAACTCCATTTTATGTCCCAAATGCAAAGTATGGGTGCATAAAAGATGTAGTGGGATCACAGGTAAGCTAACTAAGAATATAGATTTTATATGTGGCCGGTGCTCTGGTGCAATAAGTAGCAGCAAGTGCCCACAGAATACTAGCTCATTCCATTGCACAGATGGTTCTATAGAAAGAGTGGACACCTTCCGTTACCTGGGTGACAAAATCAGCAGTGGGGGAGGGTGCTCTGAAAGTACAGTAGCTAGAGTCAGAACGGGATGGAAAAAGTTCAGAGAGCTTATACCACTATTGGCCGCTAAAGGGTTCTCTCTAAAAATGAAAGGCAGGCTGTATGATGCCTGCATACGAACAGCAATGTTACATGGCAGTGAGACCTGGGCATTGTGTGCAGAGGATATACGCAGACTGGAGAGAAACGAAGCTTGCATGCTCCGCTGGAGTTGTAACAGTAATATACGTGAACGGCAAAGCATAAACGAACTAAGGGAGAAATTAGGAATAAGAGGGATCAGATGTTGTTTACTCTAGAGAAGACTACGTTGGTACGGTCACGTGATGCGCATGAAAGACGACAGCTGTATAAAAAAGTGCAGGGCGATAAAAATAGACGGTAGCCACGGAGTAGGCAGACCCAGAAAAACCTGGGACGACTTGATAAATTCCGACCTCACACACTTACACCTCTCCAAGACAATGTCACTGGACGAGATCTTTGGCGCTACACAGTCATACAAAAGACCCGCCTTGCCTAAGTACAAAGCGAAACCTAGTCAGTAGGCACCTCTAACAAAATACACCCCCGTCCCACTACCCCTACCCCTACCCCATCCCCTTAAATGTGAAGTTATGTTGGTATCACAACATCCAGTCTGAAACAAATGAGGTCGTGTAGGTGTCACGACAAAAAAAACACACAGTCCACGCTGTAATGTGGCCGTGTAGGTAACACGGTAAAAACCTCCCAGTCCACACTGTAAACGTGGTTGGTGTTAGGAAGGGCATCCAGCCGTAGAAAACCCGCCAGACAGTCCTATACAAGCAGGACAACAAATCTTGCCTCAAGTGGGAAAACTCCCGTCCAAACCCATGCAAGCGTGGAAGATGGACGTTACACGATGATGATGATGATGATGAGGCAGTGTATTTCAATAGAAACACAATGCCAAATTGCTTTATGATATATTTTATTTAAATGTATCGAGAATATTTCTGATTTATTTTATATATCACATCAACTCTATCTTTTTATTTATTTAAAACAAAGGGTGATGAATTGGTATAGTCGTTTGAGCACCAGGCATATGCTTAGCAGTATTTGTTCTGGCTCTTTACATTCTGAGTTCAAATTTCACCTTTCATGTGTTAGACAGGATGTCACATTCTGACTGGTCAGGTGACCATGTCTTGCTTGTACACTCCATTTTTGTTGTGGTTTCTACGGTTGGATGCCCTGCCTAATGCCAACCACTTTACAGCATTTACTAGGAGCATTTTGTCGTGGCTACAGCCCTAACTTAGAGTGGACTGGGTGATTTTTGTTGTGGCACCAGCAATACCACATTACAGAGTTGACTGGCTTCATTTGATCATTACACCAGCACCAGCGTGTTCGGTGTATTCTTATCCAGGTAAATATTTTTTCAATTCAATTCAATATATTTGGCAGAAAATAAAACATAGATGCTTCAGATTTGTCATTGATCAGCTTCAAGTTATTCACGTCAGAACTTATACACTGGTTTAAGTCTGTCATATATGACAACATTATCATTTATCAACTAATTATTCCAGTATAAGCCAATTTTTCTTTTGTTCTAGGAATGGTATTGAAAAGTTGGCCCGTGGAATTGGCATTGTTAAGGATAATGAACAGATTGAACCTGAAGCAAAGTACGTTCACATTTTGATTTCATATTTGTAATTTTTTCAACCATCACTCTGTCTCATCTTCTGGTGAGGATGAAATTTATTTGACTCGTGTATTCACCTGATCTATAAGTGAACAAAACGTTGGCTGGTTTTCTGAAATTTGTATTCCATGCTTCTTTCTTCTCCACATTGGTGAGGGCAAACGTGCCACTGCCATTCTGAACACACTTCTTCCCCACAACAACCTGATTTTCTCTAAAACTTCCCTTCTTGCAGAGTATACCTTATACCTATACCTAACTTCTCACCTAGATTCCTCAGATTGTTCTCTGCTTCCTCCATTTTGCCAGTCCTTCCAAATGAAATCAGAAACCAATATTTGCTACTAGCATCAAGATGGAGTATGTACTTAAGGAAGCATGAATTGTGATGGATTGTTTTTATTACACAATGATCAGATTATCTGATGGGAGGTAGTGATGGCTGCGTAAAATTTAGGTTTACAGAGTCAGTATACACCAGGTGACTGTTCACATTGTGTAATTTGTTTTTGGTCTCCAGTGCTTGCCTACTTGTATATTACAAGTGACAAAACAATTGTAGTTTCTCCATGTTCTGCTCTTGCCGAAACAAAATGGCTGAATAGATAACGTATTGGTCTACCAGCACTCAATTTTATTTCAAATCTACTACACATATTTCATTACATATTAGGAAAGAATTTTATTCTATACTAACTCACTTTTCCTATAAACAAATAGGTAACAGATTTCCTGGGAAAGGTTACTCATTGATACATGCCTCTGATCACAGAAGACCAAGCAATTGGCTGTTTATTGCACCAGTGAAAGATTTATATTTATCATGTTTCCTACCTAACTTATCAGTATGCCACTCATTAAAAAAATATAATAAACTGATAGTATGTACTATATAACACATATTTTGGTAATCCTTTCTGATGGTGTATATTTTCCTTTCAAATTTCAGGTGCCCATTAGGTGAAAATCTGACCAAGGAAGTTTTAAAGGTCAAATTGAAACTAGAAAGATTAAAATTTGATATCTAAAATATCTGCCTGCTCTTCTAAATAGACTCTACACAAGCTTTCTGCCATGAGTTATTACCCATTAGCTTCAGTATGGTGCTTACTAAGGCAATAATTGTATCATATGTGAAATTACATGGCTGCGTGAAATTTGTCAATATAGAAACAATCTTCTGTTTGAACTTGGCAAAGTAATAATAATGTTCATTAGATTTTTAACGGGTGAAACTACAACAATTGCACTGTATATTTTTTTGAAGTTTTATAATTTATTAAAGAGTATTTTACATTTATTGATTTACTTTTGTTCTTGTTTTTAGATCCTGGGATTGATCCCACTGCATAACATCTTGGGCCAGTGTCATTTACCATAGTCTCAGGTTAACCCTTGCTTTGTGTGAAATTGTCATTATCGTCATCATTATCTTTACGTCCGTTTTTTCACGCTCGTATGGGTTGGGCGGCATTCCTTTGTCATCTCTTCTGTAAGTCTCAGTGATTTGAGGTCAGCTCATATAACCTCTTTCTCTGTCCATCTCTTCTGCAGCTTCCTTCCACTGGTATTTTCTGGCACTTCTTCGTTGTTCTTTTATCATTCAGAAATAAAGTAGAGACGTATGCTTATTTAAATAGGTGTCTTACTACTTTTGCCATCAGTCACTAGGTACCATCTAAACCATGCAAACATGGAAAATAGACGTAAAACAGTGAGTCCTTGGTCTACCTCTACTGCAGCTCCCTTCCACTGGCACTATTTGGAGGCTTGTCAGATTGGCTGTACCTGTAATTCAATGGGTCAGCCTTGATACACACTGTCAAACTGAATCTCATTGAGAATTATATTATGGGTGCACATGATCAAACAACTGGAGATCCAATCTATTTCAGTAACTAGAGTAAAATCTAAATTCATGATAACCCTAAAACGAGGCATAGTTAACCCTTTCATTACCACATTGCTAATGAAATATACTGTGTTTCATTAAGGAAATATTTTGAGGGGTTTACTAAAATTATTATTTCATTACTGAGGTTCTTATATAAAATTGTTGCAAAATTTTTATTTAAATAGGAACCCTTTAAAATGGGTGGTTTTGTTTCAAAGCCAGTCTTGCCCTGGTTGATATGAAAAGGGTTAAATGGGGTTGGCAAAACTCTCCATACCTTCCATTTAGCTCTAAACAAACACTCTCAGGTAACTTTTCTCGGTTTATTATTAGTCGTTTAGTTTAGATATTGAGACCCCAACCCATCCTATGACAAAATTGTTGCAGGAATGTTACCATTAAAACAAAATTTTGCCACTGCTGCTACCCCCTTCTTCTTCGCCCACTTATTCCTCAGAGAATCATGGGGGTAGGGTCCTCAAACACTTCTTCCAGCAGGTCCTGTCAGAAGCAACTGTCTCTAATTGATCTGACTGGATCCCAAAGCGAGACCAATCAAGCTCATGGATGTTATCCAACCATCTAACTCAGGGTTAACCCCTGGGTCTCCTGCCAGTTGGTTTTATATTATTTAAATCAAAACCTTCCAACATAACTTGATATAAGAACCTTTTGTTAAATTAATTACATTATAAATGCTATCAAAGAAAAATGAAATAATTAATAATTTTAATAAATCCCTTCAAATTTATATAGTGTCACAAGAAATATGGTAATGAAAAAGTTAACGAAATATGGTAATGAAAAATTAACAAATTTATAGCTAGATTAATAAGATTTAACAAAAATATACTTAGATTAGTAAAACGTTTAATATTCAATAAAAACTCTTACAACAACAAAAAAAGCTGGGTGACCAATTTTTAAAATAAGGCTTACAGTTCTGGTTGACAATTCCCGAGTGGAGCAACTAATGTTGTTTTTATGTTTTTTTACTTTGGAATGCCTTGTAGTGTTAACACTAGATTTCTTGAACCTGTAAATAGAATAAGATGCAAAAGTGAAAAGTACCAAAATTATTCTGACTTTTATATTTCTGGTTAAAATATTTTCCATCTATTAAACACATCCACTGATGGTATTCACTGCTTTTCATATCAAAATCCTCTGTGAGATACCTATAATATCTCTGATACTACTGTATCAATAGGACACATGTTTAACCCTTTAGCATTTACATAACTCTATATTTTCATGGTAAAGGCTTTACCTCATATAATATCTATTCTATGAGTTTTTGATATTTATTTTAAGAACAATGCCTTCACATAAGTATGAGTGACTGGTTACAGCCTGTTTGAACAGAAAGAGGTGAGAGAATTGTGGCCAGTTCAAATGATAAAGGGTTAATAAGTGGCTAGTATAATTCTGTCAAATTCCAATAATCAAATTTGAATTTGCTACAAATCCCATCACCTCTGCTGAACAAACTCCCTCCCATACATACATCCTTATCACAGCACTATAACCATTCAAACTCTTTGCCTAAAAATTCCAGTATGCTTCTGCTCCCAAATCCAGCAGCTACTAGTGTTGCTGATGCAAATGGTTTAGAGTAAGTCTATGTCCTCTTTGAAATCCAAGACACATCTGTATCAATATTCAGCACTTCGACTGTGACTGTCAACTATCAAAGGCAACAAGTACCACAATATATTGCACTACACTAAAGTATGTGTGTGTATCTGGAGATATTCAACAGCAAGGAGATATGGATTACACTATTTCAAAACGGAATAGCTTATGGCAGGAGATCTTTGCCCACTCCTTCCAACGAGTCCTGTCTGAAGCAACCGTCTCCAGCTGGATCGCCAAGCTCATGGTCTGCCACTGGGTCTCCTACCAGTTGGTTTTGCCTATAAAATCTGTCCAGCGATTCTTTCCTAAGATATTCTAACCACATGCCCATAGTATTGGAGCTATGATCTTTCAATTCGGAGAAGTAGCGGCTTTACCTTGAGTGACTCTGAGCTCCGAGCTACGCACTCTATCGAGTAGTGTTACTCCAAAGACCCTTCAGAGGAACCTATTTCGGCCGCTTGTATTCGTAATCATATTTTTTTATAAATGGCAGGAGACCATCTATAAAAATACTTTATCTTCAGTGAAACTTCATCTAGCCATGTGCAAACCAGAAATCCTTTCTTTTTTTAAACATCATTTTACATCTATTATTTTTCCTTTTCTTACTGGCAGAATGAAAAACCTCAAAAAGTCCCATCCAGCCCATGCCAGCATGAAAAAGTTGAATTAATGATGATGATACCTAACTTATGATAAAATAGATATAAAAGGTATAGGATTATAACTTACTTGCATGATTTCGATGTTCAAACATCCACAACCCTTGCCAAGTCCCAAGGTTAAGTTTACCGTCAGTGACAGGTATGGAGAGATTACTGCCTATAAATGCAGCTTTAATATGAGCAGGCTGTGGATAAAAGACACAAGTAGTCATAAACCATCCTTTCTCTGCTAGAAGATAAAGAAATTTAGAATTACATATAGTTGTTTACTCTTATTGGTTTCAGTTATTAAAAGGTGAACATGCTTGGGCATAGCACTCAATGGTTTTAGTCATATTAATCCAGTTCTGATTTCATTCTGATGTATATTTTTTGAATCTCTGATTGTCAAACTGTTAAGACACAACATAAACATAAAGACAGACACACATATACTTACAACAGGCATCTGCACTGTTTCTGTATATCAAATTCCACTTACAAAGCATTGGTCAACCCAAAGTTATAGTAGAAGACACTTGCCTGTATATTTTATCAGTCTCTATTTGTCAAACATTTAAGTTACAGGATATAAGAATACCAAATAGACATAAAAGCATACACCCAACAGACATCTGCACAGTTTCCGTCCACCAAACATATAGTAGAAGACACTTGCCTAAGCTGTCACAAAGTGGAATCAAACTGGGAACCATATGGTTGTAGAATAAACTGCTTAATTACCTAACTTATTTATTTAAATAAATGGAACAGTAGAAAATGTTATTTAAGGTTATTTACCATGTCATCAGGCCCTTCACAGGAGTGCCGGAATGGAATATTCTAGAACAAAACAAAACATTTCAATAAATAAATAAATCACTCGTGTACACGGCACCAAGCACCAAGATATTTCAACTTCTCCACCTGCTTCAGTGGAACTCCATTCACATGTAGAGTACACTGTGTAGGCTCCTTTTCAGGAATAAGTGGGCAAAGAAGAAGATAAATCAATAAACCATGAATAAAATATGATCAAAATGACAAATCTATTTTATACTATAAACAGTATGAATGCAGAAAATATAGGGTAGAAAAGACTTGTCGAGTACATGATAGCATCTAATGCTGGTGCCATGATAAAATGCATCCAGTCGTCATCATCATCATCGTCATTTTTGTAATCACTTTTCCATGATGGTATGGGTTTGGATGAGATGGTTTGAGACAATGTATTAAAGGTTGATGCCAGCCCTTTTAGCCACTTCTTATAACATGCAAGTATATGGTTTACCTATTCTAAAAACTGGTAAAGTAGTTGGCATTAAGATAGGCATCAAGTTGGCTTTTTAACTAGTCTAGTCTCTGATCATGACAATCCATTAAACCCATTCCAGCAAAGAAAATAGATATATAATGATAATGATGACTTTTGCATGAACAGAAAATGTATTTAACCATAGGTGTAGAGGTGACATATTTGGTTGGTTAAGGTAGTGAATTTATACAAGTATGATATTCTATCTTCCTGAGAACTATACTTACTTCGATATTGTTGCAGTTGTCTCATCATCGTCATTGTTTAACATCCGTGTTCCCAGCTAGCAAGAGTTAGATGTGTCATCACAGACCAGTCAGTTTTCAAGCCACTGACCTCCAGGTAGACCAAGGGGAGCCAACATAAAATCCCATGCTCTGCCAAGTGCATTTTATCGTGACACCAGCATTAGGGAAGTTGTCATTGCCTAGATGTCAGATCTTCTAGTATTGCTACTTGCAAGAGAAGCATTCCATCCACATATAGGTAACTTCAGCTTCATTAATCTGAGATGCTAATGTTGAGATTTATCCTTTAATATAATATGTGCTTCGTGTATCACATAATGCCATGGGTTCAATTCCTGTGCTGGGTTGTGTGTACCAGCAATAGCTGGGAGTTTAACCTTGCCATGGACTGGCATCATATCAGTCCCTTCATACCACAAAACCAGGATAAGCACCAGCCTAATGAGCCTTCTGGCTTGAGATAGACTTTAGACTTAGACCAGTAGCAAGATAGTGAATAGAACCAGCTGGCTGGATCAGAATTACAACCAGAAAGAGCTTCACTTACTTAAAAGTACAAATGCCAAAACCTTCCTCTTTTTTTTTAAAGTAATGCTTCATTATAAAACAATTATGATACATATTCAATTATTATTTATAACATTGTATAGAAGCTATCATTATCACTTAGGAGCAAGAACTCTTAGCTCTTAACGACCTTTAATGATTTAGTAGAAAATGGGGCTCTTTTAATGCAAATATTTATAGTATCTTTACTAGTGGACATATCATTAGAAAAATTTGCTGTATTAATACTGTTAATTTTTAATATGGTGATGCAGTCACAGTACTATTTTGCACTTTTCAAAATTGTTTTCCTAATGTGTTTTCATGCAGTACAAGACATTAAGAGTTAATTTACAGGAAAATAAAGACAGAAAATCAAACTCACCTCAGGTACAATACGATTTAAGAACATTTCCATATCAACCCTATATAGTAAAATAAATGTATAATTATAACCTTTTATCATGTCTTCAAAATAAGGAAATTCAGCACAAAAGCAATTGTTTAACCCTTTAGCATTCACATTATTCGGTGGATTGGCAGTATCGGTAGAGGGTTGGACGCCATGCTTTCCAGCATAGTTACGTCCCTTTACAATCTGAGTTCAAATCCCGCCGAGGTTGACTTTGCCTTTCATCCTTACGGGGTCGATAAAATAAAATACCAGTAATGCACTGGGTATTTGCTGGCCTTGTGCCTAAAGTAGAAACAATTATTCTATATTTACTATTGTATTTTCAAGGTAGAGGCTTTACCTCACATAATATCGAATCTATGAGATTTTGATATTTATTTTGAGAACAATACCTTAACATCAGTATGAGTGGCCAGCTATGGCCAGTTTGAACAGAAAGAGGTGAGAGAATTCTGGCCAGATATGGCCGGTTTAAATGCTAAAGGGTACATCAAACAGAAAAAGTATTAGTATTATGCATATAAACATAAATATACTGCTGTAAAGTAAATATAAGGTCAAAATCCCAAGTTGAAGAAACAGAGAACAAAAAAAAGTTAGACTTAGTTTGCTGAAAAGACACCTCTCTGCACTCAATATGACCATATGTAAGCAGGATACTGACTGCTTGGCTTGTTAGGGGAGGTCAGTAACCCTGCTTCAGTACTGAGTTGGTTTATGTAGACCTGTCCAACCCTTGCTAGCATGGAAAGTGGACATTAAATGATGATGATGATGATATATATATATATATATACACACACACATACACACAACAGTTTTAACATGGAATAGAAGATTCTTTAAATATTTCTTTATTTTGGGTTGGATTAAGTAAATCAAACCACAAACCTGTCTTAACAACAATATTTACATCAAGTCATCCTCGAACAATTTCAGAAGTTGCGAGGCCCTCGCTAAACACTTGTCCATTTCTGGAGAAAAGGACACTGAGTGATCTGCCACACTACAATGTACCCAACTGCGAGAGAAATCGTCCACAATATTTGATTGGTATTTTATTTATCAACTCCAAAAGGATGAAAGGCAAACTTGACCTCAACAAGATTTCAGCACAGCACCATAACAAACAGAGCAAGGCATTTAGATAGCTAACAACAATATAGCTATCTAACATTAAACAGAATGTATATTATTTTATTTTTATTTACCATATTCTTCACATGTTTAATTTGCTTTCTTCCAGAAGTTTCTAAATTCATTAGTCAACATGCTTAAGTTTCTTGTACTTACTCAACTGACAAATAATCAATGTACTCTTACTGAGTGAAAAGCGTTTTAAAAATAGGAGTTAAGGTTAATTTATTGTAACAGAAAGGGAACACATAATTAATTTGGACAATCAGATACTGATGCTACCCATTTTATCAACCATCTGAAAGGAATTTGAAATTAAAACAAGAATGTATTAAATGAGGTACATCACGACCACCCTAAAATCAAATTTTATTTATCATTGTTAATACAGTCATGTTGCTGAAGACAAAGTGCTTGAGTCTGTCCCTTTCACATTTGTTGTAACAATGTCAGTTAATTCCATATAAGTCAGGCCTTCTTGAATAAAAACAGTTTTCTTTTCTTACAGAATATAAAAAAACACTTGCAAGTGAGAGGTGTCAGTCATCATACACAAATGATAACATTTAGGAAAAAAAGAATTTTTAATTTAGACACAAAGCCAGCAATTTTTTTTGTGGGTGCTTGTTGATTAATTCCATCCCAATACTTTACTGGTACTTTATATTATCGATCCCAGAAGGTTGAAATGCAGAGTTATCCTTAGCAGGATTTGAACTCAGAATATAAAGAGCTAGAACAGATACTGTTAAGCATTTGTCCAATTCACTGCCCTTCAAATTTAGGAAACTAATAGAATTTAATTTCAATGATGAAAAACTCACCGCACATCAGAGTCCCAATTCTGCAAGAGAGAAAAATCAATCCATAGTTACAAGGAAACTTAAACATTATCTCATAGAGAAATATATACTGTCATACACTTCACTAAGCCTAAGACACATTATTCACTTCCTTTATATTTAGCCATGAGTAAATAAACCTATGATGAATGACATTCAAGCTGTGACTATCTTGTCTTTTTCTCAAACATAATATCTAAGACTACATTATTTAACCCTTTTGATACCAACCTACCCAAAACCACTTCTGGTTCTATGCAACAAAACCACCCAATTATTAAAACCTTCCAACTGATACCACCTTAAAATGAAACGATTTAATAATTTTCGTAAATCCTTCAAAATTCTTCAATAACTAATTCAAATACAGTGTATTTCATAAGAAATATGGTAACAAAAGAGCTATTGTCTCTTTCCTTTTTTATGATGGCAGGGAAATATTAGGGGGAGATTTGGTTACTATTTCAAGCAACTGCATAATGGTTCCCTCGTTTGCTGGTATATTTGAATTTACATCAACAGTTGAAAGGAGAGTGTATTTTACAGCCACACTCCCTTTCTGGTTGAACACAATCCTATTATGAAGCTAAGTAATTTGATGCAAAATGTAAGAGGAGTGACATGTTCGACTGAAGTACACAGTGTAATGTCTGTAAAATGTCTACCACTTAACAATTAATGAGATACAAAGGAGTCAGGAGGATTCTTCAGTTGTGTCAAAAGCATGGCAACCTCCCTAATGTTGGTGATCTACATGATGAATACACCCAATACACTCTGTATTTCTTTCATATACAGTACTAAAAACAGAAAAGAAGGGAGTGGGATAATAAAAGAAAAAAAGAAAGAGAAGACCCACACACTCAATCACATGCTGCAACAATAATTTTTAAGGCAAGCCAACACACAGGCAACACTGCCATGAGTGATGGTGAGGCTAAGGCACTAGAATAACCAAGCACCCTCAAAGGCATTACCTGTTGTCAGTGGCCCAGCCACTCCAAACGTCTTAAATGCTACAGGCTGAATAAAATAAAATGGAAAATTGTTATAGATGAGAAGAAATACAAAAATATAAACTTACTTCATTTAATCCAATGCTGGCAGATGTATGTTTGACTAAAACAGAAAAATATCAAACATATATTAGATGTAGACTGATAAACAAGAATGATTAATTCTAATTAAAATGTTTATAGTATCTTTACTAGTGGATAGAAAGTTGCTGTGAAAATTTGCAGTATTTGAGTAAAGATTTTAATTTTTAATGTGTTGTAGTCTTAGTGCTATTTTATACTTTTCAAGAATGTCTTGCTAATATGGTTTCATGGACGTTAAGAGTTAATATATAGTTCTTATCGTTGGCAGCTAACCATACTGGCATATTAGGTGATGCCAACAAAATGCTTCGTTATTCCAGTGTCTTAGCCTTGCTATCATTTACAGCAATGCTGCAAGTTGATATCTCAACTCACTTGTGCAGTCTTTCATGCAGGTTAACATTACATAACATGCTATCTTCTAAAACATCTTACTAAAAACAGCAATAAAATTCTCAAGGAACTTTCCTCAAAACATCATTTATTTATTGGTATAAAAGGCATAGTTATTCCAGGGCCTTGGCCTCACAATCACCTGCAGCAATGCTGCAAGTTGCCTCAAAATTTAGAGAGAAACTTCAGGGCTCCTTGTGGCGGGTGATTGCTTCTATGTGTGTGATTGTATATATATATATATACAATATGATATATATACAATATGATACAATATGTATGTAAAATGTACAATATATATATATATACTATATATATATATATAATATATATATATATATTGTACATTTTACATACATATTGTATATATATATATATACATATTGTATATATATATATATATATAGTATATATATATATTGTACATACATATTGTATATATATATATTGTACATTTTACATACATATTGTGTATATATATATATATATATATATATATATATATAGTATATATATATATTGTACATTTTACATACATATTGTATATATATATATATATCATCATCATCATCATCATCATCAGGTTTAGCGTCCGTGTTCCACGCTTGCATGGGTTTGGACGGGGGTTTTCCCACTTGAGGCAAGAGTGGTTGTCTTGCTCGCATAGGACTGTCTGGCGGGTTTTCTACAGTTGGATGCCCTTCCTAACACCAACCACATTTACAGTGTGGGGCTGGGAGGTTTTTACCGTGTTGCCTACACGGCCACATTACAGCGTGGACTGTCTGGCGGGTTTTCTACAGCTGGATGCCCTTCCTAACACCAACCACATTTACAGTGTGGGGCTGGGAGGTTTTTACCGTGTTGCCTACACGGCCACATTTACAGCGTGGACTGTGTGTTTTTTGTCGTGACACCTACACGATCTCATTTGTTTCGGCCTGGATGTTGTGGGACCAACATAACTTTACATTGAAAGGGGCGGTGTGGGTGGGGTGGAGGTGGTGGGACGGGGTGTGTTTTGATAGAGATGCCTACTGACTGTAGTAGGTTTTTACTTTGTATTTAGATATATATATATATATATATATATATATATTGTATATATATATATATAATGTATAGTGGATTGTGTAGTTTTCTGTAATGTGTGCAATTCAGGACACAGTAAGAAGAGTAAGATATAGGGAGGAGAAAAGGAGAAGCTAGAATGTAATAAACAACAAACAAGATAAAACTTGTTTAAAACAGTATATGTTTTGTGTTTTATTGTTCATTTGGGTGAAGGTAGAGATGTAGAAAGCTGAGAGTGTGAGATCTAAAATTAGGATTAGAATTAGTGTTAGAATAGTTACATGGCTACAGTCTATGGGCCTTGTTGGTGGATTAGTATTTTTAACTTGATAGTAAGTGCTTTCGAATTTTATAATCCTTCTTCAGACTATGTTAATCTAATTCCTGGCTTGGCAAATCCATTACCCATCAGAGTATGTGTATATGTATTTCCATGTGTCCAGGTCACTCCAATGGTTTAGGGTAGGTCATCATCATCATCATCAGTCCCTTCTGTAATCATCAGGAGAATCCTATTGCAGAAGCAACACACATTCAAAATAGTCTATCAATGGCAGCCGTCAGCAAATCTGGTGTAGTCATGTGCATCCAATCTTTGACATTGTCCAACCAGTTTTTGAGTTGCTGTCCCCTCTTGCATCCACCTTCAACAGTGCCTTGTATGATGGTCTTAAACAGGCTGTCATGTCGTGTGATGTGACCAAACCATGCCAGTTTCCTCCTCTTGACAGTGACAAGGAGAGGTTCCTGGTGACCTACAAAATTTTTAAGATTTCTCCACATGTATTCATTGGTTTAACGTTCCCAATAGGAATTACAAAGGATTTTTCTCATGCATTTGTCCTCAAACGCAAGGATCCTTCTCTCTGTTTCTGCCAAAAGTGTCCAGGTCTCACACCCATACAGGAGGATGGAGACCTAGGGTAGATACCTGCTTCATAATAATATGGGCCTCCGCTATTCTTAGGTCGACCATATCTTCTAGCTCCACAAGAATATTTGTGATTATTCTTCTTCCGCATATATTTTTGTGTTGAAATACTGCACTCAGAGGCGTTGCTTTTAGAAAATATTCCAGTATTCGGTTATGAAGTTGGCATCTTGTGGAACCATTGTAGTTGGCTCCACACACACAATTCAACTCCTACACTACATGGTCTCTTAGGCATATTGGTCTTGTATTGCTACTGTTGACAATTCCTGTGTTTTCCCTGACAGAGCATCTCCGAAGCTACAAAGCGTCTTCTTCGATATCTTCCGCCCCTTGTTACTCGCACTGGGAAACCTGATCTAATATATATACATACATAAATGCACACACACACACACATACGTACGTACGTCTTCTCCAGCCTATTTTTTTAATACTGCATATGTATGTACAGAAGAAACTTATCATAAACATATATGACCATTGCAATTTCTAATTCAGAAAAAATATACACTATTTTTACATATATATTAAGAATGTTTTGTTTGCAATTACAGGTCTATTATGAATGTTTGATCGAATGTAAGAACATTGTTATTGAATATAAAGCGTGCTAATGCCATACCATACTCTAAGTCAAAGGTTCTCAACGGGGGGCATATGCACCCCCAGGGGGCGTTTTGGAAATCCAGGGGGGCGTTTGGGAGCAAGGGGGCATTAGGGGGTCGTTTGGAGCTTTGGAGTGCACTAGAAGGCTCTTTACTTTGGTAAGTTTTATAAGCCATATTTGTATGTCTTTGAGACAGCCAGTGTGAATGCATTTGAATGAGCATGCAGACAGCATAACTATGGTCTGACCGCAGGTGTGCAGGCGTGTTTAGATATTAACCAGTAATTGAGATCCTAACCATGGAAAAACCCACAGTCAACTGGGTCAAGGACACTTCAACCGCAGCCAGTTAGAATCTTGTCTTTCCTTCACCGATAACAATGTATTTCATGTCTGAAATTATTGACTCAACTGTAACGAGTTAACACTATGTAGATCTATTTTATTTCCTATTGTATAAATAATATTACAAATAAAAAAAAATAATAAAAAAACACAGAAGCGGGTAGCACACACATCTAGGACCACATACAACACATAAGTAGGTAATACACACATCTAGGACTACATGCAACACATAATCAGGTAATACAAACATCTAGGACCACATACAACACATAATCAGGTAATACAAACATCTAGGACCACATACAACACATAATCAGGTAATACAAACATCTAGGACCACATACAACACATAATCAGGTAATACATACATCTAGGACCACATGCAATACATAAGCAGGTAATACATACATCTAGGACTACCTACAACACACAGGCAGGTAATACATACATCTAGGACCAAATACAACACATATTGTATCATGTGCTATGGACGACGCTAGAGCAATGGTCGTCCAACATAAGGGTTTCGTCACTCTTCTGAAGGGAGAAAATCTATCTGTATTTGTTGTTCATTGTGTCATTCATCGACAACACTTGGCTGTGAAGAAACTCAGCAAGCCACTGAGCAAGTCCTTGCAAGTGGCCCTTGATGTCATCAATTTTATCAAACGGCATTCCCTCAATGAACAAATTTTCCGGCAACTGTGCCAAGATAATGACGAAGAATTCGTCAAGTTGCTCCTTCATAATGAAGTGAGGTGGCTTTCAAAGGGCAAGTGCCTTACTCACTTCTTTGAACTGTTTGACTCTATCATTGAGTTTCTGCGAGGACGCAACACAGAACTGTACAAGAAAACCCTCGATGTGAGGCAAAACTGCGCCTACCTCACTAACATCTTCGACAAATGCAATAGCGTCATTTTGGCTTTGCAGGGGAAGAAGATCACCTTGCTTAAAGCAAGGAATGCTGTGAAAACATTCCTGGCCAAATTGAATGTCATCGAAAGGAATCTTTGTTGACGGGAATTCTATAAGTTTCCTAGTGTCGCCCATGTTCAAAACATTATAAGCGATGACCAACTCCAAATTTATACCGCTCACCTCCGTGCGCTACAAGACAACATGAGAGAACGGTTTGTCGACCTGGGTAGTAGATCCCTTCATAGCTAACGTCGACGATTTGGACGTTATATTTCAGGAAGAATTCATTGAGCTTCAAGCAGATGACATGATCAAAATTAGATTTCCCAAAATAGGTGAACCTCTTTTTTGGATGCAAGAGGAAATTCAGCGTCGATTTCCACACCTACATGCAGAGGCTAAGAGATTTGCTCTCCTTTTTCCAAGCTCATACTTAATCAAGAGGAGGTTTGGTGCTGTTTCCAGACTGCACAGTAAGGCTCGCAACCGCTACAATGTAATTACATGTGGAGATCTCCGGCTACATCGTACGAAAATCCAGCCTGACGTCAAAGAGTTAGCTAGACTCCATGAAGCCCAAGGGTCCCATTGAAATGAGGTCAAAGTTAAAGTAAGTTGATTTATCCAAAAACTTGGATATGCTATTGTCACAAAGCAAACTAACAATTTTTTTTATTTGTAGTTGCAGTCTGACTGGACTGGAAACCATCTACTACAATTCACGTACTCATTTGTTGTATATATTTTACCATTTACTAATAAATATACCCTCCCGCGTGGTCATGAAAACCCTCTTCCGTGGTCTCTAAGCTCACAAAGCAGAGGGGACATCAAGTTAGATATCAACATTTATTCTGTCTGTTTCATTAAAAAGAAAATTGGAAAGCTTTGAAATGATATAATTGCCACTTTCTTCCAGATAAGAGCACTCTATGGATAGACAGAGTTGCTCTTGTATAAATGTTCAAAATAGTTGGTATCGCCTGGTGGGAATATAACAAATTCAACTGGTCTTTATTCATAAAAAAGAACATTTATGTTCCTTTTTTTGAAATTTATATATTTCCTTTCAAGGAATGTATTTATACTCTCAGCTGCCTACGATGGTATCTTTGGAATATTGTTAATCAATTTTTTAATAATCTACAGATATCAAAATCAGTAGTATATTGAAAAAGGAAAAATAGGCTAGGGGGCGTTTCGTGATTTTGAGGGACAAAAGGGGGCGTTTGGCCTAAATGGGTTGAGAACCTGTGCTCTAAGTCTTCTACGAAACTACGAAAAAGCTATCAATTTTCATTTGAAGTATATGTAAATGTGTGACGTCCGAATGAGTATCTTCCACTTCCAACTAACTTGCCCTCCGCCTCTTCGATCCCGGCCAACATTATAAAGAATGCATTACACCGGAGAACGGTGAGAGATACGCACTGGAACAACCACTCCACCTCGTGGGTCACACTTGCGGACAACCAACTCTGCTCCGATAGCAGTGAGTAGAGATGTGGTCCTAGGGACCAAGAACGCTGGAAGTTTCCACTGTTTCAGCGTCTACATGATCAGCTCTACAGCATATGATATATTACGAAAAAAAAAATAATAATAATCTGACAATAAGCTTCAACGATGGCAGAGCACTACTATAACAGTAGTTAAACGAACCCCATAACTCGCTTTTAAAGAAGAAATGCTTAGTTCAGTAGTAATATGATGACTTGGTACTACAGAACCTAAAATGGAATTTCTAAATGCCAGTTCCATGTCTTGTCTGTTATCCAGTGAGTTTCTAAAATAAAACTGGAGAATAAATAGGTGTTATAGTATTTCTTTTTAATTTTCAGGGTAGTTAGATTTTTTTCTCTGGCTTTGATCATATATATCTTAGCATTGTATTTGTGAGGATCCTAGCAATAATTAATTGTATATACATGTTATATTTTCATTCTGTAAGAATTATTAAGCTGGTGTTTGGAACCTAACAAAAGTTATTAAACAAAATTACGATGGAAAGTTTTTTAAAGAAATCAAATAGAGTTAGTATTTTCAAGGTGAACTTTTTGTTTTTCCTATGGTTTTTTTATGTTTCGAACGAATATGGACTTCAATATTGTCTCAGTTACTCGTTTACTATAGTTCCCCTACCCGAGAACACCGTAACATCTATCTCGGAGACATGTAATAATAACAATTTACTAAAACATCTCTTAAAAACAAGGTAACAAGGTAATTTCGACATGCAGAATTTACGAAACGAGAAATTATTAAACAAATCATGTACTAGTTCGAGCAATAAGTAATTAATATAAATATAAATCATACTTAGTGAAATTATAAAGCAAAAATTCGAAATAATTTCGGTCTTACTAAGAATATGAAGTAGGCCATGCTTTAAATTGCGGATCTCTGGCATAGAGTTTTCCACTTCATTCTGTATCAGATGACATCCTCGCTTTTTTGGTGAAATGGAAATAACTTTTTGGTACCACACAGGCACTGACATTTTCTCTTCGTTCAAGGATTTGTCTCCCGTTGAAGGGAGATAACTACATTTTGATAAAAATAGTTTTGTTTTGTTTTTATTTCTGATTTAGGTACAAGGTCATCAATTTTTTTGTGAGGCGGGAGAGCCAATTAAATTGATCCAATACTCAACTGGTACTTTATTTTATTGCCCCAGAAGGATGTAAGGCAAAGTTGACTTCAACGGGATTTAAAACCAGAACGTAGAGGGCCATAACGAAATACTACACTGTATTTCATCTAGCTCACAAATGATTCTGCAAATTCACTGCCCTTTTTTATAAAAAAATGTATTGATTTCTAGTGTAGGCAGAAATTCAGCAAACTTAGAAGGACAACTTCAATATTGGATGAAATCGGCTGTGTTCAAACCTAGAGAGGGATGGTCTCTGCCACCAAGTTTAAAATACCCAAGGCATGCATGTGCCATTACAGCACCCCTACGACTATGAAGAACTATCTGTCCATAAATACAAACTATTATTCAAAGAGTTGACATTCTTCTCCTAACATCTACTTAGCTGCTATGTACAGGTAAAATGAGTAGTTATGCATATAATCAATGCACTGTCTAGTCTGAATTATTAACCACGAAAAAAATATTGAGTGTACTCCAATGATACAGTTGATCATAATACTGTCTATGTATTCAAGACTTATCAACATTGCTGGCTCGTCTTACTGAAGTTTCAGGTGATGCCCGCACGAGTGCTTAGCCTCACTATAATCCATTGCGACTTGGCTTGCCTAAAAAAATTGACTAAAATGAATGTGTGTGTACTTCATGTCTTCTCTTACCTATCACAAAGAAATAAAAAATGAATTAGCTAACACCATCAAATGCTGTTAAGTTTGATAAATATTAACAGAAAAACAGCAAATATCATTACATTTTTCAATACCAACCATGTTCAGATTTTTTCTTTGCCTTTAACCCTTTAGCATTTAAACTGGCCATATCAGGCCAGAATTCTTTCACCTCTTTCTGTTCAAACCAGCTGCTCATACTTATGTTAAGGTATTGTTCTCAAAATAAATAATATCAAAGCCTCATAAATTCGATATTATGTGAAATAAAGCATTTACCATGAAAATACAATAGTAAATATAGAGTAATGTAAATGCTCCGTTTGGTACCAATCCATCCAAAACTCTAGTTCTATGAACCAAAACACATTATCCGGTTCAATGAAACAAAAACAAAACCCCTATTTATATGAACATCTTCCAGCATAATTTAACATAAAAACCATCTTCATTACGAAATAATTCAGTACACCCCTCCAAATTCATTGTCGTCATCATCATCACCAATGCCACCGTCATTTTAATGTTTGATATGAGTTGGATGGTTCTGTCATAAATACTGCAAACGTTTCTAACTCACTGAACAATGTTAAAGTAACTACGATGGCAGAGGACTACTATAACTGTTGTATATACTTATATTTAAGTAACAGCCGTACTAAGAGTGGAAAATGAAATTTCGTTTCATTTTTTCCGTTTATCGTTTTCGGTGCACCGGGCCGATTAACCCACTCGGTATGCAAATTGGGCTTCTCAGCTGTTAATATGCATAAGGTAAGTATATACGTTCAACAATCTGGCAGGAAGGTATACGTTGCTGACGATAGCTAATAAGCTTGAAACTAGTACAGCGTTCCTTTGTCAGTGTTGAACAAACGAGCAACGATGGTTGCTGGACACTACGGCTTAATACGGGATGTTTGTTTACAAACACACCGAGCATTATAATAAATGTTCGGTGAATCCCTACGTACATATATATATATGTGTGCATGTATGTATATATATATACATACTACTGTACGTCTGTATACATATATGAATGTATGTGTACATACTTATATTTAAGTAACAGCCGTACTAAGAGTGGGAAATGAAATTTCGTTTCATTTTTTCCGTTTACATACTATATACAACACAACAAAGACAAAAATGAATAACTTTTTATTCCTTATTCACATTCTTAGCATAGTTCTAAAGATTCTGGCATAATCTTTTTCAGTAAACAATGTCAGCCTGGTGTTGATCAATTTAGGTATTTACATTAAAGGAAGCCACAGTAGAGATAGACCAAGGAAGACCTGGGCGGAGTTGGTGAGAGGGATGCTGTGCTGAAAAAGACCTGTCCAACCCATGCAAGTGTGGCAAAACAGATGTAAAAATGACTGATGATGATGTAATTTGATTAATATTTCCAATTTCAAAGTGAAAATAGCTATGGATTTATCAGGGTGATATCACAGTGTTAAGAAATAACACTATTGCCAAACCGTTTGGAAGCCAGAGTGTGAGATAGATTCCAACTTGTTTTTGTTTTTGTTTGTTAGCTCCCAAGTCAGTCTGATCAAGAAGATCCATGAGCAAAAACATTCCAACTGTAACCATTCAGCAGTTTTCTTTCTGGGAATTTGATATCTTCCTCTAAGATGCTAGCTTTATTTTGATATTATTTAATTTGAGAAAAATACCTTAACATCAATATGAGCAGCTGGTTTGAACAGAAAGAGATGGGAGAATTCTGGTCGGATACAGCTGATTTAAATGCTAAAGAGTTAAGAGAAGTATAGACTACTGTTAGTAAAAATTTCCTTAAAATGAATATTTTGATGTCATATAATGGTTTTTAATTTAGGCACAAGGCCTGCAATTTGAGGGAGAAGTCAATAGCCCAAATACTTTATTGGTACTTTATTTGATCAACCCTAGAAGGATGACAGGCAGAGTTGACCTAAATGCCATAAAGCATTTTATCTGATACACTAATGATTCTACCAATCCATCACAACAGGTAATTAATACACCAGATTTCAGATACTGACAAGTTTAATTTAAGAGAGTTAACCAATTAAGCCTTTCAAGAGTTTATTTTTAACTACACTGAATGAAGATTACGTAAGTCCTAGAAAAGCTATTATTACTTTTTATAACACAATCAATCAGATTGTTATTGTGTAGCCCTGATCGAGCAGTTGGTAAGGTTTTGTGGTAATATAAACAAGGTGACTAATTGGTAGGGTTATCAGACTGTCAGGTAGAAAGCTTTGTGATATTTGTTCTAGTTCTCTGCACTCCGAGTTCAAATCCCATTAAAATCAACTTTGCCTTTCATCCTTTTGAGGTTGATAAAAGAAATACCAGTCCAGCATTAAGGTCAATTCTTCCTCTATATTTCTTTCTCACTTCCTCTCTTTTTCTGGAAGGTATCAATCATGTTTAAACCTGGAGAGGAATGGGATCTGCCAAGTTTAAAATACAAAAAAAAACCTGCATGTCACTACTGTGCCCCTACAACTGCACCAGGAGTTATGAGTCTATACATACAAGCATTTCAAGGCCATTTTCTGTTAAAGCAGGCCTCATCATAGGTTTCATACTCATCATGGGATGGACTAGGCGCTTTCTGTTCTAGTTGTTTTCATACTTTCTTATAAGTATTTTGTGACTGAAATAAATATTCTAGGTTCATATTTGTAATAGTGTTACAGTCTCATGGCATAGATGAGTATTTTGGAATTAACCTTGAATTATATTGACAGATGCATGGCTGATGAAAAAAAAATCTAAATCAGATTTTGTTTTAGATAAATATTAAATAATCACAAAATATTAAGGTTTCAAAAATTTGATACAAATAATTTTTATATAAACACAAAGCCTTCTGATTTATAGGGAAATGTAAATAGTTATTGTGATATTTGTATTACAAATGTGAAGTGAAAGGGTTTTGCTCACTTGTTGATAATACAGCACTGAAACATAAGGTTTGAACAGTAAAACAGTAAGCTAATAGATGTCCAAATTTGAATTCTGACAAGTATCACTTAACCTTTTATCATACCTGAATCAAAATTTAGGCACAAGGCCAACAATTTGTGGTAAGGAGGGGAAGTCGATTACATCGACCTCAGTGTTTGACTATGACTGTACTTTATCGATCCCAGGAGGATGCAAGGCAATGTTGTAACACAGGGCCAGCAATTTGGGGAAAATGGAAAATCAATTATATTGACCACATTACTTAACTAGTACTTGATTTTATTGATCTCGTAAAGATGACAGGCAAAGCTAATCTTGGCAGGCCTTGAACTCAGAATGTAAAGGACTAAACTAAATGCTAGAGGTCAGTGGCTCCGACTGAGTACTGAAAGGTCTATAACATATCCAACCCTTGCTAGCAGGGGAAATGAACATTAATCAATGATTAAACATTTGAGGATGCTCATATCATTTATTTCCAGGCTGTCTAACATGCAACATCACATGAAAACATCATATCGCTTGCCTTAACTGAAAGAGAAAAATCCTGTAGTTAACAGAGGTAATAGTTCCCTAAATATGTTCCACTACATTCTAACTTTGGCTACTATACATTTGCAACAACCACCTCCACTGTAGATTAGGTCCCCTGCCAATTTCTATATCATGTTAGTTCAAATATAGTAGATACAAAGGACGCTATAATAGAGTAGATGAAGAGTGATGAGTAACAAACCAAATGTGTGGATTGCAAGTCCAACCCATGCCATCATGGAAAGTGGACATATGATGATGATACATACTGACGTTGAGTAGAAAACATTAAAATCAGAATGACCATTATTTTTTTTTATAAAGATTTCTTTAATATAATAAATGGTTGACTTTCCAAGATGTAACAAACTAAAATATAAAAAAAGAATTATATAAGATTAAAGTTCACAATCTTGAATGCAAGGTATGTTTTTTTTTCTAAGCATAAAATCTAAAAATGCTTCAGAGTTTATACATTGAAACCCTTTTTTAATGTTTTTATTCAATAACTACTTGTATTGTTTGTTTTTTTATTTCTTTGTCTCCTATAATCAAGATGTTTGTTTAAAAGTGAAAAGGAAAAAAAGGAGGATGAGAGGGATAGCAAGAGAGAAAGACAGATAAAGAGAGAGCAAGATAAAGGGCTTCTTTATAAAGTTTATTCCTTTGAATTACATTTATATAAAGAAACATAGTTTTGAAATGTCATTTTTAAGAGATAACTTCTAAATAATAAATGAACAGAAACCAATATATTTGATCAGTGGCAGATAAAAACTGGAATATTCCCTTCTTAAAATCATAACAGATGTATATATGTGTCATAGGTGATTCCACTTGAAGAATTTTCCCACCACAACAATCAAAACTAAAGAATATTAATGTTAGTAACAAACCTTGAAAACTACTATTCCAAATTGCAAAGTCAATGGATATGAAAAAGAACCAATGAATACTACCACCACCAATGACAAATAATAACAATAATAATTTTATTATTATTAGTAGTAGTAGTAGTAGTAGTAGTAATAGCAATAATAATAATAATAATATTAATAATAATTGTAGCAGTACTAATTCTTACAGTAATCAAAAAAGCATAAGTTTAAAAGCCAATAATTTTTTTAAAAAACCTTGTGTATGACATTATACAGAGATGAAATATGAATGACAAACAGTAGGTGGAGATGTATGACAGCAAGAAATGACAAAGTAAACACAAGAAAAAAAAGTGTATTACTAAATCAATTTTTCGTTGGCTCTTTTTTTTTTTCTTCTTATAAATTCTAAACTTAAATAAATGCAAATATTAATAATGAAAAACCTGAAGTTGATTATTTAATTAAGTACCTATAGTTTTAATGTGTAACAAAAAAAACAAGAACAAAATTTAATAGGGAGCAGAATTTGGAGTGAACCACAAAGTGGCACTTGTCTTATATGGCAGATGCATGAAAATAACCAATGCAGATACATGAAAATAACCAATGGTTTCCTAATGGGAGTATTACACAATCATTCAGTGTGCAAATGTTAATGATACTAGGATGTAAAGCTCACGCTCAGTATATAGGCTATTATGATATATTAGTATATTCTACAATATCAAATAGATCGCGCGTGTGTGTGTGTTCAGTAAAAGTTGTTTTGGTAAAAAACAGAAGCAAGCAGAAGAAAGCTCTCTACATTTGTAGTGTGTAGTTACAATGAAATTCAGTATAAGAATAACATTAAAAGAGATATGTAATACCACCATCTTTTTTAATGTTATTCTTATATATGTGTGTGTGTGTATATACACACATACATACTACAAACATATGCACATGTATGTAAATTTATGAAAATGTTAATCATTTACAAAAGAAAAGCAAAGAAAATAAGGGCAGTGTTATTTAAACTAGAGAAAATATTACTAAATCTAAGTTAGAAATTAAAACATATTTAACCCTTTCCTTGACCACACTACTAATGAAACACATTTCCTATGTTTCAAATAATTTTGAAAATGACCAAGAATGGTTGTTTTGTAATTGTGTAAAATAACTTTGGATCATTTAAAATTACTGTCATTATTAAACTGGTGTTTGGAACATAACATTAAGATGGAAGGTTTTAATTTAAACATAAACAGTTTAAAATGAGAGGTTTTATGTCATTGAATCATGTGTGGACTCAGATGGTTAGTATTGAAAGTGTTAAGTGATAACTATAGACATGTAATACTGATTTCTAATTTAAGCACAAGGCCAGTAATTTGGAGGATAGGAAAGCCAATTAAATCAACCCAGTTCTTGACTGACACTTTATTTTATCAACCTCTGAAAAGGATGAAAAGCAAAGTTGACCTCAGCAGGATTTGAAGTCAGAACATAAAGGGCCTTAACTAATTGCCACAAAGCTTTAACGATTCTGC
>OZ024741.1:304786765-304884265 GCA_964016885.1 Eledone cirrhosa | reverse complement strand
AAAACATAATTTATTTGAAATCAAGAAACAATGCCAATGACTGGATTCGAAACCATAACGTTGTATGCAGCCATTAGCCTTGGCTGCTCACACCAAGACAACCACGCCCCATTTTATGCACTTTTTTAAAATACGGTTCGTTTGCTAACAATACAAATACTATTGCTGTATTATTATTATTTTACTTCTGTGCTTGATTCGATAGGACTCTTCTACTACATAATATAAGATGTATCAACATAACACAAACTCACATACACACACGTGAATAAGAGAGATTTTACGTAAGGTAGTGTTTGTAGCCCACGAAGCAAAGATAGAATAAATGAAAAAAATATAGTCTTCATACATGTTTGTGTAATAACAAACTTGAATCAGAAATTCATCTGAACTATGATCAACCTGTGGTTTGCAAGCAATATGTTGACATTTGTTTTAGTGTCTGAAAATAGTTTAAAATGTAATAATAATGTTGCTATATAGTTACTGTCTACATAAAATTTGCCTGCGGAATTCAAGAGTCGGATTTCTTGAGATTGGCATTTAAAATATAGGTATACATAATTTACTATTCAAAATAAGAGAAAAGTAGGAAAGTTCATTAAGGCAATGGTGAGCAAAGATGTATTTAAGAAATAATTGGTCACAGGGGCAGATAATTATACATCGTTAGTGTACCCTTGTCAAAATTGACGGATAATTGAAGCATATCTTTCAAACATTAAGCTGGCAAAGTGACAAACAACATTTAGTCACATTTTTCTACGTCCTTATTTCAACTTAAGTCGGAGTCGCTTTCGGGTTGTATTCTCGCACGTCGTGCTATGCCACCCAAGTTTTCTGTGACATAAAATTTCTTGCTCGATATGTCTCTACAAGTTTTCTTTGCTATAATATTCTGACATTTCCGTAATTTGGATCATTTAATGTATTCACCCCTCAATACCGCCGTGTTACAAAGATTGAATGCTATCAGTTAGATATATTTCATGTTTTTGTTGCGGCTTTTGTTTTTAATCACATTAAAATATCTAACAAACATTTCCATCGTTAAAAAAAAAATGTCTGTGACATTTATCTCCCTTAGACGTCGGCTACATCAGGTAGTATTTGCTATATAATAACAGTTACAAACTACCTGACTTTATTATACAGAGAGAGATGTCTAGACCATGGTCTTAGGTGTGATGACTAAAAAGAAAAATTCATTGAAAACGAATTATTCTCTTTAACCGCAAATAAATTCAAAATTTCTCAATGTAAAATAAATTAGGTTCCTGTTAAAAAATAACTAGGTAGGACTTATCATCGGAAAAAAGAAAATATTTTCGGATAATGATTAAATATGCTGAATGTTAATTAAGTTTATAAGACAATAGACGGTTAAAGCAATGGGGTAAACAAACAGGAACGCGAAGAAATTTAAAAACTGAAAAGACGATTTCATTTCAGAAAAGCAGATAGCTAAAGAAGTAAATACATTTGTGTGTGTGTCTAAGATCGTCAATTACGTTAACCTGAATGAAAATACACTCAGAACGAACCCTTTGAGCAAACATAATCCATGACTTTACATTCGGCTCCACTCGTCAGACTCATAACGCAATAAGAAAAGTTAAAAAAAAAATCACAAACAGCCGTCAAATATAAATATATATATTGTTATATTTGGGGATGGTCATGTTGCCAATATTGCCAATATATATTTATGTTCATACACTGAACAAAGGCGCTATCCAAGGTTTCGAGGTTTAAATTTGACCATACCTCCAGAATATAAGAGGCATCAAATTAGTGACCTTTCTCTCGGTGCTTATACAAGTTCCTAAGATCCTCTCTAACCCACTATTAGATATCTGCTCCTTATAATAGGACTCCCTCCCAACATCATCTCCAACCACTAGGAAACCTATAAGTATCCACCATTATGTCACATGAATGAAACAGTTCTTGTCCTGTAGGGGCCGTATACTTTTTTAATTGTATATACTTTTTTAATTGTGGTTACCCCCTCCCCCCTATTTTACTCAGGTCAACACATATATAAATATATATATATATATATAAGCGTACTGAGAGAGAAACTAGACATAAGGGGAATCAGATAAAGTGTGCAGAAGAGAAGATTGTACGGTTATGGACATGTGATGCATATGAAGGATAACAGCTGTATAAAAAGGTGCAGAGCGTTCACAGTTGATGGAGTGGGGAGACCCAGGAAGACCTGGGATGAGGTGATAAAAGCTGACCTTGCCTAATTGCAACTCTCAAAGGCAATGACACATATCTCTGGTGTTACGCAATAATATAGAAGACCCAATTTCCCAAGGGCACAGGCCGAAGATGAAGCATATGTACAATATGTACCACCCCACCTCACCCCCACAGATACATCCAGAGAAGCCTCCAGCCCACACTGTAAAGTGGTCGTGATCGTGACAACAAAAAGCGCCTCACTCACACAGTAAAGTGGTTGTGTAGGTGTCACTGCAAAAAGCACCCAGTCACACTGTAAAGTGGTCATGTAAGTGTCAACAAAAAACACCTAGTCCACACTGTAAAGTGGTCATGTACGTGGCACAACAAAAAGCACCCAGTACTCACTGTAAATAAGGTTGGCTCTAGGAAGGGCATCCAGCTGTAGAAATCAAGCCAAAATCGGTTCTGTATGAGCATGACATGATCACCTGACCTAGCATTGCTCACAACAGGATAACTCATCTAACCTATGCCAGCAGGGAAAAATTGACATTAAACAGTGATGATGATGATATATAGTAGTAGTAATAATAATAAATACTGTAGTGGATAAATGTATTCCTTTCAGGATAAATGATAAAAAGAATAATACCAGAATTGTGATGTTGACAATGTTTATTTTACAATAAAAATATTCACTTGTTGGTACATTCAGCATCGAGTAATAAAATTGTGACACAATTATCACTACATTATTTGCTGACTAGCTACTTCGAGCTAGCGTGTATGCTTGTATCAATTAAACGATACAATAGAAGTGAAATAACAGGAAAATGAAAGATTAGTGAAAAGCATAAGTAAACCTACTGCGTACGTGTTTGTGTTTGTCTATCCTGTAGTTGGTCAATCTACCAAGCGGGTATGAAATGTGAGAGCCTGAGACCAGCAGAGAGAAAGGATAAAAGTGAATGGCTACATCGTTAACCTCTCAGACTGCTGCTTCATGTCTCTGGTGGATTCCCTAAGTACATCATCATCATCACCGTTTTACGTCCGTTCTTCCACGCTAGCATGGGTTAGACGGGTTGTCCTGTTGTGGGCAGTGTCTGGTCGGCTGACCATGCCTTGCTCATACAGGAACTGATCTGGCTTGATTTCTACAGCTGGATGCCCTTCCTAACACCAACCTCATTTACAGTGAGTGCTGGGTGCTTTTTCGTGGTGCCTACACGTCCACTTTACAGTGTGGGCTAGGTGCTTTTTTGTTGTGGCACCTCCACGACCACCTTGCGGTGGGGGGCGTAGGGGCATATTGTCTATATGCTTCAGCTTGTACCCATGGGAGGTTGAGTACTCTGTATTACTGCGTGATGCTAGAGGTCACGATCGTGTGTCATTGCCTTTGAGAGGTGTAATTGGGTAAGGTCGGCTTTTATCACCTCATCCCAGGTCATCTTGGGTCTCCCCACTCCGCGGTTTCCAGCGACTTCTAGTGCTCTGCACCTTTTTATGCAGCTGTCATCCTTCATACGCATCACATGTCCATACCAGCGCAACCGCCTCTCCTGCACACAGCATTTGATTCCTCTTATGTTCAGTCTCTCTCACAATTCATTTATGCTTTGTTGTTCACGTATATTACTGTTACACATCCATCGGAGCATGCAGGCTTCGTTTCTCTCTAATCTACGTAAGTCTTCCACCTTCAGCGCCCAGGTCTCACTACCATGTAACATCGCTGTTCAGATACACGCATCATACAGTCTACCTTTCATTCTGAGGGAGAAGCCTTTTGCAGCTAGCAGTGGTAGTAGTTCCCTAAACTTCTTCCATCCCGTTCTTACTCTAGTTATTGTACTTTCTGAACACCCACCTCCGCTGCTAATTCGGTCACCTAGGTAGCAGAAGCTGTCTACTGTTTCTACAGAGCCCTCCCAGAGATTGGTGGTACTTGTCTCCTGTGGCTGTTTGCTGCTTGCTGTCCCAGTACAGCTGCTGCATGTGAAGCCTACATTCTTAATTAAGCTTCCTGAGATCCCGCTACATCTCTTGTGTACCCATTGTTTGCATTTGGGGCAGAGAATGGAGTTCCTACCTACACCTTTCCTACATACTGAGCAAGGCCATTTCCCTGTGGGGATCTAGGTTCTGTTTTCTCATCTACAAGGACCATAGTCTTTGTCATGTTGACTTTGAGACCCTTTCTTTCTAGTCCCTGCTTCCAAGTTTGGAATTTATTCTCTAGTTCTACCATAGATTCAGCTATAAGTGTGAGGTCATCAGCATACAGGAGTTCCCATGGGCATCCGGTCTTAAACTCCTCCGTTATTGCCTGCAGGACTATGATGAACAGGAGGGGGCTAAGAACAGAGCCCTGGTGGACCCCAACCTGTACGCTAAATTCCTCGCTATACTCATTGCTAATCCTGACTGCTCCCCTATACATGGCTTGTACCGCTTTCACAAGCCATTCATCTACTCCTAGTTTTCTAAGAGCCCACCAGATTACAGCACGTGGAACTCTGTCAAAGGCTTTCTCAAGGTCGACAAATGCCAAGTAGAGTGGCTTACTTTTAGCTAGGTACTTTTCCTGTAACTGCCTCACAAGGAAGAGGGCATCAATGGTGCCTCTTCCTGGTACAAACCCAAATTGCATCTCATCTATTTTCACCCGGTCCCTAATCAACTGTGCTATAACTCTTTCTGTTACTTTCATGACCTGGTCCATCAGCTTTATACCTCTATAGTTTCCTCTATCTAGTGCATCACCTTTACCGTTGTAGCAGTTGACAATGATGCTACTGCAGCAATCTTTTGGTATGACACCTTCTAGTATTACCTGGTTAACAATACGTGTGGTTATAGTGTGACCTACAGACCCAGATGCCTTCAGCATCTCGGCAGCTATACCCGATGGACCGGTTGCCTTCCCCATCTTCATATCTTTGATTGCCTTACTTACTACGTTGCTGCTGACTTGTACTGCTGGCCCCTCTATAGGGTCTCTTCTTCCCATGCATTCTCCTCATTTAGTAATCTATCATAATGACTCTTCCATGCATCTTTCTTCTCAGCACTTGTGAGGGCAAGCTCACCTTTATCATTCCGGATACACTTCTCTCCAATGACATCACAACTCTCTCTGACACACTGCCTCGCAATCTTGAATACCTCCTGTTTCTGGTCCTCACGTTGCAAAACATGCTTGAATTTTCTATCCTCTGCTTCCCTCCTAGCTAAGTATACTTGTCGCCTAGCTTCCCTCTTGGTCTCTATGTAATGTACCCTGCTCCCCCCGTTTTTCCATTCTTTCCATGCCTGTCTCTTGGCCTTAACTGCCTCATCTACCTTATTGTTCCACCACCAAGTCACTCTCCTCCTCCTTGAGGTCTTACTCCAGCCACAGACCTCATCCGTCGCCTCTAGTAAATTATTTTTTAGGAACTCCCAGTTCTCTTCTACATTGAATGTCTCTATCTGTTCTTCTTTACTGTCGTAGGCGTTGAGTAAAATATCTTTAAATCTGTTACTGGTTGAGGGGACTTTCAGCTTCCAGATCTTTCTTCTTCAGGTTGGCCTCTGTTTCCAGGTTCGTCTAGTTCTGACCGTGAGGTCGCTGACAACTAAGCTATGTTGGGATGTACATTCCTCACTAGGGAAGGCTTTTGTGTTTACGACCGTTCATCTGTCACGTCCTCTGATGAGGATAAAATCTATCTGACTAGAGTGCTCCCCTGATCTATAGGTGATCAGGTGGTTGTCGGGTTTTTTAAAGTTTGTGTTACATATCGACATGTAATTGGCGTCGCAGAATTCTAGAAGTCTGAATCCTTCCTCATTTCTTGTGCCAACCCCATGGCCTCCATGTACTCTATTGAAGCCGTCGCAGTGTTTACCTACATGTCCGTTAAAATCTCCTGCGATGATTAGGAAGTCATTGTCGTCTGTTAGAGCAGTAGTGTGCATTAGGGACTCGTAAAACCTATCCTTAAGTTCGTCTGGCAGTCCCGATTGGGGTGCGTAAGCTGATATTATTGTGGTAATTGTTTTATTCAGGACTAGTCTGAGTTTAATGATTCTTGCATTTATCCTGTACACTGAGATTACTTTATCTACCCACTTATCAGCTAGTAGTATACCTACACCACCCATCCCATCGTCATTTCCCACCCAGAAAAATTTGTAGCACCGACTTTTTCCTACAAGGACTCTAGCAGACTCTCCTCTCCATCTAGTCTCTTGCACACAGCATATATCAATTTCCTTTCGCTTTATAATAATCCTATAGCTAGAAGGATGTGTACATGGGTTGATTTATGAGTAGCCATGTGTGTTTCATCTGTCAAGAACCTGAGGTCACAGGTCAAGTGTATGTACGTTTATCATACTCGTCACTTAACAGGACATTGTTGGGAAGCTCCCAACAAGAGGTGATTTTAGTGGCGAGAACCCTCAGATTCGGTTTTGAATCTTTGCCAGGTAAAACATAGGATAATTCCGTTACAATACAAAAACTAAAATCCAAAGAGGACACGATATGGATCATATATCATCATCATTATCATCTCCGGTTTTCCATGCTGGCATGGGTTAGACGAGTTATTTTGTTGTGAGCAATGCCAGGTCAGGTGACATAGAGCAAGAATGTATTATCAATACAGATTAAAAGTTTCAATCTGTGCTAATAATATATAAATATCATCATCATCGTTTAACGTCTATCTTCCATGCTAACATGGGTTAGACGGGAATTGTCCCACTTGAGGCAAGATTGATCGGGTAACCGTGTCTCGCTCGTATAGGACTGTATCTGGCAGGTTTTCTACAGCTGGATGCCCTTCCTAACACCAACCACATTTACAGTGTGGACTGGGAGCCTGTTTACCGTTTCTCCTACACAACCACTTACAGATTGGACTGGGTGCTTTTTTGTCGTGACACCTGCATGACCTCTTTAGTTTGAACTTATATAATTATTAAGGTCAGTTACTATAACAGAGCCATACCAGGAATGTATGTTTTGTTTGCTTGGAGGCCAACTTTTTTAACCTATGCAGGAAATTGTTTACTTGTTTACTTAGCTAGTAATTGGCTGTGGGTAGGAGGATCAAGTTCATATATATGGCTGTAGTTACTAAATTTACCATGAGACACTGGTAATGAACAAATTTGTATATTCCACTGTACTGAAAAGGACTTGTTCAACTCATGCAAGCATGGAAAAGTAGATGTAAAATGACGATGATGATGGGGTGAGTTCACATAATAAACTGGAGGAGGGAAGGGTAGATCAGATTCTACACTCCTGTCTAGCTGGTATATCTCATACAACCCACCACTTTCAAATACATCCACTCATACTTGTCCTTTCATCTCCATCAGTAATCTTCTAAATAGCTCTAAAGCCCAATTGTATAAGTCATCGAACATTTTTCTCTTCCTACTTTATTTTACTAAATCACCTGTAAATGTTATAAGTCTCTATACACTTGTAAAACAGCTGTTGTCTCACTGATTACTGGTGTGATCGATTAACCCCTTTGATGTCTGTAACACACATTCTCTAAACCTGTTGCTTAACATTTCAATATTCCAAGCCACTGCCTATAGAGCCACCTTAAACCACAGCTTGTTTTTCACTCTCAAACATAAGGAAAAACATTCCATTTTTACTAGATATTAATCACTGCTTTGTGTTCTCCTGGCTTACTCTCCTCAACTTGCTTGCAATTTGGCAATCCCTATTCTGAGTGAATTGGCAGAATCTTTAGAATGTCACATAAAATGTTTTTTAGTATTCATTCTGGTTCTTTGCTCTCTGAGTTCAACTTTACCTTTGATCCTTTTAAGTTTGAAAAAAAGAAATATACCAGTCCAGTACTGGGGTTAATTCTTCCTTTAAATTTCTTTCTCAATTCCTTTTTATAATTCTTTCTCTCCTCTTGAACAAATTGACTGTTTTGGACCTCAGTTCCTGGAATGCCGTTTTCCTCCCCAAAACTGTGTGGAGGGCATCCTGCCTTAGAAAGCAACCCTGTGAGCTGGAGTGGCTGATGGAGCATGTATCACATACTTTCCCTATCTTGTTTGCTGGTATATCTCATTTGGTATAAAGTCAGACAGACATGCTCCAGCTTCTGGCCTAAGACAATCTATCTTCTCTCTCTGCCTTTTTTATTGCTACTACAATGGCCTCTACTTCTCAGAAATGGCTGAGCTTGTGTATTCCTGTCTTACTTATCTCTCCTCCTCTCATATATCACTATGTCCAATCTCCCTGGTCTTGCACTAGCTATTAGACCCCATCTTCCCCTGCCCCTAGAATTCTCTCCCAGCACTTATCTTGCCTGCATGTGTTAGCCTGTAATAATGTAAGCTGAACATCAACAGTATCCACTACACCACCTAATTTGATATTAACGTGAACCTACCTCTCTATGCTTCTAGTGCTTAACTGTCTGGTAGAATGCAGGAGAAACTTCAGTGTAACAGACCACTGGATTATTCTTAGTAAAGTTACATCTTAATGGGAGTGTAGCAAGGTTGAAATTATCCCTATCATAGAGTAGGTTGGATATTCTCGAACTTATTCCATCTACCAAATTTTAATAATGGCTGGAGAGGTTGTAGTTCTTATATGCCCTTGTATTTTGTGTGTGTGTGTGGGGGGGGTTAATGCTTACCTGTAGTCAAGTGTAGGGTAATATTAGGAAATTAAGGAAGTACCAATGGAGATTTTCATAGTATATACCTTAAATGAGCTTATTGTGTCCTTATCTATACTGACTATTCATACTAGACCATACACTGTATAACTCATTAATTTTGTGCATCTAATGTTATCAACTACACTGGTAGTGAAGAGAAAAACACCTCATAAGCTTAACCCTTTCGTTATCAAATATTTAATGAAATACTTTGTATTTAATCAATTAATGAGGAATTTGGGAAAGATTTGCTAAAATTACAATTTCATTAGGATGGTATTTGTAATATAACAAAATGTTTTTGTATAAAATTATAGGTTTAAATTTTTATAGAAAACCTTTAAATTGGGCAGTTTCATTTCATAGAAACAGGCGTGGTGTAGGGTGAGTTATTTTATTCTAGACAAGGAAAGTAAAGAGGACAACTTTTTCTCCTCTTCTTTGCCCACTTATTCCTGAGAGGGTCATGGAGGCAAAGTCCTCAAACACTCCTTCCAGCAGGTCCTGTCAGAAGCAACCATCTCCAACTGATCCAGCTGGATCCCTAAGTGAGACCAGCCAAGCTCATGGATATTATCCAACCATCTTGCTCGGGGTCTACCCCTGGGTCTCCTGCCAGTTGGTTTTGCCCGTAAAATCTGTCCAGCAATTCTTTTCTGAGACATTCTAACCACATGTTCATAGTATCAGAGCTGTGATCTCTCAATTTGGAGAAGTAGCAGCTCTACCTGGAGTGACTGCCTGATCTCTGAGCTACACGCTCTATCAAGTAACTCCAAATTTCAAATTAATTGGAATTGAATGCAGTGAGTGTAAAATGAGTCTTATCTTTGGCAAGTACAGTCACAAGTTCAGACATGTTTTGGTCTTATTAGACCACCTTAGTACAGCATAAACATAACCAAACCTTGCCAAGCTTAAAATGATTAAAATATATAAAGAGTTCAAGTAAAGTCTTGAACCTGATTACATACTCTCTTTAACTTGGAATTCTAACCAAAGTAGTATTGACAAGAAAACTGTTTGTATATATAGTGGAACCTCGGTTCACAAACTTAATTCATTCCTGAGGGTCATTTGTCATCCAAAATGTTCGTAAACCAAAACTATTTTTCCCATACGAAATATTGAGAGAAATATAGTGGGAGAGAGACTGTGTATAAAAGACAGATAGATATCACCATAGAAACTAACTACATAGCAAGTGATGCTTTCCCTCCAATACTCCCAGCTTGTTGCCATCTTGTCTGTTTGTTACCCGAAACACGTTTGTCAACCGAGACGTTTTATGTTTGAAAAAATTGTTCATGATGAGAAGTGTTTGTGAACCGAGGTTCCATTGTACATGATTAGAATTGGCTGATTCAAAGGAATAACAAGATTTCCAATCGTTTGATAAACATTTTATTAAACATTATGTATATTTATTTATATACAATTCTTAGATATTTTAAATGGTAAAAAATTTCAAATTAAAAATTTGAATCTAAGCTATAATAAGAATACTTTATAACACAATTGAGTTTAAGTGATCCTTGGTGTGATATTAAACACAGAACCCACAATGTTAAAAATAAAAGTTGTCTTCAATTTTTTATAAAAAAATATTGATATTTTTTGACAAGGCACAAGGTTAGTTTTAATAGAAGTGTACAGTTGACTGAATTGACTTAAGTACATTATCAATGCTGCAACATCAGCATTCTCACATCCATTTCTCCATGCTGGTATAACTTAGGTAAGACTTTTTGAAGAAATATCCTATGGCCAGATACCCTTCCTAATATCAATGCTTACTTATTTTTTGTACTTAAAAACGAGTAAGGTACCCATTCCATCAATCTTTGTTGAACCACCGAGCTGTGGAGCGTATTGTTTGTGGAAGATCTAAACAAAAGTCAGTCTGTGCCTAGGCAGTGACAATGCAAAGATGTATGCTGAGGCAAACTCACACATGCACATGTATAATTGCAGTATAGTTTATATGAAGCATTGTGAGAACTGAACAAATCATAGACAGCAGGCATGATTTTCATGGATCCAATTGAATATTGCGACCACATCAGTCTATGCATGTCACCAATCCTCTTATTCCCCCTTACACTTCCAACTCATACTGTGCCATTGCTTATACTCACATCTCCATCCAATCCATAACAACATTGAAAGTTGGACATGCCCCACAACATAATGCCAGATGTCACCCACTCATTTCAAGGTCATCTCCATGGCTCGAGACTTGTTCTGGAATGACTCCACTTCACAGGCAAGCAACATGTATCTCCCATCCCATTCCATCACTGCTTAGCCAAGGACACACCAGGCACCTTAGTGATATAACGGAGTAGTACTAGTCCCACAATAAACTACGCCCAGCCCGCTTTGTAAAGTGGTTGTGTTGGTGCCATGATAAAACACATTCAACCCACTCAGTAAAGTAGTAATGCTAGTGCCATGACAAGAAAAAAACAGTCTATCTTATACAGTGGTAGTGTTGGTGTCACAATAAAATGCTCCCAGTATATGCTGTAAAGTGGTTAGCATTAGGAAAGGCATCCAGTCATATAAACCAAACCCAAAACAGAACATATGAGCAAGATAGGACTACCTGTCCAGTCTAACAATAGAACGTGCAAGCATGGAAAACAGGCATTAAACAGTAATGATGATATATATATATATGCGCATGTACACATACACATATGATGGTCTTCCACACAATTTCCATGTACCAAATTCCACTACCGAGGCATTAGTCAACCTAAGGCTACAGTAGTCACTTGCTTAAGGTATCACACTGTGAGATCAAACCTGAAACAGAGTAGTTTAAAGGCTCACACTCACTGCTATACACATTCTGTCTTAGCCTTTCTCCTTTTCATACATTATATTATGTTTTACAACTGATTTGATAAAATGCCAAACCACCAGCCGTAGATGTCAGCAGTTCATATTCTGTTACAACCATTTCACTATGTAGAAGGCTTAAACACTAAAACTTTTAAGAGCTCTGCTTAGATAAGTATAAATAGGTATCACAGAGTAGATGTATTACACTGCTATAAGTAGTAAAAGAGAAGTGAAACTGAGGTATATTTTGATAGCTTGTAACTCAGTTGTGGTTTGTAGTGTAGGCGCTGGCGATACTGTTAATGTCTCACCACTACCATGACTACCAACGTTATTTTTCTAATTCAAGAAAGTGTTTAAATATAAGTTTGAAAGCAAAGGCAATGGAGAGGAGTTCCAGCTAGATTCCAGCTAAAATCTCTATACAGTTTAAATATACAGCAAGTCTCTGATTCCCAAATGGCTAAATGTCAGCAGAAGGGCACCAGATGTCATGACCTAGATGTGGCCCTTAGAGTGTAAGAAATTAAGGGCCAAAACACTCACTTGAGTGGGGTTTCTTCTCTGAAAACCCTCTGCTGTCCAACTCTCCTGAGAGTTTCTTACTACTACTTCAACCTCTGTGAATGTAGCTTGAAAAAGATGAGCATTTTCCAGGCTGACATTTCTTAGACATAATTCTTCAATACAAAGTCACCAATGGTGCTCCTGTATGAATTGCCCTTGCCACAATATTAAACACAGAAGAGAGTTTTCTCTCAGTGAAAAAAAGAAAAGAAATGTAAAACAAAAAGCTGTTTGTTAAAAATTTTTTTCATGATCGTATTTGTAAGTCATGGCAAATGAATTTTCCTTATTTAATGAAAGACATCAAGTGTGTGTAGTCTATACAGCATTATTGATTAGTTGAATAACTCTTTTTGATTGAAACATGAGGGAATGTCTGGCGCCAAAAATACACCGAAGATGCTCTTATATCACAAAAGGAAACATCAAGGAAACGTAATTTGCGGCAGTTCTGTAGGATCCTAGATGAGAAGAAAATATAAAAATAACAATAATAATTTTTTATATGAAAGTGCATGGCTAGTGGCTAGGGCATTCAGCTTATGCTCATTATGTGATGGGTTCGATTGCTGGATAGGATGTCGTGTTGTCTCTTTGAGCTAGACACTTTATTTCACATTGAGAAATACATTAAAGATGCAAGTGTCTGTAGAATGTTCAGCCACTTAATATTAATTTCATGAGCAACGCTCTCTATCTATACAACCTCTTTCACAGTAAGACAACAGAATGTTAGATATTTTTTTCAGGTCTCTGTATTCTGAGTTCAAAACCTGCTGCAGTCCACTTTGCTTTCATCTTTTCGGTGTCAATAAAGAAAGTTCCAGCCCAATGTTGGTACAACCTTTTCTCCTTCCAGCCACGTCCTAGATGTTCCATTGGATCAAGGGAGGGAAGGTCAAATGTCTGTGTCTGCTAGCAACATCATGGGCACTTAAAACCCTTAGTGAAAACATGGTAAATACTACCAAGTCATATTTGATTGCAAATAATGGCTGTAGTAGTTTTGTTTTTTAGTTTATTAGAGCAATGGTGGCGATTGTGACTATTAAGTTGTACAAAATGCATTACAATATTATGCTTAGTTAAAAATATCACTTTGATTGACATTGCCTTTCATCCTTCTAGGGTTAATAAAATAAACACTCAGGTCTGGTTGGGGTCAATGCAATGCTCAGCTGGTACTGATTCAGTTAGCTATAATCCTTCTGCTATAAATTTATGGCTTTGTGCCCATGTAAGAAATCAATATACTGAACCAATATATTGAAGTGTACAGTATCAATTTTATAGATTAAACCCAAGCCAACTGGAGAAATAACAATATACTGTTAAACCCTGAGCCAAAGCATAACATTACTGTACAGATTCATTTTGAATCATGCATACAAAAGATTATAGATACATTTGTTACTGTATAGCCCCAGTTAACTCTGTTTAAATAGATTAATAAAAAAGCATCTGAAGATTTGGTAGTAAATAACAAATCCTGCATTTCAGTTGTGCCATAATTTAATAAAGTATGGGACACTACTTCACACATTTCCATGCAGTGATCTAGTCATGGCTGGAAATATGTTGTCTCTCATGGTCGAAGGTAAATGTTATGACAAGAATTAACTCTTTGATGTTTCATTTAACCCTTTTGATATCAAACTGCTCTGGATTTATGATACAAAACTACTCATTTTAAATTGATTACACTTATATTAAAACTTTCCATCATAATTTTATTTAAGAAAGTTTTCTCAGTAACGTCCTAAATATTAACTTACTAATGTAAAAGTTAGCTATTTCATTAAATTCCTTTAATTTTTTTTTTTTTTTCAAAATTAAATAGGCAGTGTATTTCATTAGAAATATATTAACAAAATAGTTAACTATCTTGGAGTTCACAATAAGCCAGTGATGTCACAAGTTACTGCAGGCTGCTTCTTTGAAAGTGATTGCAAGATGCCTGTAAAAAAGCACACCCTACAAGTTGTTACCATTGGCCATAAATCTGCATTTTACAAATTACCTCTTGTAAGTTATGGTTACTGTGGTTAGAAAAAGCTATCTCACTTACTGCTTTTCATAGGCGCCGCTAAATCCCACTGCTGATTTCTCCTCTTCCACGTGCGTCCAACTCCTTAACACCGGGAGCTGCCAAAACTCGCGTCCACACCGTTGCTGGTCACCACTAGAGAGAGACCTATCTGCTGGCCCTTCCGGTCGAGCATCCTTCCGGCCAAGCACCCTTCCGGTCGAGCACTCCCCCGCTTCCGGCCACCACATGCCACACCATACCCACAAGCCCCCCTGATCTCAAGGATCAATTTCCCCCTCGTCCTTCTGCATATGAAAGTCTGCTGTCCAGGTTGGTGGTTTACGACTTCTTTGCGATCTCCGCAGTGTTGGGGCAGCACTTTGGGTTTCCTCTTCCTCGGAGTCTGTTGACACAGTGATTCTACGGACATCCAGGACATGACGTGGTACTCCGTCCACGGACACATTGTTCTGGGAATTTACGGCCGTCACTGTTCCCCTTCCCCATTGAGATGTGCAACGTGCATCTGGGGGCTTAACCCAGACTTCTTCGCCCACCTGCACGAATGCACTCTCTCTCCCCACTGGCCGTTGTGGTGGCGTGCACGGGTGCCGCCACTCGTATCTGAATACTGCTCTGTGTGGCACCGATTCCTCGACCTGTCCCACCCGAGGGGACATGTTGTACCAGAACACTGCCTCCATTGGTGAGATATGGCCCCGCTCCGCCATTGCCTTGATTGTCCGGTGGTGTCGCTCCACAATTCCATTCCCGCTCGGCCTGTGCGCTGCTCTGAAGAAACGGTCCACCTTCCATCCATCGAGCATCTCCCTCAGCGCCTCCGAGCGGAACGCTGTGCTGTTGTCCACAGGGCCCCGCTCCAAGAACACCTCTCTTAACGTCAGCATGATTTCCTCGGCCATTCCAGTCTTCATCTCCCTCCATATCGCCATCCGTCCTGGTCCACAGTCGACCATCGAGAGGTACGTTCCCTGTCGGTAGTGCGTTAAATCCACCACCAATCGCTTCCAGTCGCGATCCACCGGGAGGCTTCCCTTTTCGTGCACACCCGGAGCGGGATCAATGGACTGACATCGGACGCAGCCTCTAACCACTCTTTGAACACTGTGTCTGTTAATGTCCGAGTCGATTCTCCTGGCTAAGAACAGGCGCCTATCCACTCCTATGTGGTGCATGTCATGCAACCCTTTCAGATCTGACTCGGTCAGCCGACACACGGCAGCTATCTCATCTTCTACCTCCTCCGGCGCCTCCATCCAGGCTTTCTTCACCCTAGTTAAGACGTCCACCCTATTTTTCTCTGAGGGCAAGAAAACTACGCTCAGCCTCAGGTCGAACTCGGTGGCCAGCTCTCCTAAAGTTTCCAGGCGGCGCTTTATCAGCATCTCCGTCGCCCCTCTCATTCACATTCTCTTCTCACTGGTGAGCAATGATCTCACCCATCCGAGTACAGTAGCCGAGTCGGTGTGTATCTCGATGGTGCGCAGTCCCCACCTCAGCGCGAGGTTCACCCCTCTCAACACTGCGTCCAGTTCCGCCACATTGATGTGGTTGCAGTCGTCCTTCTTCCTAAGCCAGGCTGCATCCTCGACCTCAACACCTCCTATCTCCAACGTGACACCCAGCGCTATGCTGCTGGCATCGCACCATACGGTCCCGCTCTGTGATTTGGGAACATACCAGCGTCCCCGCACTGGGTCGTCGGCCTTCACCCTCCCCACGATCTCCTGCATCATGGCCACCGTCCTCTCTCCCACTCTGTCACTCCAAGTCACTCCTCCCGCTCGTCTCTTGACATAGCTGCATGCTGTCCAGAGCCACCCAGCAATCGGGTAGTGACCCACCAACTTTCCACACACCGAGAAAAGCTCCCGCCTACTCATACTTGGGCCCAGTTCTGGAACCTCATTTCCCCTCTGGAATACCAAGACGCCCGTCCTGTCTCGCCGTAGCCTAAGTCCCAACGCGGCTCCTCCCTCCAACGCTTCTGACGGCTTCTCAGCCAGTCCATACCCCTGTAAATGGCTCGTGACCTCCGCCGCCGACACCACAGACTCGTCCACTAGGATGTCATCAATATAGGAGTTAGTGGCCCTCTTCATCTTGTCGGCCTTTCCCAGAATGGTCTTGAGGACCGCCGCCATGATCTTCGGTGCGGAGCTCAGCCCGAAACCGAGCCTGGTCAGGCAATAAGTCCGGCCCTTATACCTGACCAGCTGATACTGCCAGAGCTTCTCATCTATATGCAATTGTAAGTATGCCGACTTTAGATCTACGATTGCTGAACCCCCCGTCATGCGTCTCCACTCACGCAGGGTTTCCCCACAGACATCCGTGACCTCGCCACCCGTGTGGCATGATTCGTGCTCGTTCAGCTCCCGAAAGTCCAGCACCGGCCTCACCTTGTTCTTCGTGGGTTGCGCCACCACCATTAATGGCAATACTCCGCACTTCACCTCCTCTTTCCAGGGAAGCAGTATGCCCTCCTCAATCCATCTCTCTACCTCTCGCTCGAACTCGCTCCTAATGTTTCCCTTCAATGTGTGTTGATAGCAGCCCACTTTGGTCTTCAGTGTTGGTGGTTCTCCCTTCCAGTACCACTCAACAACTCATCACTGCCCATCGAACACGGCCTTGAAGTCTTTGTCCTGCACAGTGTAAGCGGGGTATTTCTCCTCGTGGGCCTTCTGGTTCTCCTGTCGCACACTCACAGCGCATACCGATGCAGCGGCGCCAGACGACACACCGATGTTGTTCACTGTGACGCCTCCTAGACGGCCAATTGCGTCCATGCCCATAACCACGCCGATCCCATCCACCACACTGTCTACCACGATGGCGGAAAGCCTTATTTTCCTTCCCCGTACCGCTATTTCCATCTCGCTGCGACCTCGGCATACAATTTTCCTGCCGTCGACTGCCCTTACGCTGCTCTTCCCTCTCCACCTCTGCACCACCCCCGCGGTCACCAGTGTCGTCGTACAGCCCATGTCCACGAGGGCTCGCTGTGGCTTTCCCCTCACGAAGACTTCCACCACGGGCAGCGCCTCTACTCGTAAGGGGCAACTACCGGCGCACTAGTTCCCCTTGGATCGTTTCCCTGGTCGCAGTTATTAGCGATGTGGCCTGGTCGCTTACACCGATAGCATATTATTTCCGGCCTTGACTCTCTGCAGTCTCTAGCCATGTGCGGGCCCTGGCACCAAAAACACCGACCTCTAAACGTTCGCGGGCGACCGCGTGCCGTGGTTGCCTCCCTTTCGCTGCCAGCTGTCTTGAGCCTCTGTAGTTGCTATCGCCGCAACACTCTTCTTGGCATCTTCTGCTATGATCCGGGCTTGTTCCACCAATGAACGCATTTCCATTTCTTTGTAACCTGGGACTTACTGCAGTTTCACCGCTATGTCATCTGGAAATCCATTTATGAACGCCAACTGCACCGTGCGTTCGCATTCCACCTGATATCCAGCCAACATGGCCAATCGCCGTATTTCCGCTGCGAAAATGTCAACGCGTTCACTGTTCCATCTAATTATTGCCAGCTTAGCGAAAGCAGCTAACGGTCCCTCTGCGAACGCTTCCATCATGCGCCTCTCAATCTTTTGCGCATCTCTTTGGCTGTGTTCGTCCAACTCAAGGAAGAGTACCAACGCGTCCCCCTCGAGGTACAGTGCCATGAGGCCAGCCACATCTTCTATCTTCTGCAAGCTTGTGACCAACCGGACTTTTCGCAGCCAAGCGACAAAATCACCTTCCCCGGTAAATGCCCTGATAGCTTCGCTTGTTCGTAGTCTTGTCACCATCTTCTAATTTGTCTTGAGGTACGTGATAAAAAAAAAACAACAGACTCCTCTGTTTTTCCAGTAGATTTTTTTTTTTTTTTTTTTCAATCAGATCTTAGTTTCCAGTGCCGAAATAGCTTGTGGTTAGAAAAAGCTATCTCACTTACCACTTTTCATAGGTGCCGCTAAATCCCACTGCTGGTTTCTCCTCTTCCACGTGCATCCAACTCCTTAACACCGGGAGCTGCCAAAACTCGCGTCCACCCCGTTGCTGGTCACCACTAGAGAGAGACCCATCTGCTGGCCCTTCCGGTCGAGCATCCTTCCGGCCAAGCACCCTTCCGGTCGAGCACTCCCCCACTTCCGGCCACCACACACCACACCATACCCACAGTTACGATACAAGTTGCTTAAATTTTCTGAAAAATTAGAATATACAAGTTGACTAGATCAACTGAAAGATTCAATCTATATGTTGGCTACATTACTTGATAAGCTGCAATCTTAAACATTTCTACTAAATTCAAAATAATACATTCACTTATTTCCCTGAAAAGAATATATACAAAAAAATTAGCCTTAAACATAAAAAAGAGTTTATAAACTAACCTATATACACATTCTTCTGATACTTCCCAAATACCAAGGATGTCCAACTGTTCCAAATTACATCCATATTCAGCAAAATTTATCAAATCTTCATTACACACAGTTCTAACAAGAAGAAAAAAGATTAATAAAGTGATATGAAAATAATTATTATAATAAAGAGATATCTTCTTGTCGTACGACATATGCACTATAGTTAGAAAGGAGAGTCAACACCAGTGAGCCAGACCAAGGTGTCATTTGTAGCATTATGGACTGCCTCCAGGCCACTGGGAAAATGTCTAAGAGAGCAATCCTGAACAATATGCAGTACTGTCTGGTCAGGGTCCCTACAGTCACATTCTGGGCTGTCTTTCATTTTCCATCGATGGAGATGATGGGCTGTCGTGGCATGTGTGTGCAGATCCAATTAAGAGACACCCATTGCTTTCTGGGAAGGTCAAAGTGGGCTGGTTTAGATGTGGGGTCCTGGACAAGGTCTTGGTTGGCAAATATATGCACATAAAATGATATTAAAATAGTTATTATAATAAAGTGATACGAAAATAGTTATTATAATAAAGTGATATGAAAATAGTTATTATAATAAGGTGATATAAAATTATTATTATTTCTTTGAATGAATCATCATAAACTTGGCAATTTGGACTCGATATATGCACATAAAGTGATATGAAAATAATTATTATAATAAAATGATATAAAAATGATTATTTCTTTGGATAAATCATCATAAACTTGTTTTTTGTTTTGTTTTTATAAATAAATTAGTATTATTGATTTCTAATTCAAGCACATAGTCTGCAAACTTGAGGGTAGTATAAGGGTCAGTGATATCATGTAAGCAGAAGAACAACCAGTGTAGTGGCCCTCTTCCTTTTTGGACTGTCATGTCGAATGGGGGATTAACCAAAATACAGGCTCTCTCCCTACCATAGATCACTGTGGTACTACTGTAAACAGATGTCTCTATTCATCTCTGAATATTGTTCTGTACGATACTGACTCCTCAGCTTGACCTGTCCGGGGCAACATATTATACTAAAACACTGCCTCAATTGGTGATATATATCCCTTCTCCACCACTGTCTCAATCATAAACACTGGACAGAATACTGTGCCACCTGCAGCTATGGAAGCCTAGAGCATTTGGCAGTGATCGATGAATTATGAGAAGAGATGAGCCGTGGAGTGGCAGCAATCATTTAAAGGTCAGTGCTTTAGATGTCAGAGTCCGCACATGGCAAGTGACAGCAAGGAGCCAAAGTCCAAACCAATTTACTACCAGTGTAAGTGGGCAGCCATATTGACAGCAACTGCAGTTAGGGAAATGGTTAAAGGGGGGCTACTAAGCTGGTAGCTACCCTCGCCAGAGGAGACACTCAAGCAGTTGCTGTCGGTAGTGGTTCTGGTGAGAGGAAGTTGTCAAGAGCCCTCATGGACACAGGCCTTAGTGACTCTGGAAGTGATTAAAAAGTGAAGCAGAATGAGTAGTGTAAGGGCAGTTGATGATAATTAGCTGTAGATGTAGCAGTGAAGCAGAGATGAAGCTGTGGAGAACAAGAATAAGACTATGAGCAATTGGAAAGAAACATATGATGGAAAACAAGATCTTTATACTTAATATCTGTAAACATAACAACATCGTAAAACTGTATGAGGAGTTTGAAGCCTCCAATTGGATATACTTGACTATAGAGTTGGTTTAGGAAGGTGATCTGGTTGATGACATCACCCAGAGTGTGAAATGTGAAGAACCCCAATCAGCAGTAATTATTCAAGACCTAGGCAGTGCCCTCTTTTACTTACACTCCATGGGGATTGTACACAGGGATTTGAAACCTGAGAATCTATTGGTCTACTGGAATGAAGGTGGCTTCCTGAAATTGAAGCAGGCAATCTTTGGGTTGGTTATGGAGATAATGGAAAATCTAAGGAGGACCTGTCAGTATTGTCAAGACATGACAACTTCCTTAGTGTTTGGTGATCTACACGATAAATGCACTCAGTATACACTGTAAAGTGGTTGGTGATAGGAAGAACATCCAGCCGTAGAAGGTTTGTCAAATAAAGGGTTAAGAGGACCTTCAGTTGTGTCGAAGACATGACAACCTCCCCTGTGCACAACTGTACATAAGTGTGACAACAAATCCCTGGCTTGTCTGGGAAATCAGTAGCCACTGCCTTTAGTGCTGACTTGGTCTATATAGACCTGTCCAACCTGTTGTTACACTGTTGTTGATGTTCCATGTCATCTGTGGATCCAGTGTGGAGGTGATATTATGTGTCCATGGACAGGAAGTTAGCAATAGGAGTCGTTCTGGAAATTAGGGGTGTCAGGATAGAGGGTGCAGTCTGGCTCGGGAAGAAGAAATAATGCTGAAATATCAATGTCATTATCAAAAATAGGTAAACAGCCTCAGATATCTCATGGGTCCTCTCCTATCATTGATCTTATCTATATGGTATATATCTGTGAAAGCCCTGTCCACCTAATCTCTGGCCAGAACATATTGACATATACCTGAGCACATGTGGCAAGTGCCTCTGTTTGACACAACAGTTCAAAAGTGAAGAGGGCTGCCATGCTGGTAGTTCTTCCACTTACATAACATCATTGACACTTATACTTCTGGCAAGGCCCCCTAGCCCCACAAAGAGCAAAATGGAAAAGCTAGTACATTATTGCCAGATGGTGAGCATAAGATCATTTTGGGATACAAGCATTACAGTGTCTTTATTTTAGTTGCACATCTGAAGTATAACTGTGCTAAATCTTCTTGGAAATATGTATCTTGTGAAAGATTAGCGCCCGCTCCAAGGAAAGATATATATCTTTCATTTGCCAAATACTAGTTCCATAAACCCGAAGTTTGCGAAGAGATTTTATCTTTTTTTTTCACCTGACTTCAGTAACAATAATATTGATACATACCTGTTGGCTGTTAAAAAAAGTTTCTTGAGATTCCTACATTTTCTGATTAATTCTATAAAACAGCCAGACTCAGACAGCAAAGAACGACTAAAAGAAATACATTATCAATGATTAAAATGCATAGCGACAAGCATGTTGTTGCTAATGTGACTAGTGGCATACGGCATTTTAAACCTGTATGTATAGACCTCCAAATCCTGATGGAGTGATATGGGTGTCATAGTGAACTACAGCATTTTAAACCTGGAGGAGCCCATCCCTCCATGATGTTACTCATCTAAACATCTCAGAACACTCATACATCATCTTCAAAAAAACACTATCCTTGCCATAAATTGAGTTAAACAGGCAATGATGTTAATGAAAAAAAAGTGACTAGAATTAGGAATGTGTGAAAGAGATTTTTATAACAGCTGTTATGCTTGCTTGAAACCATCTCTGTTTTTCTTCATTCAAAGTTTGATTAACTTAGGTATTAATTATTGGTATGAAAGATTGTTGCCAGCAGTAAACCTAGAAGTAGATGACAAGCAACATAGTTGGATAACAACAATAACCTCAATTAGTCTCACTTGGAGACAGTTGTTTCTGATAGGAGCCGTTCTGGAAGGTGTTCTGAGGACTCTACCTGTCCCAATAACCCACTCAAGGAGGAGGATTTGTGATTTTGTTTGCTAAAATCTGTTGCACCAATAATTAATACCTAAAATAGTCAAACCTTTGAATGAAGAAAAACATCAAGCAGTCACAAAAATCTCTTCTGCATATGCCCAATTCTAGCCCCCTTTCTTTCATTGACATCCCTTTCCAATTTGATGGTAGATCCAGTGTTTTAAACAATGGTGTTATAGGAGTATTCTGCAACATTTAGATGTGTCTGAGTGTTTGTCAGTTATTGAACATATGGGGGCTTTGATCTGGTTTTGGCAACAAATTTTACCATTAGAGAGCAGATATTATTATCTACAATTGAGGGTTGGCTGTAACAGTAGAGTGTCAGGTTAAATGCTTTGTGGCATTTTGTTAATATTCTGGATTCAAATACCACTGGGATCAACTTTGCCTTTCATCCTTCCAAAGTCAATAAAATAAATGTAGTGTAGTCAAATTTAATGGACTTTCCCTTCCCCCAAAAAATTGCTAGTGCCACAACAAAAAGCTCCCAGTCCACTCTGAAAGGTGATAGTGGTGGTGCAACAGTGAAAAACACCCAGTCCACCCTGTGAGGTGGTAGTAGCGGTTCCATAACACAAAGCACCCAGTCCACCCTGTAATGTGGTGGTGCTGGTGCTAGTGTCAAAACAAAAAGCACTCAGTCCATCCTGTAAGGTGGTGGTGGTAGTGCTGATGTCACAACAAAAAGCACCCAGTCCCTCTGTAAAGTGCTAATGCTAGTGCCGCAATAAAATGTGCCCATTACACACTATAAAGTGGTTGACATTAGGGAGGACTTCCAGCTAAGAAAACTAAGCCAAACAACAAAATATATGAGCTAGATGTGGTCATCTGACCAGCCTCACCTGCATATGTGACAGCCCATCTAAACCATGAAAATAGATGTTCAATGGTGATGATGATGATGTAGTGAGACAAGTAACCAATTCCTAGGCTCAATGTTTTTAGGTAATAATATCAGTGAAAGAAATAAACATGAGTACTGTTATAAAAAAAAACTTACATCCATCCAAGATCTAACTCCTGAAGACTCATACAGTTATTATTAATTATAGCCAAAAGCCCACTGCTACTGAGGGAGTGTGCTCGCCAAAAATCTAAACATTCTATGTGCCTGAAATAAAAGAAATGAAAGAATGGATATTAAAAGAAATTTAAAAAAATATAATAATGATTTTCAATTTAGGCACAAGGCCAACAAATTTTAGGGAGGGAAAAATCAATTAAATCAACCCCAGTATGCGGTTGCATTTTGGGGTGTTTTAAAGAGAAGGGACCCCAGTCCTATGATAGGACTGGGGTGCCTCTCTTGCCTAGTGGTTAGTGTGTTGGACTCACAATCTTATGATTGTGAGTCCAACACACTAACCACTAGGCAATGCACCTTCACATATATATAGGTATAAAGCCTCAGATTTATAGAAAGAAGAAATATTGATTTCTGAGGGACAAGGCCAGCAAATTTTGAGGGAAAAGCAAAATTAATTAAATTAACCCCAATACTTTACTGGCACCTTATTTTACTGACCCCAGAAAGATAAAAGGTCAGAGAGCGAGAGGGATGCAAGCTATATGGTGCTTGCTGGTGGGTATCCCACCATGAGAAAAGGAAGCGCTAAGTCATGGAGGTGATCTTGAAGCAAATGAGTGGTGTCTGACATATCGTGGGATGTATTTACACAGTCTAAATAACAGTACCTGGAATATTTGGCTATATACTCAGCAATTCTATCATAGTTTTCAATCTTGAAACAGCTCCCCAAGTTCAGCACCCTCAGCTTCAAACAGCCTCTGAAATTGTAAAGGATAAATGATGTGACTAAGAATATTGATTTAAAGAGGTTAGTTAGCCAAATAGGTAATTTTTCTTTTTCTTTCAACTCTTTTAATTTGACAACATGACTGGAACTGTTATTTTTCTCTAAAAATCTTATTTTTCAATTCTGCCCTGCCCGTCCCTTCAATCTTTCTAGTTTCTCATTCTTTCTTCTTCTGAAGGACTAGCGTCCAAAACGTTAAGACATGCTTCAAGCTATTTCAATTGTTAACCTAATATATTCCTTCCATATACTGAACCGATTGTGTTGTTATTTTTGTTTACCTTTTATATATATATAGTTTTAATGTAGCTGAGATTCTACAGGACTAGAACTGTTTCATTTTTAGAAATCATCAGGAATCTGGCTGTCCAAAATAAATGTTGTGGTATTTATATCTTTTCAGGTGGTAGGAGAGGGTGTGAGTGGGATGGGTGGAGGTCATTGGTTGAAAGAAAAGGGAATTCATTAAGGCTATAATTTATATTAAGAGTGACAAAGGCCAAGAGAATTCTATAAACCAGTTCAAATATTGGGTGCCTATCATTATTGTCATGTTTCTCTTAAGCTATATTTCAGGTGTCAACAAACACATTCACATACACACACACACATTTATATATATATATAAAATATACGCATATACAAACACATCTACACATATACTCATATATACACATATACATAAATACACATACACAAATATACAAATATATATATATATATATATACATATATGGTTGGTGTTAAGAAGGGCATCCAGCCGTAGAAAACCCGCCAGACAGTCCTATGCGAGCAAGACAACCACTCTTGCCTCAAGTGGGAAAACTCCCGTCCAAACCCATGCAAGCGTGGAATATGGACATTAAACGATGATGATGATGATGATATATACATTTATATATATATACATATATATATATCATCATCATCATCACCGTTTTACGTCCGTTCTTCCATGCTAGCATGGGTTAGACGGGTTGTCCTGTTGTGGGCAGTGTCTGGTCGGCTGACCATGCCTTGCTCATGCAGGAACTGATTTGGCTTGATTTCTACAGCTGGATGCCCTTCCTAACACCAACCTCATTTACAGTGAGTGCTGGGTGCTTTTTCGTGGTGCCTACACGTCCACTTTACAGTGTGGGCTGGGTGCTTTTTTGCCGTGGCACCTCCACGACCACCTTGCGGTGGGGGTGTGGGGGCATATTGTCGATATGCTTCAGCTTGTACCCATGGGAGGTTGGGTACTCTGTATTACTGCGTGACGCCAGAGGTCACGGTCGTGTGACATTGCCTTTGAGAGGTGTAATTGGGTAAGGTCGGCTTTTATCACCTCATCCCAGGTCATCTTGGGTCTCCCCACTCCGCGGTTTCCATCAACTTCTAGTGCTCTGCACCTTTTTATGCAGCTGTCATCCTTCATACGCATCACATGTCCATACCAGCGCAACCGCCTCTCCTGCACACAGCATTTGATTCCTCTTATGCTCAGTCTCTCTCTCAATTCATTTATGCTTTGTCGTTCACGTATATTACTGTTACACATCCATCGGAGCATGCAGGCTTCGTTTCTCTCTAATCTACGTAAGTCTTCCACCTTCAGCACCCAGATCTCACTACCATGCAACATCGCTGTTCGGATACACGCATCATACAGTCTGCCTTTCATTCTGAAGGAGAAACCTTTTGCAGCTAGCAGTGGTAGTAGTTCCCTAAACTTCTTCCATCCCATTCTTACTCTAGTTATTGTACTTTCTGAACACCCACCTCCGCTGCTAATTCGGTCACCTAGGTAGCAGAAGCTGTCTACTGTTTCTACAGAGCCCTCCCAGAGATTGGTGGTACTTGTCTCCTGTGGCTGTTTGCTGCTTGCTGTCCCAGTACAGCTGCTGCATGTGAAGCCTACATTCTTAATTAAGCTTCCTGAGATCCCGCTACATCTCTTGTGTACCCATTGTTTGCATTTGGGGCAGAGAACGGAGTTCCTACCTACACCTTTCCTACATACTGAGCAAGGCCATTTCCCTGTGGGGATCTGGGTTCTGTTTTCTCGTCTACTTACAAGGACCTTAGTCTTTGTCATGTTGACTTTGAGACCCTTTCTTTCTAGTCCCTGCTTCCAAGTTTGGAATTTATTGTCTAGTTCTACCATAGATTCGGCTATGAGTGCGAGGTCATCAGCATACAGGAGTTCCCATGGGCATCCGGTCTTAAACTCCTCTGTTATTGCCTGCAGGACTATGATGAACAAGAGGGGGCTAAGAACAGAGCCCTGGTGGACCCCAACCTGTACGCTAAATTCCTTGCTATACTCATTGCTAATCCTAACTTTGCTGACTGCTCCCCTATACATGGCTTGTACCGCTTTCACAAGCCATTCATCTACTCCTAGTTTTCTAAGAGCCCACCAGATTACAGCACGTGGAACTCTGTCAAAGGCTTTCTCAAGGTCGACAAATGCCAAGTAGAGTGGCTTACTTTTAGCTAGGTACTTTTCCTGTAATTGCCTCACAAGGAAGAGGGCATCAGTGGTGCCTCTTCCTGGTACAAACCCAAATTGCATCTCGTCTATTTTCACCCGGTCCCTAATCAACTGTGCTATAACTCTTTCTGTTACTTTCATGACCTGGTCCATCAACTTTATACCTCTATAGTTTCCTCTATCTAGTGCATCGCCTTTACCTTTGTAGCAGTTGACAATGATGCTACTGCACCAATCTTTTGGTATGACACCTTCTAGTATTACCTGGTTAACAATACGTGTGGTTATAGTGTGACCTACAGACCCAGATGCCTTCAGCATCTCGGCAAAATATACCCGATGGACCGGTTGCCTTCCCCATCTTCATATCTTTGATTGCCTTACTTACTACGCTGCTGCTGACTTGTACTGCTGGCCCCTCTATAGGGTCTACTTGGGGTAGGGTCTCTTCTTCCCATGCATTCTCCTCATTTAGTAATCTATCATAATGACTCTTCCATGCATCTTTCTTCTCAGCACTTGTGAGGGCAAGCTCACCTTTATCATTCCGGATACACTTCTCTCCAATGACATCACAACTCTCTCTGACACACTGCCTCGCAATCTTGAATACCTCCTGTTTCTGGTCCTCACGTTGCAAAACATGCTTGAATTTTCTATCCTCTGCTTCCCTCCTAGCTAAGTATACTTGTCGCCTAGCTTCCCTCTTGGTCTCTATGTAATGTACCCTGCTCCCACCGTTTTTCCATTCTTTCCATGCCTGTCTCTTGGCCTTAACTGCCTCATCTACCTTATTGTTCCACCACCAAGTCACTCTCCTCCTGCTTGAGGTCTTACTCCAGCCACAGACCTCATCCGTCGCCTCTAGTAAATTATTTTTTAGGAACTCCCAGTTCTCTTCTACATTGAATGTCTCTATCTGTTCTTCTTTACTGTCGTAGGCGTTGAGTAAAATATCTTTAAATCTGTTACTGGTTGAGGGGACTTTCAGCTTCCAGATCTTTCTTCTTCAGGTTGGCCTCTGTTTCCAGGTTCGTCTAGTTCTGACCGTGAGGTCGCTGACAACTAAGCTATGTTGGGATGTACATTCCTCACTAGGGAAGGCTTTTGTGTTTACGACCGTTCATCTGTCACGTCCTCTGATGAGGATAAAATCTATCTGACTAGAGTGCTCCCCTGATCTATAGGTGATCAGGTGGTTGTCGGGTTTTTTAAAGTTTGTGTTACATATCGACATGTAATTGGCGTCGCAGAATTCTAGAAGTCTGAATCCTTCCTCATTTCTTGTGCCAACCCCATGGCCCCCATGTACTCTATTGAAGCCGTCGCAGTGTTTACCTACGTGTCCGTTAAAATCTCCTGTGATGATTAGGAAGTCATTGTCGTCTGTTAGAGCAGTAGTGTGCATTAGGGACTCGTAAAACCTATCCTTAAGTTCGTCTGGCAGTCCCGATTGGGGTGCGTAAGCTGATATTATTGTGGTAATTGTTTTATTCAGGACTAGTCTGAGTTTAATGATTCTTGCATTTACCCTGTACACTGAGATTACTTTATCTACCCACTTGTCAGCTAGTAGTATACCTACACCACCCATCCCATCGTCATTTCCCACCCAGAAAAATTTGTAGCACCGACTTTTTCCTACCAGGACTCTGGCAGACTCTCCTCTCCATCTAGTCTCTTGCACACAGCATACATCAATTTCCTTTTGCTCTAGCATTTCTACGATTTCTCCTGCTCTTCCTTTCATTGAGCCTACATTGATGGTACCAACTCGGAGTTTTGGGCATTTGTCGACACTCGTAGGGAAGGGTCTCTGGGTTATATATATATTTATTAAAATAACAGATTAAATTTTAAGCAAAGAATCGCTGCTTTCACCCTTAACGGGATCTTCTGAATATATATATAGGAAAATGTATGACCCCGACGGCAGAGCTCAAGCCGTTTCAACGGCTATTTCTGGACCAGAAATAGCCGTCGAAATGGCTTGAGCTCTGCCATCGGGGTCATACTTTTTCCTATTTTCCACTCTACTACCCTAAGTATTGAGTACTGTGGAGCATTATGGTTCATCTGGTTCCCTACCACAATTCCTTTGTTATATATATATGTGTGTGTGTGTGTGTGTGTGTGTGTGTGTGTGTGTGTGTTTATATGTATATATATATAATGTCACTGGACCGAGATCTTTGGCGCTACACAGTTATACAGAAGACCCACCTTGCCTAAGTACAAAGCGAAACCTACAGTCAGTAGGCACCTCTAACAAAATACACCCCCGTCCCACTACGCCCACCCCATCCACACCACCCCCTTAAATGTGAAGTTATGTTGTACCACAACATCCAGTCCGAAACAAATGAGGTCATGTAGGTGTCACGACAAAAAAGCACACAGTCCACACTGTAATGTGGCCGTGTAGGTAACACGGTAAAAACCTCCCAGTACACACTGCAAACGTGGTTGGTGTTGGGAAGGGCACCCAGCCATAGAAAACGCGCTAGACGTGTAGGTGTCACGACAATAAAACACACAGTCCATGCTGTAATGTGGCCGTGTAGGTAACACGGTAAAAACCTCCCAGTCCACACTGTAAACGTGGTTGGTGTTAGGAAGGGCATCCAGCCGTAGAAAACCCGCCAGACAGTCCTGAGCAAGACAACCAATCTTGCCTCAAGTGGGACAATTCCCGTCCAGACCCATGCTAGCGTGGAAAATGGACCTTAAACGATGATGATGATGATGATGATATGTATGTGTGTATACGCATGTATATGTATACACATGTGTTTGTATATATATATATATATATATATAAATTAATAAAAACAATGAATAAAAACAAAGAACAAGTTCCTTATATTAAAAAATTCATCATTTTACGATCGTTTCTAGGATATATATGTGTGTTGGTATGTATATCATATAGATCTATGTAAAAATTTTACAAACTATCAGAGGAAATATACATACCTTCACATATATATGCTGTCTTCAGAAATAATTGTTTCTACGTTAGGCACAAGGCCAACAATTACCCAGTGTATTACTGGTACTTTATTTTATCGACCCCGTAAGGATGAAAGGCAAAGTTAACCTCGGCGGGATTTGAACTCAGAATGGCAAGGGCCGCTGTCTTCAGAAATAATGATATTTGTTTATTGAAAAAAAAACAACAAAGATTTAATATAATAGGTCTGTTTGGGAACAGGTTTTGAATTGACCAATAGAAAAGTAGTAAGAGGTCAAGTTGATAGAATAGTAGTAGTAGAAATTTAATTTAGGGGTAGAGGAATGCAGACTTAAGTTTTGAATGGAAAGAATACTTTGAATGAAAAGAATACTTTGGGGATGAAAAGAGGTCAAGCCGGTGAAGGGTACACGAAAATTTGATGTTATTAAAGAATAATGTTAATGTTAAAACCGAAGGAGAATAAAATTTTAGGGTAAAGGTGTTAGTGAGAAATACCAATCTTATTTAAAACACAAGGAATTTAGATCTATAACAAGAAATTAAATTAATTGATAGGTATACTTATAGGGATAAATTTATATTAATTCATATGGATGTGATAAATAAGAATTAGGTGTTATTAAAGAATGTTGTTAAAAACGAAGGAAAATAGAATTTTTGGATAAATGTATTAGTGAGAAATACCAATCTTATATAGACTACAAGGAATCTAGATTCATAACAGGAAATTAAATTAATTTATATGTATACTTTTAGGTATTAATTTTAGGAAAAGAGAGCTGTAAGAGGGAAATAAAATTATGAAGTTCTCTGTAGTAAAGTACTAATTATAAGTTAACTAAATTAAAAAAAATAATTATAATAATATGTAAAATATAAGTGTAAGGTGTATATTAATTAGGTTTATAATATTTGAAAGTTCTTCTAATTCTATGATTGCAAGATATAATTAATTCTTGTCGCTTATTTAATAGGATATCCTTAGATTTCATTATTTAAAAAAGTTCCTGGGAGCATAATCTACACTCTTATCTGTTATTTTGATAAGGGGTGGCCCTTTTGAGCACACTCCAATTCGTTTTTCTATAATTATTAATTGTTTCAGCCAAGGATGTTGTATTAGCTAATGCAGCATTTTTAAACCTATGTTTGTGGATATTAAATCTTACTTTAAATTGGTTAGACGTAGCTCCTATATATAAATAAGTTGAGACCTTAGTGCTAATTTTACATTTATATACTATGTTATTAATAAGACAATTTCCCTTTAATGGGCAATTACTTTTGTTTCTATAGTTACAACCATTCGTGAATGTTATATCAGGGGAGTTAGTCAAATTTGGTGTGGAATTTACTCGACTTGTTATATGTGAAGGAGATGGTGGTTTGTTGCGGTTTCATCATCATCATCATCATTTCATTTTACGTCCACTTTTCCCTACTTGCAAGGGTGGGACATGGCTTAGTGGTTAGAGCATTGGGCTTGCAATCAAAAGGTTGTGAGTTCAATTCTCAGACCGGGTGATGTGTTGTTTCCTTGAGCAAGACACTTTATTTCACATTGCTCCAGTTTACTCAGCTGTAGAAATGAGATGATAGGACTGGGATCCATATCATTCCACTGTAAAGTAGACGTGGAGGTGCCACGGGAAAAAAAGCACCCAGCACTCACTGTAAATGAGGTTGGTGTTAGGAAGGGCATCCAGCTGTAGAAATCAAGCCAGAATCAGTTCCCGTCCCACCCTTGCAAGCAGGAAAAGTGGACGTAAAATGAGATGATGGTTTATTTTAGTATTATGGTTGGTTTGATGTGTTGGTGGTATATTCGTGGGTTTTTTTACATTTATATGCATTGTAAATTCTATCGTATTTTCAAAACAAAACAAAATCCTTCTTCTTCCTATAAATTCTTTTAAATATATTTACTTCGAAAACTCTAAACTAACGCTCCTACTATCTTCTCCCCCTCCCCTACTTCATGAGGGTTCGCGGTCAGCCACCCCAATCTACATCATGCGGCCAACCCTCCCCCCCCATCTCTCTCTCTCTCTCTCTCTATCTATATATATATAAGATAAACCCTTCAAGTAAATCACATTCGCCAAATTCATCGCTGCTTTCTTCACGGTATATCATGTAACGTAATGTACACATTTTTCTACCATTTCCACACTCCATTCGTATCCAATCCAACCCTCCGACAATTCTATAGCATTTTCTCTTCCCCGAATTCAATCTTGCCAAATCCTACTGTAGTTTTGTCGTATTTTCCAAAACAAATCTGTATTTTTTGTTATTGCTTGTTAAATACGAGGTTTTTGTCGTATTATACAAAACAAATCTTGTATTTTTGTTATCGCTTGTTAAATACGAGGACCTCATTCAAACCTTACCTTCTCGCTAACACAACCTTAATTCCTTAATTCTATCGTATTTTCAAAACAAAACAAAATCCTTCTTCTTCTTATAAATTCTTTTAAATATATTTGTGACTTCGAAAACGCTAAACTCCCGCTCCTACTATATGATGGATGGACTACGGAATTCTGGAGAGTGGAAGAGAGAAAAATCTGGACGCTCAGCGACAATGCCAAAGATAAAGACAAATTCACCTCGTGGACGAGAATGCGAGCACTCCTCTTTGTTTCGGCCGCGGATGGCTAACATAACCCCATCTCCCCCCGCTCCCACCCTCCAAACGCAATCCAAAACTTCAGAGTTGGTACCATGAATGTAGGCACCTTAAAGGGTCGCTCTAACGAGGTTGTAGAAATGCTCGAACGTAAGGAGGTCGATGTTTGTTGTATTCAAGAGACCAGGTGGAGGGGTGGGTCTGCTAGATTCATTGAGGGTAAAAAACGATGCTATAAGCTTTTCTGGGTGGGAAATGACGATGGGCTGGGTGGAGTAGGAATCATGGTAGCAGAAAAGTGGGCAGTTAAGATAATAGACGTAAATAGAGTGAACGACAGAATAATTAAAATAAGACTTGTCCTCAATAGAACTACGGTGACAGTAATATCTGCGTACGCACCCCAATCTGAACTGCCCGGCACTATAAAAGACAGATTCTATGAGACACTGATGCTCACTACTTCCCAAATAACCGACAGTGACTATATAATTATTGCAGGTGACCTAAATGGTCACGTTGGACAACATTGTGACGGCTACGACGAAATCCATGGAGGCTATGGGTTTGATACTAGAAATGAGGAAGGCTCCAGAATCCTGGAATTCTGTGACGCAAATAACCTAACTATCTGTAACACTAACTTCAAAAAATGTGACAATCACCTGATCACCTATAGATCCGGGGAACACACAAGCCAGGTAGATTATATCCTTACCAGAAGACGTGACAGAGTGTCTGTTGTAAACACTAAATCCCTCCCCCATGAAGAATGCACCTCTCAACATAGACTGATAATTAGCGACCTAATAGTCAGGACGAGACGTACTAGACAACAGAAGAGGACTATCCTCAGGAGAAAAATATGGAAGCTAAAGGACCCCACAGCCAGAAATAAATTTAAAAGCATACTACTTGATGCTTTCGACAGTAAGGAAGAGCAATTAGAGTCGTACAATATAGAGGAACAGTGGGAATTCCTGAAAGCAAACCTGCTGATGGCGACAGACGAAGTCTGTGGCTGGAGCAGGCCTGTAGGCAGGAGGAGAGTAACATGGTGGTGGAACAGTAAGGTGGAGGGGTCAATTAAGGCCAAAAAGCAGGCTTGGAAAGTATGGCGGGATGGGGGAAGTAGAGAAGACTATCAAGTGGCCAGGAGGGAAGCTAGGAGACAAGTGTACTTCGCAAGAAGGGAAGCAGAGGAAAGAAAGTTCAAGCATGTTCTACAATGCGAGGACCAAAAACGTGAGGTGTTCAGGATTGCTAGGCAATGTGTCAAGGAAAACCGTGATATTGTCGGGGAGAAGTGTGTACTTAATGATGACGGCGTACTTGCCATCACCGACGCTGATAAGAAGGTAGCTTGGAAGTGTCACTATGAAAGGCTACTAAATGAGGAGAATAAATGGGAGAAAGACAGTCTCCCCCACATCGACCCAATAGAGGGACCGGCAGTGTTAGTCGAGAGTAGTATAATAAGTAAGGCAATCAAGGATATGAAGACGGGTAAGGCAGCTGGGCCTTCGGAAATAGTTGCTGAGATGCTGAAGGCATCTGGCACGGTGGGACACACCATGGTCACCCAGATAGTTAACTAAGTCGTACAGAATGGGGTTGTTCCGAAGGACTGGCGTAGCAGCATCATCGTTAACTGTTATAAGGGTAAAGGAGATGCCCTAGATAGGAGTAACTATAGAGGCATTAAATTAATCGACCAGGTCATGAAGGTCACGGAAAAAGTAATAGCGCAACTAATCAGAGAGAGAATTGACCTCGATGAAATGCAGTTCGGGTTTGTGTCAGGCAAAAGTACCACAGATGCTCTTTTCATTGTACAACAACTACAGGAGCAGTACCTAACTAAAAGTAAACCCCTATACTTAGCTTTTGTCGACTTGGAGAAAGCCTTCGACAGAGTCCCCCGTTCCATTATCTGGTGGGCTCTAAGAAAACTAGGTGTTGACGAATGGCTTGTGAGAGCTATACAAGCCATGTATAAAGAAACAGTCAGCAAGGTTAGAATTAACAATGAATATAGTGAAGAGTTTAGCGTAAAAGTTGGCGTCCATCAGAGCTCTGTTCTCAGCCCCCTACTATTTATTATTGCCCTTCAGGCTATAACAGAGGAGTTCAAGACCGGCTGCCCATGGGAACTCCTATACGCAGACGACCTAACACTCATAGCTGAATCAATGGCCGAGCTAGAGAAGAAATTCCAAACATGGAAGCACGGCCTAGAATCAAAAGGCCTTAAAATTAACCTGGCTAAGACCAAAGTTCTAGTTTGTAGGAAAGAAAATAAGGCGGCGGTCCCTTCCGGGAAGTGGCCATGCTCAGTGTGTAGGAAAGGAGTAGGTAGAAACTACATTTTGTGTCCGAAATGCAAAGTATGGGTGCATAAAAGATGTAGTGGGATCACAGGTAAGCTAACTAAGAACATAGATTTCACATGTGGCCGGTGCTCTGATGCAATAAGTAGCAGCAAGTGCCCACAAAATACTAGCTCTTTCAACTGCGCAGAGGGCTCTATAGAAATAATGGACAGCTTCCGTTACCTGGGTGACAAAATCAGCAGTGGGGGAGGGTGCTCTGAAAGTACAGTAGCTAGAGTCAGAACTGGATGGAAAAAGTCCAGAGAGCTTATACCACTATTAGCCGCTAAAGGGTTCTCCCTAAAAATGAAAGGCAGGTTGTATGATGCCTGCATACGAACAGCAATGTTGCATGGCAGTGAGATCTGGGCATTGTGTGCAGAGGATATACGCAGACTAGAGAGGAACGAAGCTTGCATGCTCCGCTGGATGTGTAATAGTAATATACGTGAACGGCAAAGCATAAACGAACTAAGGAAAAAATTAGAAATAAGAGGGATCAGATGTTGTTTACTCGAGAGAAGGCTACGTTGGTATGGACACGTGATGCGCATGAAAGACGATAGCTGTATAACAAAGTGCAGGGCAATAAAGATAGACGGTAGCCACGGAATAGGCAGACCCAGAAAAACCTGGGACGAGCTGATAAACTCCGACCTCACACACTTACACCTCTCCAAGACAATGTCACTGGATCGAGACCTTTGGCGGTACTCAGTAATAGAGAAGACCCGCCTTACCTAAATACATAGTAAAACCTACTACAGTCAGTAGGCATCTCTAACAAAATACACCCCCGTCCCACCACCCCCACCGTATCCACACCGCCCCCTTCTATGTAAAGTTATGTTGGTGCCACACCATCCAGGCCGAAACAAATGAGATCGTGTAGGTGTCACGACAAAAAAACACACAGTCCACGCTGTAATGTGGCCGTGTAAGCAACACGGTAAAAACCTCCCAGACCCACACTGTAAATGTGGTTGGTGTTAGGAAGGGCATCCAACTGTAGAAAACCTGCCAGACAGTCCTATGCGAGCAAGACAATCACTCTTGCCTCAAATGGGAAAACCCCCGTCCAAACCCATGCAAGCATGGAACACGGATGTTAAACGTTGATGATGATGATGATGATGATGATGATGATGTACACACTTATATTTTGTTGTATATTTTTGGTAGTGGAGTAGGAAAATTTGACAGTTGATCTATTTAAAATTTGATGATATTTATGGTTTGGCGGGAAGTTTTTCTCTAGGATAGTAAAAAATTTTGGGGGATATTATCTTTAATTTGTAAAGAAAATTTTTAAAATTTATCTTGACTCTGTTTTCCTATGATTTTCATCGAAAATTTTTGAATGCATCTTCTCTTTTCATGATATTTGGATTACATTGAGTTCTTCATACGGATTGGACACTACCATATATTTTGGTAGATTTATCTATATATATTTCATTTCTGAATTTGTTTAGCAAGATTCTTTATCTGAAAACGTGTGTTGAAACCGATATTGTTATACTTTGGGAGGGTCATGTTGCTAATAAGAAACACACGCACCAGTTGCTTTCACTTCAATTTATTATAATAAATTTATAAATTTCCGGTTGGTTGGTTCCACAACCAGATGATTGTTTATATATTGTCAAAGTTCTTTTGTCACACATTCTGTGACCTCTTCAGTGACTGGGGATTCTTTTCTTTGTTTTTGTGCCTCTCCTCATGAATGGAACAGCAACATCACAACTTACAATTAAGGACAAAATGAAAACACACACGCACATAGAAAAAACAACCAACCAGTGACATGTAAATAAACAAATAAATAAACGAATATAAACACACACAGACACCTGGATGTAACACATGCGCAAACTAAGCACACAACACACACACAAAAACAAGATGGCGTAGGACAGAACAAAAGAGAGGCACAAAAACAAAGAAAAGAATCCCCAGTTACTACTGAAGAGGTCACAGAATGTGTGACGAAAGAACTTTGACAATATATAAACAATCATCTGGTTGTGGAACCAACCAACCGGAAATTTATAAATTCCTAAATTTATAAATTTATTATAATAAATTGAAGTGGAAGCAACTGGTGCGCGTGTTTCTTATTATCTCTCTCTCTCTCTCTCTCTCTCTCTATATATATATATATATGTATATATATATATATATATATATATATATGTGTAGAGGCTATATTAATTTGTTGGGATACATCAAGCTAAATATTTTTATAACTGATATAAAGCACTCAACAAATTATTGGAGTAAATATACAATATATTAACAAATGGAAACTATATTTATAAAACCATATTTATTTCATTATACATATTTCAAGGGCCACCAAAGCAAACTATAGTGCGCTTTCATCAGATAAAATATAATATAGGTTAGTTTTATAAATAAATATTGACATACCCTTAAAAAATGCAACCATTCTGGTTGGAATACATATGTATTTTTTTGTGGTTTATGCTTTGGATATATTCCAATGAATGAATTTTTTGAATTTTTTAAATGCTAACACGTTATAGGAAAAAAATTTAAGTTTTAACAGTCATAACTGTATGACAGGCTGAGTTATGATTTTATAACTTGATATAAAATAACATAAAATTCATGCTATAATTACACTGTTAAGATGGATAATTAAAATTTTTTAACATCTTAACTTTATAACATTTAATCCTTAGAGCTATCTTAATTATTATTGATTGCTAGCAATTTCCTTACGCTCTATTGCTATTACATATAAGTGATTATTCTTCGGCAAACTTTCAGAAATTCCATGAGCTTAGAAATATTCAAATATTTTAAACTTAAAATTTTTTTAAAATAATTAATTAATTAATTAATTAATAATAAAAAAATTATATTTGGTTTTTTAATAATAACATATTTTTTAATAATATATATTCTTTAATAATAATATATAGGTCTCAACTTTAATAATATAACATACACATTTAAGCATTTAAACTATGGATTGAATTGATAAATTATTAATTAAACATTTAATCAAATTTATTAATTAAACATTAGATAAATTCTTCAACTTAGCTTTATCCATTTTTTATTAGTATCTGTTATTGGTTGTTATTAGTATTCATCCACGCTATATTGTTTCTTCGCATCCTCCCTTAAAAATTACGCTATTCTCTCTCACTAAAATATACTCAGGTTTCTCTCTTTCTTTCTTTCGTTTTTCCCTATTCCAACGGCTTAATTTAAATATACTGTTTTTTTAATAATATATATTCTTTAATAATATAATTTTTAATAATATATATTCTCTAATAATAATATAATTTTTCTACTTTTGGCACAAGGCCAGCAATTACCCAGTACATTACTGGTACTTTATTTTATCGACCTCGTAAGGATGAAAGGCAAAGTTAACCTCGGCGGGATTTGAAATCAGATCATAAAGGGACATAACTCTTTGCGTCAAAGCATGGCTTCCGACCCTCTACTGATACTGCCAATCCACCGAACATACACATTTAAACATTTAAACTACGGATTGAATTGATAAATTATTAATTAAACATTTAATAAAAAATTATTAATTAAACATTAGATAAATTCTCCAACTTAACTTTATTATTGTTTTTATCTATTTTTTTTATTAGTATCTGTTATTAGTTGGTATTCATCCACATTATATATTTTTGATTAGTATCTGTTATTACTTGTTATTGATTTATCCATCCTACGGTATTCATCCACTCTATATTTATTTTCTTCATCTCTTCCCTCAAAATTACGCTATTCTCTCTCACTAAAATATACTCAGGTGTCTCTCTTTCTTTCTTTTTTTCCTTCGATTTTTCTCTTTCTTTTCTTTTTTTTCCCTATTCCAACGGCTTAATTTAAATATACTGTTTAAACCTTTCCAACACTAATTTGCCAACAATAAATCTAATAACTCCACTACCCAGGATATTCCAACCAGAATGGTTGCATTTTTTAAGGGTATGTCAATATTTATTTATAAAACTAACCTATATTATATTTTATCTGATGAAAGCGCACCATAGTTTGCTTTGGTGGCCCTTGAAATATGTATAATGAAATAAATATGGTTTTATAAATATAGTTTCCATTTGTTAATATATTGTATATATATATATATATATATATATATTTGTGTGTATGTGTGTATGTGTGTGTGTATATATATATATGTATATATATATATATATATATATATATATATATATGTATATATATGTGTATATATATATGTGTGTGTGTATGTGTATATATATATACATGTATTTGTATATATGTGTATATATATATATATGTATACATGTATGTATGTGTGTGTGTATATATATATGTGTATATATATATATATATATATATGTATATATATATGTATATATATATATAAATGTATATATATATATAAATGTATGTATATATAAATATATGTATATATATATATATATATATATATATATATATATATATATATATATTTGTGTATGTGTATTTATGTATATGTGTATATATGAGTATATGTGTAAATGTGTTTGTATATGTGTATATTTATATATATATATATATATATATATATATAAATGTGTGTGTGTGTATGTGAATCTGTCTGTTGACACCTGAAATATAGCTTAAGAGAAACATGACAATAATGATAGGCACCCAATATTTGAACTGGTTTATAGAATTCTCTTGGCCTTTGTAACTCTAAGTAGAGCTTTAAAGAATTAGCTTTTAAAGAATTTCCCTTTTCTTTAAATCTATCAACCATGACCGACCCCCAACCATCTTATAGACACTTGAAATATAGGCATTGTTAGCTTAAGAGAAACTTAAAAATAAGGAGTGGCACCCCAATTTAGAACTTGTTTATAGAATTCTTTCTGCCTAAATATAAATTATAGCCTTAAAGAATTAGCTTTTAATGAATTCCCTTTTCTTTCAACCAATGACCTCCACCCATCCCACTCCCCACCCTCTCCTACCACCTGAAAATATATAAATACCACAACATTTATTTTGGACAGCCAGATTCCTGATGATTTCTAAAAAATGAAACAGTTCTAGTCCTGTAGAATCTCATATACATTAAAACTTTTATACTCTGCTATATATTGAGTACCTTACTTAGTGTGGTTACCTCCGATTCAACCCGGAATAACTTACTATATATATATATATATATATATATATATATATATATATATATATATATATGATGATGATGATATATATATATATATATATATGAAAGAGTCGGGACCGCAACAGCTGAGCTCTTTCATATTACCACTATTCAGGTCAGTAATGGTCTAACAGGTTTTTACTGAATCCACTTTGATATATATATATATATATATATATAAGTTATTCCGGGTTTAATCGGAGGTAACCACAATAAGTAAGGTACTCAATACATAGCAGTGTATAAAAGTTTTAATATAGACGAGCTTCTACAGGACTAGAACTGTTTCATTCGTGAGAAATCATCATATACATCATCATCATCATCATCGTTTAACGTCCATCTTCCACGCTAGCATGGGTCTGGACAGGAATTGTCCCACTTGAGGCAAGATTGGTTGTCTTGCTCAGGACTGTCTGGCGGGTTTTCTACGGCTGGATGCCCTTCCTAACACCAACCACGTTTACAGTGTGGACTGGGAGGTTTTTACTGTGTTACCTACACGGCCACATTACAGCGTGGACTGTGTGTTTTTTTGTCGTGACACCTACACGACCGCATTTATTTAGGACTGGATGTTGTGGTACCAACATAGCTTTACATCGAAAGGGGTGGTGTAGATGGCGGTTGGGGTAGGGGTTGTGAGACGGGGGTGTATTTTGGTTAAGAGGTGCCTACTAACTGTAGGTTTCGCTTTATATATATACATATATATGGCAACATGAATGGAGCTGTTCTTTTTCTCTAAAAACCTTTTTTTTCCAATTCCACCCTGCCCATCTCGTCAATCTTTCTAATTTCTCATTCTTTCTTCTGATGAAGCTAGCTGTCAAAACGGCAGGAGCTCCGCCATCGGGGTTCTGACTCTTTTCCTATATATATATATATATATATATATATATATATATATATATATATATATTATAGAATGGAAAACGAAAAATCAGTGATGCATTGGAACTCAATTTATTGCGTGTTACAATTGTTTCCCCAGCAAACAGCTCGAGGTGCAATCTGTGTGTGGATCGACCTGACTCTAGACTCACAGGTTCTTCAGACACGTCTATTGATTTTGGAGCATATCCTCTTTTCATTTTCCATTCTATAATACTCTGCTCCGTAAGAGCATAGAGTGCTCAACTGGCATACCGCCTATGGAAGCATCGTAGCTACCATTAGACATATATATATTATATATATATACAGGGTGTCACCAAAAAAGGTATACACACTTTCATTACCTGTACAGGCAATATTCATTAGAATACATTTTTTGGGACACCCTGTGTGTATATATATATGTATATATATATATATATATACATAAATGTTTGTATTTTCGTTGTTGTAGTGGCTTTTGTGGCAACTTGTCTCCAGTCGCAATTGTCACTGTGTCACACCCCTAACGTATTGTTATTACTCTGAGCTATAATTTATCGATACCTCCTCATTGAGTGCTTTGTGCCAAACTCAGAAGATTGATTTTGAAAAATGCTAATTGCTGCTGCAACTTCGATTTTACTCACTATTATTATTATTGCTGTTCTTTCAGTCTCAGTCATTGATGTTATTTAACTGGAAAGTTTGTTGGAATGAATATCAAGCCACTAGCTGCAGCCTCAGATATTCAGGACGTATAAGAGGGTTCTTGCTGTTCCAAAAAACGGGGCTGGACTAATCTTCTTTAACCATCCTTGGAAACTCCTTGAGATAGTACCTAGTGCTCCTATGACAATCGGGACACCTTGATCTCATGGCAGTTCCAAATCCTTTTTAACTCCCACTTTAAATCCTGGTATCGGTTAATTTTCTCCCTCTACTTTTCTTGCATTCTCGTGTCAAATGGGCAGGCTACATCTACAATCAGGCACAATCTTTTTTCCTTGTCAAAAACCACTAGGTCAGGCCTGTTGTGTTCTAATTTCTTGTCCGTCTGTATCCTAAAATCCCATAGCACCTTCACTTGATCGTTTTCTATCACCAACTCTGGCTTATGCTCATACCTCTTCTCAGAATGTGGTAAATTGTTTAGTTTGCATAGGTGCCAGTGAATCACCTTTCCTATCATATCATGTCTCCAGCCTTTATAGTGAGTCTGGGCTAGGTGTTTACACTCAGATACAATGTGAGCCACAGTCTCCTCTCTCTCTCCACAGATCCTACACAGTGAGCTGGCCTCCTCCTTGTCAATATAGTGTTTCACCTACTTCGTTCTGAGGGCTTGCTCTTGTGCAGCCATTAGCATTCCTTCTGTAGATTTTTTAAGGTCACTTTTTAACCAGTTCCATGTCTGTGGATCTCTGAATTCTGTTTTCTTAAAGAAGGAGCTATGAAGGGATTTTTCATGAAGGTTGCTCCTCCTCCCTGCTGTTATTTCTTCCTTGGACATCCCCTGGTCTATTGTCTTCTCCTTCAGTACAATTTTGAGCATTGGCTCCCTACTGTCACCTACATATTTGTGCAGACTGTTTTTCTCCATCTGAACACAGTCCTCTATGCTGATAAGACCTCTTCCACCTTCAGATCTCTTTAAGTAGAGTCTATCAACATCACTCCTCTTGTGAAACATGTTGTAGATAGTCATTAGCTTCCTAGTCTTTCTATTCATTTCTTTTTGTTCGGTAACATTCCATTTCAGAATTCCCGCACTGTACCTAATAATAGACACAGCTCGGGAATATACTGCACTTATGATTCCTACTATTTAGATGTGATTTTAGTATGTTCCTTACTCTCCTTATGTATTCAGATCTTATCAATTCCTTCATTTTTTTGTTCTTGATGTCATCTGCCTCCAGAACAACTAAATATTTGTATCCCTCTTCAGTGTCAATTTCCTTTATCATCTCACCTGTTGGTACCTGGATTCCGTTGCTTCTGCTCAATTTATCCTTCTTCATCATTAGGACTCCACACTTATTAACACCAAATTCCATACATATATTATTGCTGAAAATACGGACAGGGTCAACAAGTACATCCAACTCCTTCTCACTCTTCCCAAAGAGTTTAAGATCGTCCATGAATAGGAGGTGGTTGATGGTAAGCTCTCCTCTTCCCAGCTTGTATCCTGCTCTCACTTTTCGTAATATATAGGACAAGGGTATGAGGGTAAGAACGAACAGCAAAGGGTACAAACTATCTCCTTGGAAGATACCTCTCTTGATCTTCACGCCTCCCAAGGATTCTCCATCTGATGTTAGCTCTGTTTCCCAGGACTTCATACTTTTACTTAATAGCTGTCTGATGTTGTCTGCTACCTTGAAGATCTTTAGGCTTTTGGTTATCCAAGAATGAGGTACCATGTCGAATGCCTTTTTGTAATCTATCCATCAGCATGGCCTCAGCCGGATGGCTGAAACAGGTAAAAGAGTAAAAGAGTATCCCATGGCAAGACCAATATGCCTCCTCTTGCAATTCCTCATTACCATCTTATCAATAAGTAACTGGTCTTTTGTACCATGGGACTTCTTCGGCATCCTTTCTGTTCATCCAGTAACAAGTTGTTTATGTGGAGGTGGTAGTAGATGTCCTCAGACACAATGCTTATTAACAGTTTCCACATTACTGACAGACATGTGATAAGCCTATAGTTGGTAACCTCATTATCCTTGATTCGGTCTTTCATTACCAGAACTGTGGTACCTTTTGTCAACCACTTTGGTACTTCACCCGACATCAAGCAGTCATTGAACATGGCTGTCAGTTTTGGGTGGAGGGATGTTCTATTTTTTATCCAATATCCTTGCACACCATCTGGGCTTGGTGATTTCCAGTTGGTTAGTTTTTGGCCTGCCCTTTAAGAGTTTCAGCTGTGATACTCAAATCAGGTCGTTGGTGTGCTTGTTCACTAATCTCCTTTTGAACTGTCTTAATCCACACTGCCTGACTATTATGTTCAACATCCTGCACCCATATTCCTCTCCAGAATGTCTTAGTCTGTTCAGCCTCAGGAATCACATCATTACCTCTTTCTTTCTCTTCAAGCTGTTCAAACAACATCTTCTGGTTGTTGTCAAACATGTGGTTCTGTCTATACTGACTAACTCTGTTCTAATACCGCCTAATCTTTGCATTTTTTGCTACAATGCATTGCTTCAGTTACTCTATGATAACATTTAGCTCTTTTCCCCTAGTTTTGTATTTTGTAGAGTAGAGGAAACCTGTTGGTGGTAGAGAGGAGTGGGGTCAGAAGGCAGATGATAAAAGAGGAGGTTGCAGAGCTACTATAATGCCTATATATATATATATATATAGAGATCAAGAAACGAAGAAGGAGTGAGGCTTCTTGAATTTTGTGATGCAAGTGCACTAACCATTTGCAACACTAACTTCAAGAAACCTACCAACCACCTAACAACCTACCAATCAGGTGAGCACATAAGCCAGATTGACTTCTTGCTAGTTAGGCAACGAGATAGATAGATGGTGTCAAATACTAAGGCATATCCTGGGGAAGAATGTACCCCCCAGCATAGGTTAGTCGTTAGTGACATCTCAATAAGCAAGAGACAAAATGAGACATACAGGAAGGTGTGGAAAAGAAAGATCTGGAAGCTAAAAGACCTTTCACTAAAATATAAATTTAGGAAAGCCCTTCAAGATGTGTATGACGAAAAAGAAGATGATTTAGAGTCATATGACATAGATGATAACTGGAATTTCTTATGTGACAACTTACTTCAGGCTACTGAAGAAACTTGTGGCTGGAGCAGAGCTCCGACCAGTCAGAGTGTGACCTGGTGGTGGAACAGTACAGTAGATAGGACCATTAGAGACAAAAGACTAGCATGGAAGGATTGGAAAAATGGTGGGAGTAGAGACCGGTACACATCCGCTAAAAGAGAAGCTAGACGTCAGGTGTACTTAGCACGCAGGGAAGCTGAGAGTAGGAGGTTTGCCAATGTTCTGCGACGAGAAAATCAGAGACGGGCAGTGTTCCGCATTGCAAAGCAGTGTGTCAGTGTAAATCAAGATGTTGTTGGAAATAAGTGTGTCTGAAATGATGCAGGTGTACTTAGTGTCACTGATGTTCACAAAAAGGAGGCCTGGAAATGTCATTATGAGAGACTGATGAATGTTGAGAACGAATGGGAGAGAGAGAAACTACCCCTGGTAGACCCAACAGCGGGACCAGCTATTGAGATTGATGAATATAGGGTCCAAGAGGCAATTAAGGAACTGAAAAATAGTGAGGCCACTGGGCCATCAGGGATAGTTGTTGAGATGCTGAAGGCATCAGGAGAAGTAAGATCTAAACTGGTTGTACGCATCGTCAACCAAGCTATATATGGCAGAGTCATATCCAAAGACTGGTGCAGCAATATTCTTATAAATTGCTACAAAGATAAAGGGGATGCTCTGGAGAGGAGCAATTATAGAGGTATAAAACTCATGGATCAAGTTATGAAAGTGGCAGAAAGAACACTAGCGCAACTAATTAGAGAAAGGGTCAAATTAGATGACATGCAGTTTGGTTTTGTGTCTAGGAAAAGTACAACAGATGCCCTCTTCTTAGTGAGACAACTACAAGAGTCTTCTTAGAGAAGAATAAGCCACTGTATTTAACTTGTGTTGACCTAGAGAAGGCCTTTCATAGGGTACCCCGATCTGTCATCTGATGGTCCCTAAGGAAACTAGGTCTAGAGGAATGGCTTGTGAGGAACAGTGCAAGCTATGTACAGAGGTGCTGTCAATAAAGTGAGAGTAGGAACGGAGTTTAGTGAGGAATTCCAGATACAACTAGGAGTACATCAGGGTTCAGTCCTCAGCCTACTCTTGTTCATTATAGTTCTCCAAGAATAACAAAACAGTTTAAGATTGGCTGCCCATGGGAACTTCTCTATGCTGACGATCTGGTACTTATAGCAGAATCAGTAGAGGAGCTAGAGAATAAATTCTAGCTATGGAAACAGCAGCTGGAATCAAGAGGACTGAGAGTAAACCTAGCTAAGACAAAGGTATTGATAAGTCGGAAAGAGGACAAAAATCTGATTCCATCAGGGAAATGACCATGTTCGATATGTAGGAAAGGAGTTGGCATAAATTCTATAAAATGTACACAATGCAGATCTTAGGTACACAAGAGATGTAGTGGGATAGTAGGCAAGCTAACAGGTAGGGAAAACTATATATGCAGTAGATGTACAGGGAAATTTGACAGAAGTCGCAGTGATAGACACATTTTTCAAATGTGGGTAGGACCTATAGGGGTGGTTGATAGCTTTTGATACCTAGGTGATCAGATTAGTAAGGGAGGAGAGTGCTTCAAGGCCATAGTATCCAGAAAAAGGATGGGTTGGAAGAAGTTTAGGGAGCTGCTTCCTTTGTTGACAAAGAAGGGTTTCTCCCTATGAATGAAAGGCCAGTTATATGATGCCTGTGTGAGATGTGCGATGCTGCATGGTAGTGAGACATGAGCAGCAACTGTGGAAGATATGCAACGGCTGGAGAGAAATGAAGCAAGCATGCTCCGTTGGATGTACAATGTCAATGTGTGTGAACGACCAAGCATAGACGAGTTGAGAGAGAAACTCTGCGAAAGAGAAGACTGCGTTGGTATGGACATGTGATGCGCATGGAGGATGACTGCTGGGTAAAGAAGTGTCAAGAAATCCCAGTAGAAGGATGACCACGAAAAACATGGGCGAAGGTGGTGAGAGCAGACCTCTGATTGCTGAAGCTCACGGAGGAGATGACAAAGGACCATGACAAATGGAGAGATGCCATGCTTAATAAGACCCGTCCCACCCTTGCAAGCAGGGAAAAGCAGACGTAAAATGATGATGATGATATATATATCAATCAAAAATAATCACAAGACATATATATGTTTATTACATATAAACATATTGCATATGCCCCCATAAGGTGGAAAATTGGCAGAGTCATTTAAACATCAGATAGAATGCTTTGTGCTATTTGTTCTGGCTCTCTGTGCTATGAGTTCAAATCTTGCTGAGGTCAACTTTGCTTTTCATCATTTCGAGATGGATAAAAAAGGATACACTGGGTGTTTTTTTATCGTAGTACCAGCATGACCCATATTACAGGATGGATTGGGTAGTTTTTGAAAACTTGCCTCTGCACAACATGTGAGCTCATTCACTTTAAATTGAAAATGAAAACTTTAAATGCTTACTTCAGTATTTGTAGTATTGCAGGACTTGTGATAGTTGTACTATATAAGTTGAGATTCTCAAGATGCTGAAGTCGACAAATATATTCAAATTCATTGCATTGGATTCCTGAGCAACTGTGTAAATCTAACTCTAGAGATAAAGGGGAAAAATGACTGCTCAATATACACATTAAATAAAGTAGGAGTTGAAGATTGTGCACACAAAATCACACACACATACATCATCACTGTTTAACATCCATTTTCCAAGCTAGCATGGGTTAGATGAGTTGTCCTGTTGTGAGACAAGCCAGATTAGATGACAATGTCTTACTCATACAAGACTGATTTAGGCTTGGTTTCTCGTATCTTAGGAAACATTTGTTGAGGATCAGATACATGCAGATTAACTCTCAACATCCTGTAATGATTTAGCATCTAAAAGCAGGTATGTTAATTCAAATGTTTATAATGGACACATCATTGGGAAAATTTGCAGTAAATAAAAATAAAGACATTAATTTTTAATGTGATGCAGTTGTAGTGCTGTTTTGTATTTTTGAAGGCTGTCTTACTAATGCAGTTTCATGTAGTACAGGATGTTAACCAAAATGTGTAGAATTAAACATACTACCCAAATATAAAATGAGATGTCTGTATTAGATTGGTATCCAAGAACTTTGAATTGGTATTCCATTACTATATCTACATAACCATTTTGTTTTAATCTATAACATTATAACTTCATACCTGATTTTAGGTATATAATTAGGTATATAATTATATGAAAATGAGGTGGTAAATTGGCAGTGATTCGGCCATCGGATGGTATTTGTTCTGGTTCTCTATGCTCTGAATTCAAAACTTGTTGAGGTAAACTTTGCCTTTCATCCTTTCAAGTCGATAAAAAAAAGTACCAGTCTAGTACTGAGGTCAATTCTAACTCTATATCTCTTTCTCACTTCCACTCTATCACACTGTCTTTCTCTCCTTTTCTGGAAGAAATCAGCTATGTTAAGACCTGGAGAGGGGATGGGCTCTACCAGGTTTAAAATGCCCAAGACATGCTTAGTGGTTAGAGCATTGGGCTTGCAATCGAAAGGCTGTGAGTTCAATTCTCAGACCGGGTGATGTGTTGTTTCCTTGAGCAAGACACTTTATTTCACATTGCTCCAGTTTACTCAGCTGTAGAAATGAGATGATAGGGACTGGGGTCCCTATCATTCCACTGCAAAGTGGTCGTGGAGGTGCCACGGCAAAAAAGCACCCAGCACTCACTGTAAATGAGGATGGTGTTAGGAAGGGCATCCAGCTGTAAAAATCAAGCCAGAATCAGTTCCCGTCCCACCCTTGCAAGCAGGGAAATAGCGGATGTAAAATGAAATGATGATGATGCCAAGTTATTATGATGCCTGTACCACTCCATCAGGAGTTATGGGTCCATACATAAATACAGATATGAAAACAATGCTTACCTTCCAAATTTGGAGATGATTTGACAAGTATTTGCAGAGATGTCACAGTTATTGAAGTACAGCATGCTAATCGTAAACATATTAGGTTGGTATTAGACGCTACAAGAAGTCTGCAAGAAAGAAATTTTAATGAAATTTACAGTTATCATCATATAAAGTGAGTTAATTAATAGGTATACTAACTCTTAACGTCTTGTACTGCTTAAAACCTCATTAACACAGAGATTCTTGAAAAAGTATAAAATATAACCAGGACTGTATCACATTAAAAATTTAAGTCCTTACTCTACTATTACAGATTTTCACTGTGATCTGTCCACTAGTAAAGATACTATGAATATTTGAATGAACAAACTCATTTTTAGATATTTTCTGCTTAACCTCTTCAGTGCCATAGACAAGATCACTCGTCCTAACATGTATTCATTCCAGTGCCACAGACAAGATAACTCGTCCTAACATGTTTGAACTTGTATCCAATAGTTCATAACTTCAAAGTTAGATGGGGTTACTAGTTTATTGATGTGATGTTTGTCAATCAAAATAGTCATTTTACTGAAAATAAACCCAGGCACAGCAACTGTAGCTGTGTAACATATATGAAGCAGTCAACAGGTTAAGAATTACATGATGTTAAGAGTTAATACAGTATCATTGAATAAAAACTAAGATTTGAGAATAGATGTATATATTAGTATAGTTGTTTACATGGACTACACTAAATCTGGCAGTAGTTCAAAAGAAGTTGAAATCGCAATTGTTCAATTGTTGGACATGTTTGTTAAATTTAGGCATTAATTCAAAATGCCTATACCAAAAGACTTTAAAACTCGTAAAGTATATTTGCTAACATATGTCAATTTAACTCTTAACACTCTGTACTACATGAAACTGCATTAACAAGAGATTCTTCTTGAAAAGAACATAACAGCACTGTCATTGTATCATTAAAAATAAAGTCTTCACTCTAGTATGACTCATTTTCACAACAATCTATCCACTAATAAGAATACTATAAATATTTTAATTAACAAACTCCATTTTTTCATATTTTCTGCTAAATCATTGCAGGATGTTAAGAGTTAATATATAGTAATAGTAGTATTTATTTGAGGTTATTCAAGTTTAGTATTTTTTAAAACTTAAATTTAAATAGATTTACCAGATATTATTTTACATCACTTTTTCAAGTCTAGCTTTAAAACAAATCTGGACATTTGCATACTATTCAGGCAGTTTTGTTTTTATATACAGGCACCCTCTTTAGCATTAACTCTTAACATCCCATACCACATGATACCACATTCTAGAAAAGTATATGACTACATCACATTAAAAATTAAATTCTTTAGTTTATTGCAAATCTTCATAATGATCTGTCCATAATAAACATAATAAAGCTATAAACATTTGAATTAAGAAACTCAGTTTTAGATATTTTATGCTAAGCCATCGCAAGAGGTTAAGAGTTAATATGGAATCACTGAATAACAAGAATTTTGATAACAGATGCATATATTGTATAGTTGTTTAAATAGACTACATTAAATCTGGCACCACTTGAATTAATGAACTCATTTTTAGATAGTTGCTGCTAAATTTTTTAATGATGTTAAGAGTTAGACACTCAATGGTAAAATAAGAAGAGTAGTTGTTATCAGTCAGTGAGACTGGGGTTTCTAGTTAAGGAAAAGTTATTGTTCAAAATGTTTCATCAGCTGAACTATGGCATTCAGTCTGAATAGATCTTTAAACATTTTTGCTTCTGTGATGGGTTTACATAAGCATACATTACTGAAGTAGAGATTCCATTATCACTATTGTAATATGGGTGTAAAGTTGAGCAACAAAAAAGTTATATAATCTTTAGATTCTGAGTGGTTAAAGAGCTTGTTTCACAATCAGTTGGTTCTGGGTTCAGTCCAACTACACCACCTTAGGCAAGTAGAACCTTCTATATATAGCCTTGAGCTGACTGCTTTGTGAAGGGAATTTATTAGATGTAATGTATACATGTATGTGTATGTTTACATCTATATCCTTTAAATTAGCAGTCTGACAAAAAGAGATTCATAAAATAAGTGCTAGACTTGAAAAAATACTGGAGTCAATATGCATGACTAAATCAAAGTGGTGCCCAAGCTTGGTCACAGTCTACTGACTTCAATAAGTAAAAGAGTAATACCCAAGTGCATTATAATTGGTCTGGTATAAGTTAAAAAGCAACTTAAGAAAATTATTGTAATCTCTAAACATTTGCATATACAATTATAAAAACAAATAGTTAATTCTAACAAAAAATAATGAAGAAACTGTTGAAAAATTAAAATGATTATGGTTAAACCTGATTAATGAATGTGGTAAATATTATGTTAGTTAACCCTTTTTATACTAACTTGCTCTAAACAATCCAAAGTACTATGAAACAAAACCACCTATCATAAGTTAAAGTCTATCCCAAGTCCAGTGGTTCATCAGGCTGGTGTTTATCCTAGTTTCATTGGCATCATGTGACTAAGAGTATAAGACTCCCCACTAGACAAGAGACAAATCCATCGCAGGGTCAACCCCCAGCTACTCCTGGTATTTGTTTTTAGCTAAGTGGACTGGAGCAACATGAAATGAAGTGTGTTACTCAAGAACACAACATGCAGCCTGGTTTAAGAATCAAAACCATGACATTATGATCATAAGTTGAACACAATCATTAGGCCATGAGCCTTCACTAATTTTAAAGGATTCCTTTTTAAGTTCAATTTTTTACCTTTTGTTAAGTTATGAGAGAAATATCTTAATGAAATAATTGATAACTTCAGTAACTAATTCAAATACTGAGTATTTCATAAGAAATAAAGTAATAGAAGTTAAAAGAATTCGGAAGTTATATTTTTTATGGCCTCAATGGATACAAACTTATAACCTCCAAGCTACATTACAGTTAAAATCAATGAAAAAAAAAGACCACATGTCAAATGGTAAAACATACCCTTTCAGGCTTAAGTCTGTTACATTACACCACGACACATCCAATTTATTCAGCTTTTTACATCTTGAAACCAAACTATTCAAAGTCTTATCAGATACCTGAAATGTTTAAACAAAGCTGCTGTGTTTTTTTATATCTTAATTACATTTATTAATTCCCCTATAATAGCTTTGTACTAATTAGAAATATGTATATAAATCATTATCATCACAAATGTCATTATTCAAATGCAATTTCCATGCTAAAATAAAATGAAAGCACCTACAGTATGATATGTCATTCTTCTCAAGCTTGCATCATCTTATCTATAAACCTATTCACAGTGAGGCAAACTGGACATTGTATCATCATCATCATCTTCGTTTAACGTCCATTTTCCACGCTAGCATGGGTTAGATGGGAGTTGTCCCACTTGAGGCAAGGTTGGTCGGGTGACCATGTCTCGCTCATATAGGACGATCTGGCAGATTTTCTACGGCTGGATGCCCTTCCTAACACCAACCACACTTACAGTGTGGAACTGGGAACTTTTTACTGTGTTACCTACACAACCACATTACAGCGTGGACTGTGTGTTTTTTTTTTCTCGTGACACCTAGACGATCTCGATCTCGTTTATCTCATTTATTTGGACTGGATGTTGTGGTACCAACTTTATAGAGAGAGGGTGGTGTTGGTGGGAGTGGGAGGATAGGGTAGGGGTAGTGGATTGGGGTGTATATTTGGTTAAGAGGTGCCTACTGACTGTAGGTTTCGCTTTGTACATAGGCAAGGCGGGTCTTCAGTATTACTGCGTAGCGCCAAAGATCTCGGTCCAGTGACATTGTTTTAGAGAGGTGCAAGTGTGTAAGGTCAGAATTTATCAGATCGTCCCAGGTTTTTCTGGGTCTACCTACTCTGTAACTACCATCAATTTTGATCGCCCTGCACTTTTTTATACAGCTGTCATCTTTCATGCGCATCACGTGGCCATACCAACGTAGTCTTCTCTCGAGTAAACAGCATCTGATCCCTCTTATTCCTAATTTCTCACTTAGTTCATTTATGCTTTGCCGTTCACGTATATTACTATTACACATCCAACGGAGCATGCATGCTTCGTTCCTTTCCAGTCTACGCAGGTCCTCTACACGCAATGCCCATGTCTCACTGCCATGTAGCATTGCTGTTCATATACAAGCATCATACAATCTGCCTTTCATTTTTAGAGAGAAACCTTTTGTGGCCAACAGCGGTATAAGCTCTCTGAACCTTTTCCATCCCGTTCTGACTCTGGCTACTGTACTTTCAGAACACCCTCCACCACTGCTGATTTCGTCACCCAGGTAATGGAAAGTGTCTACTATTTCTATAGAACCATCTGGGCAATAGAAGGGGCTAGTATCCTGTGGACACTTGCTACCTATTTCACCTGAGCATCGGCCACATATAAAGTCTACGTTCTTAGATATTTTACCTGTGATCCCACTACATCTTTTATGTACCCATACTTTGCAGACGTATTTTCTTTGCTATTTTCCATTCATTGCCAGGGAACGTCTTCACGAACTAAAGTATCGTCTTCCTGTTTTCCTTCGGTTGCAACGTTTTTCGAAATATTTACTTCTGCGTTCACAGATTGATTTTTTTTAGTTTCAGAAGATCCCGTTAAGGGTGAAAGCACACGTTGTAAGCAATGTCAATGTTAATGCTGCTACATAGGACTCCCATTACTTTCACCTTTGTGTTCAGAATTTCCATCTGCAGGTCAACATGGAATGGTCTTCATAGTAGTCAGTTTATTGAGGGAGAAACAGAAGGGTCTCGAATTTGCCGTCCAAAAAACCCATTGACAATAACAAAAACCGCTAACATCAACGCAGAATGATACATTGTAGGTCGCTTTAACACGTCTTTTATTAATCAAAAAACTTCTTGCCAATAAACATTAACCCTTTGTGTGCCATTCATCTAACTGTAGACCAACAAATACCAACTAAACGGAGCGTTGACAAGAACGATGGCGAATGAATCTTCGAGGTAAGCAGTTTCCTCCCAAGCTGTTAGTTCACGCGGGATTCTCTGCTACACCTTTTCATAATAATACCGAACAACATACTGCTGGTCACTCCTTCCTCCAAAAGCCGTACAAAGCAGACATGTGCATCGGGCAGATGGATCGGGTGCAAATCTACACCAGGCCTACGTGAGAAATTCGCAAGGGACTGCACCGAGAGGGATAGAAAGAAAGAGTGCGAATGAACTTTTGAGGTAAGTAGCCTACGCCTTACTGCTATGACACTGGAACCTTCTGCCAACTTTACCTGTGACTATATCTTTCACATTTACTCCAATAGGCCAAAACAGAGTGGAAACGCCAGTGGACAACTGTCACAGAAGGAGTATGAAAAGAAGGGGCTCAACAATATTTCTATGAACAATGCACGTAGACAGCTAAACTGTACTTTCAACTTCTTAATTTTCTCCAAATAAAACAAGTTTCCTGTTGGTAAATTTTCGTGAGTTTTTAACAGGCACTCACAAATGAACGTTTCTCATTGGAGGTGCTATTACCAATGTTCTTACCCGTGCAATGCCGGGATACACTGCTAGTATAGTATAAAGGTAACTGAGACTGCATATACGTGTATATAAATATATGTATTTTCTTCTAAATTGATGGAAAATACATATATTTGGCATATTTACATGTTAAAATACTAAAAATGTGTAAATCTATACACATTTATGCAGTCTTCATTACCTCTATACTGTATGTATACAGACAACTTTATTGCATACTTTGACAACTTAGTACACAATTTTATATTATGTATAAGTATCTTTGATATGGAGTCAGCAGAGTATCATTACTGAGTTAGGATCTTTTAGCTCTTTGTCCTGTCAATTGACAAACATACACTGATTTAATAAGCAGTGAAAAGATTTGATACTTAACATTGAATTATCATCATCACTGTTTAACGTCCATTTTTCCATACTAGCATAGGTTAGACGAGTTTACCCATTAAGACAAGCCAGGTCAGATAACCATGTCTTGCCCATACAGAACTGGTTTTGGCTTGGTTTTAACAGCTGGATGTGGTTCTTAACACCAACCACATATACAGTGTGTGTTGGGTGCTTTTTGTTGTGACACCTACACGACCAATTTTCAGCAAGGACTGGGCGCTTTTTGTTGTGTATATTTATAGAACTAAGACTGTATATGACTCAACTAGAATGTAAATAAATCTAAATAAAGTAAATCATAATGCTACATTCAACCCTACCAACAAAATCATATCACATCAGCCATAGATTAAAATCAGATCTGTCTTTCAAACCCATACCAGAGCCTTCTCAGTCAAACAACTACTCTCGGGTCCCAAATAATTGGGGGGCTTTAGAAAATCCTTAATTTTTCTAGGTTGTCTCCGTTGATTTTTTTAAAAACCAGAATTAGTCGTTTAGTTTACATATTGAGACCCTAACCCATCCTATTTATTCTATAACGTATGGGATTTCTTGTAATGTTTTTTTTTTGTCATGTATAATGTTTTTTAATGTCTAAAGAAAATTAATTTACGCAAAAATGCTACCACTTAAAATAAAATTTCACCAGGAATAAATTAGCAAAATTTGAGAGGGGGTGGGTATCCGAGACCTGAGAGTGGTCTGGTCTAATTTTTGGTAAACAGTAATAGATGTCATCAAGCTCCAACCATCATATTACATAGTTTTTATATTACTCTGGGACCCAATATTTTTCTGTCTAGAAGAATCTCTATGAACTATTACATCCCACCAACTGTCATATATTTTCTTTCAAGTGAAAATATATAAAAGGAAACAAAATGTAATAAATACTTTAATATCAGCTGAAAGCTATAAACCAAAGTTTCCCTACTTGACACAACATTAGTATATAATGACACAAATTCATTATCATCACCATCACCACTGTCTAACATCTATTTTCCATGCTTGCAAGGATTAGACAGATTGTTACATTATGTGTAAGAAATGCACCATGACAAATTCCAGTAAAATGGAGTTTATGTCATTGTTTTTTTCCTATGTTTGTACGTAATGTGGCTTAAGTTTTTTCTCTTGGTTAATAAGTCAGAGGGAAGGAGAGTGGGTAATGTTCATAAACTTTGTAAGCTCTGTTAGACTAGTTAACAGGGATAGGGTGGTGTGGTTGTTGCTATGGTTTAGCCCAGATCAGCTCCTACTGCATAATCCTATGATCAAAGGTTTTCTAGCCTGCTATTTTTACTGAATCAAGTGGCCTAGTAGTGTAAGTTGGTGTAAGGAGATAAGATATGAGCAGGGAGAAAAATTACAGTGCCATGCTTTATTGGATGTGCAACGTAAATATGAGAGAAAGGCAGAGCTTGGATGAAACAAGGAAGAAGTTGGGTTTAAGAGGAATCCGAGATGGCGTGCAGGATAGAACACTGTGTTGGTATAGACATGTGATGCACATAAATGATGATCAATGGGTGAAGAAGTGCCACGAAAAAGTGGATGGAAGCTGCAGTAGAGGTAGCCTGGGAAAGACATGGGCAGAGGTGGTGACAGCTGACCTCGAATCACTGACTCACTGAGGAAATAATGAAGAAATGCAGCAAGTGGAGCGATGCTGAAAAGGACCCGTCCAACCCATGCAAGCATGGAAAAATGGACATGAAAATGATGATGATGATGTTGATGCAGTTATAAAATAGGATTTAATTGAGCGTAGTATCAACAGAAAATATAAATGAACTATACAGCTTTAATATGAACATACCTTGTGCCAATATGGCTTTAAATTGACTTTCGTCCATATGAAAACATCATAGGTACTATCTCTGAGATATCTAACAAAGAAAATTTAAATGGATTTTAGTTTTGATAACATTTTAAAGTTTTTAAGGAAATAAATTTTTAAGTAAAAAGCTATTCATTTAATGCTGGTTAATAAATAAAAATTATAAACTGAAAAATTTCTAAAAATTAAGGAAATTGATGACTGTAAACTCAATGAAAACCCTTTCAAGACCACAGATTCTGGCAAAATTCTTAAGAAGTAGCTTGATGGAATTCACATAAATGTATATGTAGTTTCAATAAATTAGCCCACTCAATTTGGCAGTTACCCAAAGAAGTTGTAATAGTTGTTATATGTCAATGATTGAAACCTAGAAAATTCACATTTTCTAGTATCATATGCAGTAGTTATTACATATAGCAATTCTAAACACACATCTAACATTTAACTCTTAACGTCTTATACTACATGGAATAGCATTAGCGAAATATTTTTGAAAAGTATAAAACAGCACTATGACTGCAACACATTAAAAATTAAAGAGTCATGACACTAGTATTGCAAACTTTCACAATGGAGTGTCCATTAGTAAAGATACTATAAACATAAACTATAAAGTGATTGGTGATAGGAAGGGCATCTGGCCATAGAAATCTTGCCAATGAAAGGGTTGAGAGGACTTCCAGTTGTGTCAAGAGTATGACAACCTCTCCTGAGCACTCAATGGAATGTGAGACTGTACATAAGCGCACGGGCCCCTGGTCTGCCTGGGAGATCAGTGGCTCCGCTTCAGTACTGACTTGTTCTATATGGACCTGTCCAACACTTGCTAGCAAAGAAAGCGGACGTAAAATGACAATGATGATGATGATGATGAATTAACAAATCAATTTTTAAATATTTTCTGAAAAATCTTTACAGGATGTTAAGAATTAAACTACAAGGAGAAATTTATAATAATACTGCAAATATTTGATATCTCATGTCTAACAGGTTACAAAACACAAAATTTTAGATGATGGAATTAAAAGAATTATAAAACTATGAAAAGCAATAAAAATTTGAATTGTTTTCTTACTTGCAGGTTTGTGAAAGTAAACATAAAGACACTTGATCAAGATAGCTTAACAAGAAAAACAGTATTTCTTGCTGAAAAATAAAATAAAAATATATATACACATATATGTTTATAAGTATTATGGAGTTTATTGAAGTCACATTTGCATAATGGTAACATGAAATCATCATCACCCTCATCACTTCTATGTCAACTTTTCCATGCACATATATTATTAAGACACAACTATGTTTTAATATTTTTATCAGGTCTTTTTTTTTTTGTCATATTTCCTTATGAGTCGTTTGCAGCTCATTTGGAACAAGAAGACTCCTAAACCCATAATCAATGTTTCTAGACCATTGACAGCCCTGTCACCAGGATGTGTAGTAGTATTGGCTTTTTTAAACTGCTTCTTTTATTGTAAGCAAATGTAATTTATGAAATTTTCATTGCCAGAATTTGTGTTTACTTTATTGCCAGAATTTGTAATTTGATATTTGACGCTTAGACATGGGAAAAGGTGGTTGGATCTGATCTCAAAATGTTGAACTTGATAGAGTAGATGACACTGCAAGTGGAGGGAAACTGTGCAGGAAAGGACCCATCCAACCCACACAAGCATGGAAAAATAGACATAAGATGATGATGATAAGTGTTTATGATGTCAGTCTGTGTATTTTAGAATTGTATTATGATGTGAGCACTGCTTCCATAATTAACCATCCATTTTTGTGTTCAAATTGACAAAAATATAGTTTAGGTGAGGGTTACTTTTGAACACATTCTTTTAACTGTGGCATGCTGTAAACAATCAATTCATCTTCTGACAAATATGGCAAACCAGAGTCATCAGCAGCATTTTAAAATCTTGCTGGTTCACACCAAAATTCTGACCCGTCAATAGGAATTCTTTCAAGAAATCTACTTTTCCAATCAAGTATTAAAAGCTTTCACTACAGGTTTTCTATTTTTCCAATTTTAGATTTACCATTCAAAACTAAAATGAGAACTGCAAAAGATGGGTGAATATCACTAAAGCCAACTCTTTGAGGAAAATTATTAATCCTTTGAAGGTTTTCAGTATTTCCAGGTATACACTCCAAGAGCTTTTTTGCACACCTGCCTCAAAAACCCTGTTTTTGTACAGTGTTTCTTTGTTCTTGGGAAACTTGTTTTTATGAAATTTTACAAGTTAAAAGAACTTGTATGTATGGACTCAAAATTCCTAATGGAGTTATAGTGGCACTGTAGTGACAAATGGTGTGTCTTGGGTATTTTAAATCTGGCAGATTCTTCCAGAGAAGGAAAGAGATATAGAAGAATCAATCCCAGTACCCAACTAGTACATGTTTTTATATCACCCTCGAAAGGACGAAAAGCAAAGTTTTCTACAGAGAGAATTTATATCCATAGTTAATTTTTTTACATGGGAGATACTGTGATTCAATTTGATTCAATTTGATTCAAAAATCCTGTATTGAGGACTTAAAATTTTTGAAAGCTTAGGAAATGGCATACTGTATAATTTATCTAAGATAATACAGTGATTTGCCATTTCTTCTTGGAACAGTACATAATTTGTTTTGAAATTCACTAAACACAGGTCTCATAAATATTAGATAAAGTAAATTAATTAGTTGTATTTCAGTTCATAGCATGTAAATCCTTTATATAATACTAGAAAATACCATTTGAAAATATAATTTTAATGCATCCCACTAAGAATATTTGTTACTGTCAATGCTATTGTTAATATAGCAAACAAATTTCGCTGAAATCACACTCCACTATCTTTAAATAGGAAAGGCATAATAGACAATATAGTCTGATATACAAACAGGATCATTGTGGTTACAATGCCTTTGTTCAGGGCTGGCCTGGAGGACAAACATCAAGAACAATACACAAAATAATGTATAATAACCAACCTAAATTCAATTAATTACTATTTTTCCTGCATAGCTGGATAATAATGGAATTTTCAAATTCAGCCAACCAAACAATTTTACAAAAACAAATGGTGAAAAATAGATTTTTTTAAAGGGATAAATGTATGTATTAGTATATATATTTACCGGTAACAGTTTAAAATAACCACCATCCATTTCAGTAAAGGAAACATTTTGAATGGCAGGATCTGAAGTAATAGCAGGACTAGATGAAATCTGGGAAAGGATATCATTTTGAAGATCAGGTGTGTAACCAATCAATTGTATGGCATCTATCTCTGTATAATACTGTAGCATTTGGTGGTGGAATTCAATACGAAATAAACTAGAAAATGAAGAATTATAATTTATATAATAATGAAATACTAAAAAGGTCCAAAAAATAAGAAAACATTATTTTACATCAAAGAGAGAAAACTAAAATATTTTGAACATCTAGTTTGGAAAAAACAAATGGTTTACAAGGGTGTGCTGAAAAGTTCCTGGCTTTAAGAGTATCGCAAAAGGGTAGAGCAGTTACCTTTATAGGGAATAAGTGTGCGAATCTGAAAGGGGAATATGTTGAATAAAATCATAATTAACTGATCCTCCTGCATTTTCTTTTAACTGATTCTTCTGTATTTTCTTTTACCCAAAGCCAGGAACTTTTCAGCCCCCCCCCCCCCCCCCCCCCCCCCCGTAGAAGATTAACTCTTAATATCCTGTACCACAAATTTTTACAAGTTGTCCACTAGTAAATATACTATAATCATTTAAATTAACAAACCAGTATTTAGATATTTTCTGCTAAATCATTAGAGGTTGTTAAGAGTTAATACAAAGCAAAATGAATGAGAAGAAAGAAAGAGGAAAACAAAGAATTATCATCATCATCACTGTATTACAGGTTTTTTGTGCTTGCATGGGTTAGATGGGTTGTCATGGTCTGAGACCAGACATGTCACAAAGATTTCATATTGCCCATATGTTTTCTATTTGGAATGGTTGGATGCCCTTCCTAATACCAAGGATCTTGCAGGATGGTGTACTGGGTGTGTTTTTTTGTGGCACCACCACCACTTTATAGAGTGATCTGGATAATTTTTTTTTTTCTGTGGTACTAACATTATCATTTTGCAGAATGTACTGGGTGTGTTTTATTATGGCACCATCACTAACATTTTAAAGTGCATACTATATGCATTTTATTGAGGCACCATCCTTAGAGAAGTTATCACTTGCTAATCCAGACTGAAGGGTCCTCTCAAACCTTATATTGTCTCTGTTCAATTGTTAACACTGTAGCCTCTGATCCCTCAACATATTTACAGCTAAGTGGACAGGAGTAACATGAAATAAAATGTCTTGCTCAAGGACACAATGCAACACTCAGTCAGGGAATTGGACTGACAACTTTATGATCATGAGTCAAACACCTTAACTCCCCTAAGTCATCAGCCTTCACTATACATATCTACAATGCCAGAGAAAATAAGTACCCTCAGGTCTTGAATAATCATCCACCCCTCCCCGCTTATTAATTTTTCAGATTCTTTCCAACTCCCTGCTTATCTCCAGTGAAATTTTATTTTAAGTGGTAGCATTCCTGCAACAATTAATTTTCTTTATACATTAAAAACATTACTGTAAAAGTACATTACTAGAAATCCCTTATTTTATAAAATAAATAGGATAGGTTGTGATCTCAATATGCAAACTAAATGACTAATTCTGGTTTTAAAAAAAAATCAACAGAGACAACCTAAAAAAATTACTGATTTTCCACCCCAACCCCGCTTATTCCAACCCCTATTATTGACAAAGAGAGGTCAATTATTAGATGAGAGAGAAAAGACACTTATAGAGAGAGGAGAAATAAAAGGTTTGATTTTCAAGAACATTGGCTGATCAAGTCAAAAACAGAGCAACAGACGTACTTAGTTGGGTAAGAAATTGGTTTGAAGTATATCTTAAAAATTCTGCACTTTTCTGAACATTTCTGAGGGGAACCTGACCAGACACAATTCCACCTGAAAAAGTAAATGAAAACCAAAATTAGTTATTTATTTTTTATCATTGATAAATTTATAGTTTAGGGTGCCACAAAGAAAACTCCCAGTATATGATGTAAACTGGTGAAACTGGTGCCACAACAAAAAACACCCAATCCACCCTGTAAAGTGATAGTATTCATGCCATGATAAAATGCTCCCAGCCCACACAGTAAAGTGTCAGTGTTGGTGTTATGATAAAATGCTCCCCGTCTACACTGTAAAGTGGTAGTGCTGGAGATACAATAAAGAGCACCCAATCTGCCCTGTAAGGTTCACAACGGGACAGCTTGTCATGGAAAATGGACGTTAAACGATGATGATGATAATGAATAAAAGAGACTAACAAGATAACTTACAATGTTTGGAAGAGGAAAGAAAGATAAATCAATAAGAGTCTGAGGGCGACAAGATAGAGCATGATCTAAGCCTCAACTTTATACTGTCACAAAATTGCAAAAAACTGATAAAAGAACATTTTTTTAAAGTTTAAAACCCTTTTAATACCAACCCACCTGAGACCACACATGATCCTATGATATAAAGTCTCTCATTTTACATTGTTTTATATTTTTCTTATTTCTGAGATGGTTGTCGAGGCAAAGTTCTCAGACATGCCTTCTAGAGAGTCCTATTGGAAGCAACCATCACCAAATGATCAAGCTGGATCCCCAAGTGGGAACAACAGATGTTATCCAACCATCTTGCTTATATTTAAATATATCTAAATTAAAACCCTCCTTCATAATGTTATAAACAATGAAGGCTGGTAAAGGATGAGCGTTTGTGCTCAGAAAATGCATTTAAGGCTACACCCAGAGTTGCAAGTTCCAGGCACCAATCAGTCCTGCTTCTCGTGAGAACCTTTTGTTAAGTTATGTTCCAAACATAAGTCGAATAATGAGGAAGTTAGGTATTCAACTAAATCCATGGTTATTTTCAAAATTATTTGAAGCATATAAACACTGTCTTTCATTAGAAAAATAATAACAAAAAGGTGAACCCTTTTGATACCAATATGCCTGAAACTGCCTCTTGTTCTATGGAACAAAACCATCCATTCAGAAGGTTCCTATTTAACTCTTTAGCATTTAAACCGGCTGTAACCAGCTAGAATTCTCTCGCCTATTTCTGTTCAAACCGGCTGTAACTGGCTATTCATACTGATGTTAAGGTATTGTTGTCAAAGTAAATAACACCAAAATCTCATAGATTCGGTATTATATGAGGTAAAGCCTTTACTATGAAAATACAATAGTAAATATGGAGTAATGCAAATGCTAAAGAGTTAAATTAAAATCTTTGAACATGATTTTATATAAAAACTTTTTTGTATATTACAAATACATCTTAAGAATTGAAATCACTCTAAATACTTCATTGATTAATTCAAATAGTGTTTTTTAAATCAGAAATATGGGTTGATAGGATTAAAATGAAGGATACATACTTTGCTTCTCCTTGGTCAACACATGTGCCAGCTAACCTGTCACATGCCATTACTTTCACAATTGCTCCAGGGTTATATGTTTCATAGACATTGATCCCTACAGGGTACACCATCCGTTCAAACAAAATTTCTAAAAGCAACAAAATCTTATTAAATCATATGGAAGAATTATTTTTCTTAAAGTGTTTGCATTCATTAGTATACATGAGTTATGCATGAATGTATATCTGTATTTTTATATTGATTGGTTTTGATTTCTTTGATATCCATAAAAAGTGTGTGCGTTTGTGTGTATGTGAATATACATCATCATTGGATTGGCAATTTCAGTAGAGGGTTGGATGCCATACTTTGAAGCATGGAGTTACGGCCCTTTACAGTCTGAGTTAAAATCCTGCCAAGGTTAACTTTGCCTTTCATCCTTACGGGGTTGATAAAATAAAGCACCAGAAATATACTGCGAAAATTGTTGGCCTTGAGCCAAAAGTAGAAACAATTATTATTAAAACACTGTCTCAAAACATCCCATCCAACCCATGTCAGCATAGAAAAGTGGACATGAAAATGAATCATATACATGTATATGTATCTACATGTAGCATGCAAGATAAGAAAAGGTTGCTAGCTCTTAGCTCAACCCTGCTCTATTTCTTGGAGGAAAAGGAGTGTGAGTGATCCCCCATGTCCCTCTCAGCACAACAAAGCCGATTCTGAAGCATTTGACTGATAACTTTACTTATCAATATTGCAATATGGGTGAATATTTGTGCACACAGATTCTCTCTTCTATGACCCTCTAGCATCACTCTGGTTTACTTCTGATACTTTTTCTTATATAACTCTCTTGCTCTAGTCTCCTTCCCATACAACTGTGAGGGAAAGAAAGGAACAAATGACCAGTGCCAACATAAAGGCAATTCTTTTTAGTCTTGCCATGAACAAGATGACCTCTCTAGTACTGGTTAATGAATGAACACAACATAGAGGGTTTATTGTTGCCAGAGTCAAGGCAACCTCTCTAGTGCTGGAACTATGTTAAAATGCACCCTTTACACTCTGTAACATGGTTGGCAATAGGAAGAGCATCTGGTTATAGAAACCATGCCAACAAATGTAACATATGGGTGAGATACGATCCATAACCTAACTAGGAGGATAGTAACTCCAAATAGGAAATGATTTAGACTGCAACAACCCATCCAACATGGAAAAATGAACAGGTAAAATGATGGTAATAAGGACTGTGGTTTAATTTTACATAGAGTTTGCTTCTGTTTATATTGGGTAGGATACAAGATTAGAAAATTCTAATAGCAACTTACCAACAAAATCATCACTTGGGTAAGGTGTAGAAAATCTTCCAAAGTTTTTTGGGGCAGATGGAGCCATTTTCCACCATGGCCCATACGTGCGCTAAAACAAAAGAGAATATAAATTCTAGGGCATAATGTATTTAAGATGAGATATCCACAAAATAGTTTATCCACTAGGCTGGCTACAGATGCTTAAATCTTACATATATTGCTTTAGTATCTTTTGGGATAAACCTCGTACATTGAAATATTTGAATACGAAGAAAAAACCCGCAAGTTTAATTACTGTGAAAAAGGGAAATGTAATTTAGACAATATTGGAGCTAATTCATCCACTGCCTTGAAACTCTGGGGCCTTACATGGTTATGAATTTCTTGAAACTACTGGTTTCATTCTCATCATAATCATATATTCTTATTCTTTAGAAAATATCATCCCCAAATTTTTGCCCATATTTCCATGCTAGAATGGATTGGGCAGATCTTTTCCAGCGCAGTATCTCTTTATACATTGTGATTTGAAATAAACTCTCATCACCTCTGCATAGGTCTTCCTCTACTGTAATTTCTTTCAAATGGAATTTCTTGACATGTGAATGTAGTCATTTTGTGTGTTATCTGCACTATCAGATGTTATATTGTTACTCAGTTTTATGTTGAATGAAAACAGCTTTCCAATAAGGTGTCTTTAATTAAAACATTTTACTAGATTGATAGATTTTAAAAAAATAATCCCTAAAAATTGAATTGGTGCTAATTTCATTATTTAGGCGTAAACTTAGCTCCGTGTACTTTATTTTCCCGATCAAAAATTGAAATAAAAGTTTACTCTTTTGATACTAAACCCCCTGAAACTGTCCTTGGTTGTATGATTGTTTGTTTTAAAGTGTTACATCTATCTAAAAACTTTCTATCATTTTCTGTAAGATCCTTTGTTAAGTTGTGTTCCAAACACCAGTTTAATGAGAAAGTTAATTATATTACAAAATCCCTCCAAATTTTTTTATTATTTCCAGGCAGTTTCTTTTATTAAAAATAAAACAAAAGGGTTAAAACAACTCACAAACACACATGTACATGTGAAGTCCCCATGTTCAGGATAAACTTCTGGTGGTCCAACTAAATTATTGACAATGTAGCACATACTTTTCGCTGCACCATACTGTGAACTGTATTGACGAACACTGCTCACGAAAAGTTCCTCCATGTGGAATTTGTCATCTGATGGCTTTTCGTAAAGTGTGGTTTCGTTGGAAGCTCGGAGTGCAATCATTTTGTTTGATAGACATTTGTTATTAAATGCTTGGTAGGTCTGTGAAGAAAAGGGTAAATGTTTTCATTAATAGATACAAGGAATTATCGACAAACAATTTTTTCAGCTTGCAACGTTCGAGAGGTTCGGGCAAGCTGAGCGGCTTAACAACGGAAATCTTGTTATTGTTGGCGGCTTGCCATAACAATGTATCAGATGATGCTTATGGCAAGAGTGCTTGGTTATTCCAGTATCTTAGCCTCGCTATCACCTGCATGTGTGATAGCTCTCCTCCAAACTTATTTGGGAAAAACTCTAGGGCCCCATCCCAATACACTACCACCCTTGTTGTCTCACACGCCATACAAAATTATTCCCCAATTTGTCTACTTGAATAGATAGAACAAAGCAGACACAGAGAAATGAACTTCAAAATATTTATATAGATTAGGGAGGGAAGACCTGTGAGAGTGATCTGCTTGATACCCGATCTGATACATCTGCCAGATAACAACGAACGGGAATGGAACAGAGTTCTAGTTTAGATGCTTACAATAGGGTGGACTCCGTTGATTTAATTTTTACCCAAACTTAGAATTTTAACGATTTTTTATTCTTTTGTTTTGTTTTTAAAATTTCCCATATTTGATTGATAAACACAAGTTATTAAATGCAGTTGACAAAGAGATGGTTGATAAGCTACTTGTTTGTGTGGAGTGTGTTGTCTATGTTTATAAGTAAATAAACATCTCACCACTGATTAAACGCATTTCTCAGTTTCCAATGATACGAAAAATATATCTGAGTAAAAGTATTCTTTTCAATTAAAAGCTGATTTGTAATCACTTTATACATAAATCATTTTTATATGCCAAATATATGTGCAGTTGCTTTAAGGTGACATGATTTGCAAATGTTTCTATAAAATATAAACACCTAACGAAAGTTCAACGTCTCTTGTTATGATGTGTGTATTGAGTGCGCGGGTCTTCTCCCCAACCCCATTTTTTCTTCTTTATTACTCCCCTTTTTTCTCCCTTATTTTTTTTAGTACTGTATATATATATGCATAATCTTATTCTGTCATATATTGTGAAGGGAGAATATCTCTTATTTAATGACATACGTTGTGGAAATTCATACAGTGTTTACTGCGTTCTTAAGAAACAACTTCCTGCTTATGTAAGGGAGATAAGTCATACATGACAAGGGAAGATCAAAGGAAGACTACTCCAAAATGTTAACTGATTTTTTTTTAAAGGGAAAACGTCCCAGAAGAAAAAAAGGGAAGAGGCTATGAGCTGTGGTCCGAGTTAAGACAATTTGAAATCTTTTCCACCATCAATTGTTAAAAAACAAGTTTAAATCATTTAGTCGTCCATTCGTAACGTGTGACATACACACACATATCTACACGTAAATACATAAACAGAAGGAAGAGGTTGGTGAAATGCTATAGCGATGTGTGTTGCGTCTCTTTAGGGTTTACCGGCTACATAGCCTATTCGAGAATTCGAAAGAAAAAAAAATTATTTAGTTAATCTGAAATTAATGAGGCTAATTATTAGCCCAGCCTGAACATCTAGAAGAAACTGAAGATGTCTTACTTGCTAAAGGCACTCAGGGGCTAAGTGATAATGTTTAAACTGAATGGTATATGGGAAAGTTAGATCTGTATTTATACAAAATAGAAGTAACCAAGACTGTAAATTTGCACATTTTAAAATATATAGACATGTAAACATGCCAAATATACATATTCACCTGTAAATTGAGAAAACGATAAACACTTTAACCGTTTTCAAAACCAATTGGGTTTTTATTATGTAATTTTTTTTAGTGATTAGTTCTCTTGGAATCCAAGATTTGCATATTTTTATTTACAGTTGTAAGACGAATTGGCAGAGTCGTTAGAACGTCAAATATAATGCTTTATGGTATTCGTTTCGGCTCTCTGCTCTCTGAGTTCAAATCCTGCTGAGGTTAACTTTGCATTTCATCCTTTCGAAGTCGATAAAAAAAAGTACCAGTCGAGTACTGGGTCGATTCTTCCTCTATATCTTTTTCATTTACTCTCTCTCACTTTCTATCTTTCCCTAGAAGAAATCTGCTGTATTCAGGCCTGGAGAGGGATGGGCTCCGCAAGGCTTTAAATACCCAAGAAACTACGCCTCTATCAGGAGTTACGGACCATACATACATACAAATAACATTATAAATTGTTCACAATTCTTTCAGAAATGAAATATAAACACATAATAAATACAATTGACTATTACTAGGAACCTTGCAAATACAATGCACCATGTACATTCTAGAATAGCATTAAAACATAAGTATAGAAAGTGCTGAAATGGCCCTTATGATCTACTAATTTTTTTTATTCTGGTTGTCTATCAGTGTGGATTATTTCATTGAATGTTCTTTTATTCTTTGGTATTTAAAATACGTTCATCTTATGGTTTAAATTAAAATAATAAGAGATAGACAAAAACATTAATAAAAATTAAAAATTTGTTGGAAATTTTTGATTCTTACAAAAGTCCATGGCATAGAAGGCTGCAGGTTCCCCATCTTACTTTTACCACAATATCAAGGATGTAGGAAGGAGCAAAAGAGTCACTGACTAGGGTGTCTCAAAGGTGACATCTAGCTTGTTCTGGGGCAAAAGATAAAACTATCTGGCTGCTTTCCATCAACTCTGGACAATCCATCTGGTTTCAGAATTGAGGGGATATTTACTCTCTTCGGAGCCCACTTAGTAATTGAGTTCAGCTCGGTATGACAAGCAAAGTGACCTACATTGATGATCCATGAAAAACTGTCGAGTCAAGTTGAGGGGATATTTAATCCTGCCACATTTCTATCCACCACAAACATCTTTTCCATCTCTGAAGGCAATGGAGATACAGAGCTCACTCAGACTGAGTTGGCCACAGACACGGCATCAACCCAATCTCCTAAAACATTTTGCACTCATGGATGGGGTATTGTAGAAGCTGTTGGAGTAGAATAAATAATTTGTTATGCTATCATGAAAAAAAATTAATATAAATAATGAAGCTTGCATGCTCCGCTGGATGTGTAATAGCAATATATGTGTACGGCAAAGCATAAACGAACTAAGGGAGAAATTAGGAATAAGAGGGATCAGATGCTGTTTACTCGAGAGAAGACTACGTTGGTACGGTCACGTGATGCGCATGAAAGACGACAGCTGTATAAAAAAGTGCAGGGCGATAAAAATAGACGGTAGCCACGGAGTAGGCAGACCCAGAAAAACCTAGGACGGCTTGATAAATTCCGACCTCACACACGTACACCTCTCCAAGACAATGTCACTGGACCGAGATCTTTGGCGCTACACAGTAATACAGAAGACCAGCCTTGCCTAAGTACAAAGTGAAACCTACAGTCAGTAAGCACCTCTAACAAAAATACACCCCCGTCCCACTACCCCCACCCCAACCACACAGCCCCTTCCAATGTAATGTTATGTTGGTACCACAACATCCAGTCCGAAACAAATGAGGTGTAGGTGTCACGACAAAAAAACACAGTCCACGCTGTAATGTGGCCGTGTAGGTAACACGGTAAAAACCTCACAGTCCACACTGTAAACGGGGTTGGTGTTAGGAAGGGCATCCAGCCGTAGAAAACCCGCCAGACAGTCCTATGCGAGCAAGACAACCAATCTTGCCTCAAGTGGGAAAATTCCCGTCCAAACCCATGCTAGCGTGGAAGATGGACGTTAAACGATGATGATGATGAATCTTTACTAGTACATAATCCCTTGTTTTACACACAGAATAAGTAATATTCGGTTGCTTCACCAAACTTTAACAAAGATATGCCTGTGAATTCACACTCTAACCCTCACTCATATTCTTACCTCCACTCATACCCTTACTCTCACTCACATTCATACCCTTCTTCCACCTCCCTTCATCATTCAATACATGAAAGCATGGAAAGTCAGGGCGAACCTAACTCCTCATTTCACTCACTTCTCTGATTTACCTTCTCCACCAAAACCATGCCCTCACCAATTCCCCAGATTCATATACCTGACACATTCCCTGTCCCACCCATGCCAACAAGGAAAGCTGGACACATTCCACTACATAATGCCAGGCACCCCTCACTTGCTTCAAGACTTCCTCCACAACCCAACACTTTCTCACCCACTGGGATGACCCCCTCCCCAGGCAAGTAACATGTAGCCCTCACCCCCATTTCTATCACTGCTTCCTTCAAAATGGTAATGTTGGTGCCACAAATATAAATAATATCCAGTCCACCCCATAAGGTGGTTGTGAAGGTGCCATGATAAAATGCTCCCAGTACACATTGCAGTGTTTGGAATAAGTGGAATAAGAGCATCCAACCATAGAAAGAAAACAAAAATGAAACATATAGGCAAGATGTGGTCAATTATATATTGCTGTCAGTACCAAAAGGTATGAAATCTACTTCACCATAAGATTCAGCTTAATTTAAATTATATAATTAACTTGAACTAATATTAGTGTAGTAGGCTGACACTCTACTGGCCCAGTCAGCTGTGATTTAAGAGTATATTTGATAAAGTATCAAAATATCAAATCTGACATTAAGAACATTTTTCCTTTATCTTTTAGTTTCAAATAAACCCTTAATACCAAACCACCCCTGATTCTACAATACAAAATTGTTTATCATCATTATCATTTAAAGTTTGTTTCCCTGCTAGAAAGGGTTGGCTGGGTTGTGACAGACCAGATAATACTCAATCAGAGCTTCTGATCTCAGATGTGGCAGGGGCCTGCATCTTGATTACGCACATTCCTAAACTCTACTAGTGCATTTTATCATGATTCTAGATCTAGGGAGGTTGTCACAGCTGAAGAGTCCTCCACCTGGCTGTTTGTTTTATCAAACATGATAATTTTACATAAGAAGCTTTACTAATTAATGTTTTAAACACTAGCTAAATAAACGAGAAAGTTATATTACAAAGTTCCTCCAAATTTTGTTTATCTCTTTCAAACTTATTTGAAAATTATATCTTGCATCTTTCATTAAAAATATGCTAACAGAAGGGTTCAAAGAATAACCCTTATTAAATCAGGCATGTTTTTTTTCTTTTTTCTATGCTGTGGATAATGAATATATTTAGTGCAGTTCTTACCTTTTAACCCTTTTAATACCAAACCACCCTGGATTTATGATACAGAACTGCCTATTTTAAATTGTTTATTCTTATATTAAAACTTTCCATCATAATCTTATTTTAGAATTTTTTTCTTAAGTAATATCCTAAATGTTTGCTTACTTTTAAAAATCTTAGTTATTTTATAAAATTCCTCCAAATTTAAAGATATTTTCAAAATGAAACATATAGGCAGTGTATTTTACTAGAAGTGCAGCAATGAAAGGGTTAAATTCAGCTGCAGGTGAGCTATAGTAAAAGAAGAAATTGACAATGTTGTATGTCTCCTTTTGCCTGTAAATAACCTCGCCTTACCTTGATTAACCTCCTGCCTCTCTGCAGGAACACTCAATAACCAGTTTCTTGGGAAGCAGGGCTAAATGGGTATGTATTGAATTGCATTGTTTGGTGTGAATCTAGGTTAAGGAAGAGAAAATACTTATAAATCATTTGACTTAAACTTTTCCCATTCATTTTGATCTGTTATGCTACTGCTTCTGAAAAGTGTAGAAAGAAAGAGTGCGGAAGATGATTATCAATATATAATATATCAAAGCTAGTCAGCCGATCACTATCCATTTCTCATAGGGCTGGAATCCAGCAATGTTAGCTGTTTAAACACTTAGTAGTTTTACTGTATTGTCAATACTTACCCTGGATAGTTATAAACATCATTCTATTTATGAAAAGCTCCATGGTGTAGACATCAGCACTCTGACTCATCCATCTGTGATGAAAAGGCATTCCAGATGTGATTATCCAGTCTTTTCTTTCTTTAGTTCCTTTTGCTTTCCATGGAGCATGGAACAAGAGATCTCAATTCTGTATGGTTTCAGGCTTTGTCACAGGCCAGGCCCATGTCTGTCAGGTCTCAACGTTACCCATGTTTTGAAGAAACATTATTTCAAAACTGGATTTACCGTCACCCACTGTCTCTTTGAAAGTAGAATGAAATGATTTAAAGAAATGCTAATTCAATACTGGGCATAATATTACTCAACTTTGCTTCACTTTAATCATAATCTTATGAATACTATAGTGATCTGGAAGTAATACTGTAATAGGTGCTGGAAAAACTGGACTGTGGTTACAATCTGCACAGGTGGCTTGAATTACATACTCACTTTTGTTGACTAAAGCACCAGCTGAATTTGGTAGCCACCTTTACCATGCTAGCTGTGTACATTCTTCAAGGATACCTTATACGACTGGTGCCAACCACAAAGCCCTGAAGCATTACCTTGACGAATCTACCACTACAATGCTGCATTAAGTTCTATCAACATCATCTGCCTCATCTTAAATAGGTGTATACCAATTGTATGTATATATATATCATCATCATTTTACGTCCGCTTTCCCTTGCTTGCAAGGCTGGGATGGGTCCTCTTCAGCACAGCATCTCTCCATTTGTCACAGTCCTTCGTAATCTCCTCTGTGAGGTCAGCTCTCACTACCTCTGCCCATGTTTTTTGTGGTCTTCCTTCCACTGGGATTTCTAGGCACTTCTTCACCCAGCAGTCATCTTCCATGTGCATCACATGGCCATACCAATGCAGTATTCTTTCCTGCACACTACAGTTTATTCCTCTTATACAGTTTCCCTCTCAACTCATCCATGCTTGGTCGTTCACACACATTGACATTGCACATCCACCGGAACAGGCTTGTTTCATTTCTCTCCAGTTGCTGATAAATATATATATATATATCATCATCGTTTAACGTCCACTTTCCACGAAATATATATATAATTGAAAAAAGAGGTAAAGTTCCATACAAAGATTATAAGTAAGAAATAAAACTGAAAAAGTATAGGGATATATTTGAAGATAATTTTTTTCTTTAATCCAACAAGAGAAATATTTTTATCATTGTTACATTAAATGGATTTAAGATTTGTCAAATATTACCAGTTTCAATTAGTATGTCAATTTTTACACACACACACATATATTATATGCAGGTAGACAACCAAATAGGGCATTGCATCCAATGCTGATATTGGAGAAAGAGGAGATTGAATTTTATCAAATTCACCTCTCCATAGAAACAGCAGTGGATAAACTAATGTTCGGAAGACAGCTGAAGAGACCGGGTTGATGCTATGGAACCAACACACTCGATAGTCGTCAAACCCATTGAAACATTAGTAATGGAAAATTTCCCAATAGATTGATGTAAAAACCCACTATGCATACTTATTTTTCACTATATATATATATATATATAACAGACTAAAATATCTATAGAGTAGATAAGATAAATAAAATATCCCGAAGGAGGTGCTCTAGCACGGTCGTAGTCTAATTATTGAAACCTATAAAAAAAAAGAGAAAAAATATTATCCCACCCAAGAAATTTTCTGAATATTTGTACATTTGATGGTTATAAGGAAAGTTGAAAAATTCCTACTCAACATATTTGTTTTAGCTTACCAAAAAATAATTAACTGTGAAAAAGTAAACATTTTTTTAATTTTTAAGATTATATATAATATATAGACTTACTCAACTTTCTATGATATAATGACAAAAATAAAAAAGGCAAGCAATTTTGTTTCTTGGATTTTGATATTAAAGATTTTTTTAAAAATAATTAAATCTCAAACTTTAATCTTAAAATTTAGAGAAATAAGACGAATAAAAAATATGTATACAAATAATTGAATGCTGCATTGGGCTGGGAGGCGGCCTTATAAGCCGGACCACGTGCTAAGTGGGAGTATGAAAACCATAGAACGAATCCATTTACTTTGCTTCATAGGGGTGAGTAGTTGGCGCAACAGTTGCTAATCACAGTTTGCACATTCTAAGCAGTTACGGGAAAATAATTGTAATTGCTATCTCTTTATTTGAATTTCTTATATATTATAAATAAATCAATTGTCGTAATTTTAAAAGTTTATATATTGTTAAATATTGGTATTGTACTCCCATAAAAATGCTTCCGCCCCTCTTAAAGCATGTAGAGGTGACGCTATCGTATTCCTCCGCTTACCCTGTAGGACTGTTTTTTTTTTTTTTTTTTTGAGTGTCAAAATATATTTGTAATATAGTGCCAAATATTTCTTCATCTTTAGCAGTTAATTTTGCTGTTGCATTTTAAAAACTTTTCTTAACTATCAAAGTTATTGTTTTACTCTTAAACAAAGGCAATGTTTAAATTGTACATAGGAAATTTGCCGCCTAATATTACTAATAGTAAGCTGAGCGGTTTGTTCAAGGAGCATGGAGTAGAGACAAGCCATATATTGCTGAAGTCAAATTACGCTTTTGTTGACTGTCCCGATCAGATTAACACCGAGAAAGCTATTGACAATCTCAACGGTAAGAACAGTAATTATCTGTCTTTTCTTAATGAAATATTTCTACTCACACTTTTTCTATAAGTTATGTTTTAAAACCCGTTTTAATCATCTATTTTATCCGATTGCTAAAGTCTTGACGGACAGCTATTCAAAATGGCCGGTTAGAAGACATCGTAACATACCCAACATGTGTAAATTCTCTTATCATTTCTTTTCCCCTTTGAAAGTGAAATTTAAACTATGGCAAAGTTTTACATAAATAATTAATATCGTTTTTAGTGAATTGTTTACGAAATCTTTGATGACTTTTAACAAAAAACGAAACTTTGTTCTCCCTATTCAGGACCCCCCCTCCCATATTCTTGCAATACCTTATCTGTTCAAATAATTACCACACATTTTCCCCCTTTCTCTCAATAACCCCTACTTTGCAATGTTTTTCCTTTTTTTTTAAATGCGAAACAATACACAAGAGTTTATAATAGACATAAAAGAGTTGATTGAAAGTTGTGAATGTAAGAAAGAATAACTTTTCCTGACAAATTGTTGAAAGTTTTGTCAGAATCCTACTTTGCTTAATGTGTGTGAATTATCACATACCAACAACCGGTATGTGTGTGTTTTATACCTGTGTATATTTGTCGGTATATAATATCAGTATAACACACTGGCAGTGTGTGTGTATATATATATATATATATATATATATATATATATATATATAAGAAATTAAAAGATGGTTAAAAAAGTTCCATGTATATATATATATATATATAATTTTTAAGTATTATACAGATGCAATCTTCACAAGCGTGTCGGGTATCATTTTCAATAGATTTCCTTTGAAGAAAATGGAAATATTCCGTCCTTTAACGAATTCATTTCGTATATATTGGTTTTGGTCACCTCATATATGTGTATATATAGTGGAACATGCGAAATGAATTCGGTGAATCGGACGAAGTATTTTCATTTTCTTCAAAGATTTATTATGGTACCCGGCGTATCTTGTGGTATATACTTGGTGTTTTTTATCCTAGCAAATAGTTTACAAACTCTATTTATGTATTTTCCATAACCAAATCGTGTAATATATTTTGTACGAATTATATATATATATCCATTGTGCAAGCATACAACACGGTAACAAGCCACGTGTATTATATGGATGTTTTGTGAATAAATACATGCATTTTGTGTATAGAAATACATAATATATGTAGAATACATTTTTTTGCGTGGGGAATGAGTGAACGTTGAAAGAATATATATATATATATATTTTTTATTAATATATTTGTTTTATTAGATGGTCTCTTTCTTTAATACTCCCCCCTTTTTTCCGCGATATCCGTACTGTTCCCTTATCCTCTAATTTCGGCAACTATCCCGGTAAAGTTTACAACAGCCACCAGTTGAACTAAACAACACCCTAGTCGGCATGTTTTCATAGTCTCTCCTCGCCATTTAGTTTCTCAAGCAACATCCCACTTTTAAGAATCGTACTTAAACCTGTGCATACACCACACACACACACACACAAATCATTTGAAGAAAGTAATGGACATGGTTTTTCTATAAGTTTGGAACCATGTGCTTCTAAGTGAAATCGTCATTAAATAAAAAAAATTAATATTTAAAAAGTTGGAGTTGGCTGGAAAACGGTTAAAATGCTTTCGTCGATCTTGGAGTATAAGCGTACCGTTTGCACTTTGTTTCCGTTATTATCTTGGTTCCTATATTATCAAAGTTCGATTTTGATTCTTCAATAGTCGCTCAAATAGATACCAGTAAAATATTGTCTACATTCAACTCTTAAAACAATTTCCCGTAATATTTTGGTTGTAAACTTGAAAGAAAATCAACGAACAGAATCCTTAATATGATGGCAAACAGGAATTTCATCAACTTTTCTGAAGAAGCAATGCTTGAAATATGTGTATTTAATGGGTTTTTTTCTTTCAAATCTAAAGTAATGTACATATATATTTAACATAGCATTGCTGGTCCAAAATATACTAGTGACACCAAACGAGCGACGAAACAAATATTGTATGTAACTCGCAAAGAATCTGGTGTTAATACTATCGTTGTTAAATATCTTTTATGTATGTATGGACCTGTAATTCCTGATAGTCGTAGGAGCTGAGCCCATCCCATTTCCAGGTCTAAATGCATCCAAATTCTTCCAAAGAAGGAGAGAGTGAGAAAGAGATAGAGGAATAGACTTCAGTACTTGACTGGTACTTTTTTTATCGACTTCAAAAAGATGAACCGCAAAGTTGATCTCAGTGGGTTTTGGGTGCAGAGAGCCAGAACGAAAACCGCGATGTATTTAATTCGACAGTGGCCTTATATCTTATACAATTACACATTTCATATATATATTTGAAACATTGCGTTTCTTTTGTATTTATAGTTATTCTGCTATTCAGTTGACATTTCTTTAGAGTTTAAAGTCGTAATTTGAAGGATCGGCCAACCTCCACTGAGGTCTATAATAGCTGTAGGCTAGTTGTTTAACTCTGATCAAGCATACTTCGTCTTTTCTGATATTTAAACAGTGCATCTAGGACTACATTATCTAATGTCTTCCGCTCTTTTTAATATGATAGGGTGTTTAAAGGAAATTTGACTAGTGTTTCTTGGGGGTCGAATGACCACATAAGCATCCCGCTTGTTGGTTCGCAGTTAACTAATTTGTTCCTTTTCTCAGCATGATTGTTATAAGTTATTGCAAATTCAGGTGCTTTTTTTGCAATTTCTATTCCTCGTGTGAGGAGTTTCTTATATAATATATATAAAGGAATGGGTTCGCTTGCTTTTTTCTTTCTAAAACTTGACACTTAGGAGTCGAGATTTTGTAGAGGAAATCAAATAAGAAATTGTGATGTTCATGTCGTTTTTATGGAAGTATTAGCGAAGTTTAATATGGTATAATTGAATCAAGAAATCTAAATCAAATTGTGGCGTTATACCGCGTAGATCTTTTAAATTACATAAGTCTCAGTTTTGTAAGGTCTAGTGAAATTATGCGATAAAGCGTTTGTCTTTCTGAAGAGCAGTAGTGATATTTTGAAATGTTTTCAACCTTTCAGGCGACTTGCTCGTCGAGAGATTGTCATAACTGCGCTTGATCTTGCAAAATGACAAATTTTCACTGTATTTTTAACCAAAAATAGGAAGTGGCATCTAATGAATATCGGTGTTGCCTCTAAAAAAAACTTTCCACAAAATACCATTTTGGTTAACAATAAAATCACTTCTGTTTGTTTATGTATGCACAACAATTTGAACATTTTAATTTGATTCATCAGCTCTCTTTCGGTTGCCATTCTGCAAAGTGGACCTTAACTTGGAAAAATTGGCAATCCTACAAGAAGGCGTAACTATAAAGTTTGATTACTCCGCTGTGATCTGGTCAAAGTTTTTTTTTTTTTTTTTTTTTTTTTTTTTTTTTTACACGCGCAGAATATCAATTTAATATTGGTAGAAGTTTTCAGATGCGATGTATTACTGGTATTGATTTTTTCGGCCCTCGAAGGATGGAACGCGTTTAATTTTGATGGGATCTGAATTTAACGGAAGAAATTACTCTAATCCGTTAAAAACCCGACATTCTGTCCACCATTTTGAAACTTAAAACCGAGTGGCTTCTGTTTGTACAACGTAATTGGAGTTATTTCTAAGGGCCCTTTCGAAAGAAATTTCATCAGCTGATTGTTAATTATTGGTTCTGAATTTATTTAACCAAATATAAAGTGGTGTTTTAAAGTAAATACTTAGCTAGAGTTAAATATATACTTTGACATTTGTTTGGAATTTATTGTTTTCCCCCCCCCCCACCTCGCCTAGTTCTCGCAAGTTTCAAGTAGCTAACTCATTCCTTAAGCCTGTCATTGTTTTCTGAATTTAAAAAAAAAGTGGTCTTTCATGTTGTTTTATTCTTTAGCCCCAGATTAGTCCTGACTGAGCATACTTATGAGAAACGTTCCAGTTGTTACCATTTTTCTCAGATATAGTTTATAGGGCTACATAATTCAGTGTACTTCTTTTACAGACAGTGGTTTGAGTGAGATTTGGGTACTATTTCTAGAACGGCGAACACCACGTTGAGACTGCTAGGTATGCTTCGGAACCATGAGGTTTCGAGAGCACCTGTTTTTACTATTGCCTCAGGATTACTAATACTGTCTTGTAAGTGGATTTCGGAGGCAGAAATTGCAAAGAAGCCCTTCATAGTTGTGTATTTAGTCACGTGTATCAGTCACAGCAAACGACTTTATTCGTTTAAAAGCGAGCAATGACGTTTGTTTATATTCTTCATGAACAATATGTCCCATGGTGCAATGATTTGACTGACTTCAGCAGTATACACTATACTTAATATAAAGTGTGTGTTTCATCAGGCTGTAGAAAAAATGCTTCATAATTTTTTTACCCCCGTATCCTTATTGAGGTGACAAATTGACAGTCGTTGTGTGGAATTCTTTCTTTGCGGCATTTATTCCGGTTTTATGAGGTCAACTTTGACTTTGCCGTTTCGAAGTCAATAAATTACCATTCCAATAACGAGTTTGATTCTTCCCTACTATATCTCTTTCTCACTTCCTCTCCTTGAAATTGGTTTTATTCAAACCTGGAAAGTGATGGGATCCACCAGGTTTACAATGCCCAAGACATGCTGTATGTCACTACAGCAACTGTTGGGAGTTATGGGTCCATACATACATATTGAGTCTGAAAAATATTGTTCGTGGGTTCTCAGTTGCTATCCCTTTTTAATGGTATCTATTTTGTTCAAACCCCACTGTAGTCAATTTGATTCGTTTCTTTTGGGTCAAGGCTTGATAAACATTATATATTCCATACTTAGTAAAAAAAATCAAAAAAATCATGAAGTAGTAAGTTGAAGCCCTATAATGCTAATAATTGTTTCTACTTTTGGCACAAGGCCAGCAATTAACCAGTACATTACTGGTACTTTATTTTATCGACCCCGTAAGGACGAAAGGCAAAGTTAACCTCGGCGGGATTTGAACTCAGATCATAAAGGGACGTAACTCTATGCTTCAAAGGATGGCGTCCGACTATAATGCTAATAATTGTTTCTACTTTAGGTACAAGGCCAGCAATTATCCAGTGCATTACTGGTACTTTATTTTATCGACCCCGTAAGGATGAAAGGCAAAGTCAACCTCGGCGGGATTTGAACTCAGATCGTAAAGGGACGTAACTATGCTGGAAAGCTATAATGCTAATAATGTTCGCTGAACATTTTTATGCAAGAAGTGTTGAGAGGACTCTCCAATCATAACATGCCACGAAAAATATACCGTTGTAATGTGATTGGTGATAGGAAGATCATCCAGCTGTAGAAACCATTCCAAAAAAAGCATTGAGAGAACTCTTCAGATGTAACGGACATCATTTCCATAATGCTGCTGCCACAAAAAAATACGATATGACAACCTCCCCAGTACTGGTGCCATGATAGAATACACAGTGCTCTCTGTATTGTGAAATCAGTGGCTCTGATTGAGTACTGATTTGGTCCTTGACATTTCGTCAAACATTTGCTAGAAGGGAAATCAAATGTTAATGATGATGAAATAGTGGAATAGGTTTTATACATAAATATAAAACTTATTCCACTGTTTGAAATATTTGTATTTTTGCTGATGCAGAACATCACTAGTTTATTTGGATTTTAACCCTTTTGGAATGATTTTCAAATAATTTTGAAGATAATATAACTTATTTTAGCTGGTTCTTAAATAAAATTATAAAAGTTTTCTAGTTAAATAATAAACACTTAAACTCATAATGTTCTGTACCACATTAAACTTTATTAGTAAGAATTTTTGAAAAGTACAAAACAGCACTCACTACATCACATTAAAAGTAAGTCTATAGTTTACTGCAAATTTGAATTAAGACCCATTTTTAGACATTCTACTAAATAGCTACAGGATGTTAATCAAAGATATGAAGACGGGTCAGGCGGCTGGGCAATCAAAGATATGAAGACGGGTAAGGCGGCTGGGCCTTCGGAAATAGTTGCTGAAATGCTGAAAGCTTCTGGAACGGTGGGACACACCGTGGTCACCCGGATAGTAAACCAAGTCATACAGAATGAGGTTGTTCTGAAGGACTGGCGTAGCAGCATCATCATTAACTGCTACAAGGGTAAAGGAGATGCCCTAGATAGGAGTAACTATAGAGGCATTAAATTAATCGACCAGGTCATGAAGGTCACAGAAAAAGTAATAGCGCAACTAACCAGAGAGAGAATTGATCTAGATGAAATGCAGTTCGGGTTTGTGTCAGGCAAAAATACCACAGACGCTCTTTTCATTGTACGACAACTACAGGAGAAGTACCTAGCTAAAAGTAAACCCCTATACTTAGCTTTTGTCGACTTGGAGAAAGCCTTCGACAGAGTCCTCCGTTCCATTAGCTGGTGGGCTCTTAGAAAACTAGGTGTTGATGAATGGCTTGTGAGAGCTATACAAGCCATGTATAAAGAAACAGTCAGCAAGGTTAGAATTAACAACGAATATAGTGAAGAGTTTAGCGTAAAAGTTGGTGTTCATCAGGGCTCCGTTCTTAGCCCCCTACTATTATCGCCCTTCAGGCTATAACAGTGGAGTTCAAGACCGGCTGCCCGTGGGAACTCCTATACGCAGATGATCTAACACTCAGCTGAATCAATGGCCAAACTAGAGAAGAAATTCCAAACATGGAAGCATGGCCTAGAATAAAAGGCCTTAAAATTAACCTGTCTAAGACTAAAGTTCTAGTTTGTAGGAAGGAAAATAGGGCGCCGGTCCCATCCGGGAAATGGCCATGCTCAGTGTGTAGGAAAAGAGTAGGTAGAAACTCCATTTTATGTCCCAAATGCAAAGTATGTGTGCATAAAAGATGTAGTGGGATCACAGGTAAGCTAACTAAGAACATAGATTTTATATGTGGCCGGTGCTCTGGTGCAATAAGTAGCAGCAAGTGCCCACAGAATACTAGCTCATTCCATTGCACAGATGGTTCTATAGAAATAGTGGACAGCTTCCGTTACCTGGGTGACAAAATCAGCAGTGGGGGAGGGTGCTCTGAAAGTACAGTAGCTAGAGTCAGAACTGGATGTAAAAAGTTCAGAGAGCTTATACCACTATTAGCCGCTAAAGGGTTCTCTCTAAAAATGAAAGGCAGGCTGTATGATGCCTGCATACGAACAGCAATGTTGCATGGCAGTCAGACCTGGGCATTGTGTGCAGAGGATATACGCAGACTGGAGAGGAATGAAGCTTGCATGCTCCGCTGGATGTGTAATAGTAATATACGTGAACGGCAAAACATAAACGAACTAAGGGAAAAATTAGAAATAAGAGGGATCAGATGTTGTCTACTCGAGAGAAGGCTACGTTGGTATGGTCACGTGATGCGCATGAAAGACGACAGCTGTATAAAAAAAGTGCAGGGCAATAAAAATAGACGGTAGCCACGGAGTAGGCAGACTCAGAAAAACCTGGGACGACTTGATAAATTCCGACCTCACACACTTACACCTCTCCAAGACAATGTCACTGGACCAAGAGCTTTGGTGCTACACAGTAATAGAGAAGACCCGCCTTACCTAAGTACAAAGTGAAACCTACTACAGTCAGTAGGCACCTCTAACAAAATAACCCCCCCCCCCGTCCCACTGCCCCCACCCCATCCACACCACCCCTTTCAATGTAAAGTTATGTTGGTACCACAACATCCAGCCCGAAACAAATGAGGTCGTGTAGGTGTTGCGACAAAAAAAGCACAGTCCACGCTGTAATGTGGCCGTGTAGGTAACAGTAAAAACCTCCCAGTTCCACACTGTAAATGTGGTTGGTGTTAGGAAGGGCATCCAGCCATAGAAAACCCGCAAGACAACCACTCTTGCCTCAAGTGGGAAAACTCCCGTCCAAACCCATGCAAGCATGGAATATGGATGTTAAACGTTAAAAAAAGCAGCTTTGTATCATAGAACCACGGCCAGTTTAAGGTGGTTTGGTATCAAAAGGGTAATAGCAAATTCATTTCGCAACTTTTTATTCAATATAAATTTGTTCTAGCCAGGGTATATTTTATAAAAGCATTTACATTGATATAACACTGAAAGTTATTTCTTTAAAAGATATGGTTTTAGTAATTGAGCTGGTAAAAGATATGGTTTTAGTAATTGAGCTGGGACACTGCCTTTGAGTGTTTTAACTGATTACATCATCCCCAGCACCTATTCCATTCTAGTACTTATTATATTAATTTGTATTTATTGAATAGCTGTCATGCTGTATTTGAAACATTGTCTTTGCTTTTGTTCCTCTATGCATGTCATTTTTCACAATCTTGTGTTATTTCATCTGTGAAATTCAATAACTGTAGATCTGACTGGCCTCACCATCACTTGTATATTTAGTTTCAGTCTGACATTGTCAGCACTTTTTTACCTAGCAAACCAGTACAGCCTCTTCTCATAGTCTTAATTTATCACATGAAACCACATTAGCTAAACATTCTTAAAAAGTACAAAACAGTACGGTGACTGCATCACAGATTCTTACAATCTGTTCACTAGAAAGAATACTATAAAATTTGAATTAAAATTGCATTTTTAGTATTTTTCTGCTCAATCATTACATGATTTTAAGAGTTAATATATTTTATGTACTTGGTTATTCTTTTAGGTTTGGTACTTTTTCTCTAGCTCTGAAAAATTATGTAATGATTAATAGATCAGCACAACCTGTGCTTAGAGGGTGGCTGGAGTGAGGGGATAGGAACAGCCCACGGAAAAAAAATAACCTGCCCCAAAACTGAATTTGTTGCTAATCCTGACTTTGTGTATGGTATTATCATACAGGGTTGAATTGTTCTTCAAAGCTGTTCAACTATATGTAGCTTTCTCAGTTTCAGCAAGCTATAGGGAATGAAGACTTGTGAAATGTTTGTGTACAATATTGAGTGGAGCTCTCCCTTAGTGAACTGGGTTTTTGTTTCTCTAATTATTTGTATTGTTTTAGTTATGTGTGATTCCACTTTAAGTGGTAGTGTTTGTGTCACAATAAAATGCTCCCAGTACATGCTGTAAAGTGATTGGCATTAATTAGGAAGGTCATTCAGAAATAGAAAATAAGCCAAAATGAAACATATGAGCAAAACACGGTTACCTGACCAGTCTAACTATATTACGTGACAGCTTTGCTAACCCATGAAAAATAGATGTTAAACAATGATGATGATGTGTCTAGTACACACCACAACCTAATTATGACTTGTACTAATTTCACTTTGAGTCTCTTTACAACATTCATCTTGAGGTTGCTATCCTTTTATGCATCTTTTGTCTTTTATAGAAGTTAATTGTCATGCTGCTGAGACATATTAGATAATCATCTTTTTTTAATGTTTATTTTCCGTGCTTGTATGGGTTGTTCTATTTAGAGGCTAGACTGTTCAGTTGATAATGTCTTTCTTAAGTTCATTTTTGACTTGGATTCTACCAAGCATGTACTGGAAGCATTTTATCATGACTCCAGCAGTATCACCTTACAAGGGAGAATGGGTGCTCTTTATCATGGCACAAGTTAAATAAATTGAAATATTTACAAGAAAATAGTTGGGATATTACAATAATCAAGTAAAATCTTAAGTAAACAGAAACACATTCTGTATGAATTCCGAATTATGTACTTTTATGAAAATTCTTCACCTACTACACAGCTTGTCTATTTTTATAGATTAAATGTATAGTTATGTATTCCATAAATTTTTATTCAATGAATAGTATCTTGTCTAATTTAAAGTAGTTATGATGCAGCACTCTTGAAATGTGCTTGTAATAAAATTGTGATTGTGAAATTGTGTGCTGAAATAATTTATTCAAATTATTCAGTAAGAAACTAATTAATCCTTTCATTAACATTTTTCTAATGAAAGACACTGCTTACGATTTGCAAGTAGTTTTTAAAATAGCTAAGAATTTGGAAGGATTTAGATATATACTGAACTTTCTTGTTATTAAACTGGTGTTTGGAACATAACTTACCAAACTTCTTGCATAAAAACTTTGATGGAAAGTTTTTATATAAATACAAATACTTTAAAATAAACATCTCCATATTGAAACATCAGGACTAGTTTAGGCAGTTTTGTATCAAAAAGGTTAAGGCAAGTGTTTTTAAGAGTCGTGTATGATAAGACTCTGAAAAATCACTTGTTTTTAGAGTAGCAACACATTAATAATTAAAAGTATATTGATGTAAGCAATTTAGACATTTTATATTTGTGTTATGTATTCGTTAGTTTTAACCCTTTTGTTACCATATTTCTAACAAGAATATACTTCCATTGCATTTTAATTTATCAAAATAATCAATAATTATGAGAGGGTTAGTAAAACAATTAACTTAATAACTGAAATCTAATTTTATCTACTGTATATACTTGTATATAAAACAAGAAATATGTAACAAAAAAAAAAAAAATCTATGGTAAAATAGGGTTTGGCTTATATTTGAAGTCAATATTTTGACCAATTTTCACCTTCAAAATTTTATGTAAATGATGTGCTAAGATATTTTCGCTTTGGAGGTGAATATCACTATGGTTTCATTCACACAACTTGAAATTCGCTTTTTCTGTTTTTAATGAATATGGCCTTCAAAACAATCAGAAATTGGTAAAAATAATCATTGCATAATGGAGTTCTGAAACAAACACTGAAAACATTTTAAATATTAAACTTCATAAATATATTTTCTATGAATGAGAATTTCAAAACCGTGACATTTGATTAGCTGCTTCAGTTTATACATCGGATTTGGATTTTTGCTCATTTCTCAGACATAAAATAGGGGTCAGCTTATATATGAGTTTAGCAGTATTAGTTGTAGATGTTATCGAGATGCAAGTGACATAATAACAGCAGAAATTAGAGATGAAATATACGTTTATTTTTTGTTGTAGCACAAACAATGGTGTTGTACAGAGGCTGGTATCTGGCGTGTGATCCGTCGGCTTTCCAGTGGCTGTCTGTCTTTTCTTTCTGGCGTTCTCAACCGGCGTTGTTCTATCAAGGAGCGTGAGGCGTCTTACTACAGTACCTCGAACCAGATTTTCAAATTATTGAAAATCGATGTCATTACTCACATGTGGAGTAAGATGGCGAACAATGCAACAAGGGGGAGCTATCCGCTCTAGCAAAAATTGAATCCAGAATAAGGATTTGAAAAATGTTAAAAAAAAACGACATGCATGCATAAAAAAAAACAAGGCAAAGAAAAAGCAGAAACACAGAGGCCAAAAAAAAGGTGCAGCTAACATAGTCTAAATATAGACGGTGCTGCAAAGTTTTTTGGGCCAGTGGACCCTACGACCTGAACGGGTCGTGGTCTTGTAACGTGGCGATGGTGGTGGTGTAGGGACAGGCGATGATGGTGGATCAGGAACAGTCGTTCGCTCAACAGGCAAATACGAAGGGGTTCGTGGATCAGGAACCACAGCGTCCGTATCAAGGTGCGCCTGCTTAAGCCTGTCTAATGTAACTGTCACCCTGGACCCCTTAATATCTAACGTGAAATGCTTAGCTGAGCGCGCTAAGACACGGTAAGGTCCAGTGTAAGGCTGTGTGAGCGGGGGCTTCACCGTATCATTCCTTACAAAGACATGCGTCCACGAGGCAATATCCCTCGGGACAGCAGTCTTGACAGTTTGTTTCCTAGTGTCCATTGGCGGCAAATCCTGGAAATAGGAGCGCAAACGGGACACGTAGGAAGCGTGATCTTGGGCATCAAGATCGATAGGGGCAAGCATTTGCCCGGGCAACGTCAGAGGGGCACCGTACAGTACTTCGGCCGGTGAAAATCCAAAGTCGACCTTCACCGTTGACCGAATCCCTAGTAGCACAATAGGGAGGTACTCGCTCCAATGCGCCGAGTCCATTGAGGCCATTAAGGAGGCCTTCAGTTGGCGGTGAAAACGCTCCACCATACCATTCGAAGCGGGATGGTATGCCGTAGTTCGAATGCGTTTAGCACCAATTATTTTTGACAGCTCGAGGAAAAGGCTCGACTCGAACTGTCGTCCACGGTCGGTAGTTATTGTGGATGGAACTCCATAACGAGAGATCCATCCAGACACAAGAGCACGCGGTGATGTTTTTCAAGGGGATGGCCTCAGGCCATCTCGAAAAACGGTCAATGACGGTAAGTAGATAAGAAAAACCATCGCTGACAGGCCAAGGTCCCACTATGTCAATATGAATATGTGAAAAACGCGCATCTGGGTTAGCAAAGGTACCCAGGGGAGCCTTGACGTGTCGATGGACCTTTGATCTCTGGCAAGCGACGCAGGAACGGCACCAAGCAGCAATTTCACGCCTCATATTTGGCCAGAAAAATCTAGCTGATATGAGCTTTGCTGTGGCAGAAGATCCTGGATACGAGATACAATGTAATCCCAGAAACACGGTCCGACGATGATTCTCTGGAACGAAGGGCCTAGGCACGTCCAAAGAGACGTCGCAGAGAATTTGGCCAACTGCAGTCGACAGAGGCAAGTATTTCATCTCGCAATTCGCAAACTCGGGCGATGTGACATCCAGTGACTCAAGGGGAGGCTGATCCGCAGCCAAACGAGTCAGATCTATGTCAGAGGGTGACGAGATCGCTGTCACGGGTAAGCGGGACAAAGCATCGGCCGCTGTATTTAGTGAACCCGGAATGTGCTGGATATCACTCGTATATTGCGAGATGAAATCAAGGTGTCTCGTCTCTCTGGGCGAGTATTTATCGGCCTTCGCTCTCAAAGCAAAAGTCAATGGTTTATGGTCAGTGAGGATAGTAAATTGTCTACCCTCTAGCACATGTGAAAAATGTTTCACGGCCAAATAGATGGCTAAAAGCTCTCTTCCAAAGGTGCTGTAGCGCGTCTCAGCAGGATTTAGCTTTTTGGAAAAAAACTCCAGCGGTTGCTGGTAACCATTGATGTTTTGCTGAAGTACTGCGCCCACAGCGATATCCGATGCATCAACACAAAGCGTTAGCTTTGCACCGGGTACCGGGTGAGTCAGTAACGAAGCATTAGCCAAAACAGTTTTGGCGTGCTGAAAATCAGCAAGTTGAGTGTCTGTCAAAGAAATATCTTTGTTCTTCCTCCGACAATTTTTCAAAATTTCTGTCAGGGAGAAAAGCAACTTGGCACAATTTGGCACGAAACGCCTATAAAAGTTAACCAGACCTAAGAACTGGCGTAACTGACGTAGTGAGGTCGGTGGAGGCAAATCCTCTATGACCTTAACTCGCTCAGGCCGGGGTCGAATTCCGTCAGCATCGATGACGTGACCCAAGAAAGTCAGTGACTCAGCACCAAAAACACATTTGGGTGCATTAAGCTGCACATTATACGCCTTCAATCGGCGGAAAAGAAGATTCAAATGGTGCGTATGCTGCTCTGGAGAAGAACTAGCAATGAGCAGATCGTCAATATAGGTATAGACGAAATCGAGGCCGCGAGTAACCTCATCCATAAACCGCTGAAAAGTACTAGCGGCATTCCTTAATCCTGGTGACCCCGACGTTTCATCTCTAATTACTGCGGTTGAAGTCGTTATGTTACTCGTGTCTCAATAACATCTTTAATCCATGCTGCTGGAATTGGCGACCTGACGAAAGGAATATTGTGAATAGATGGTAAATAGATCGAGGGACCTTCCCTCACGTCTATGTCAACAAGATAATCCAACGAGGATACTATCACTTACCACACTGGCAACTAACGACCACTGATTCTACCACCCTGCTAAAGTGGCGATAACATCTATAACCAATACTGCTAAATGAGTATATACACTGTAAATGCGGTTGGTGTTAGGAAGAGCATCCAGCCATAGAAAACCTGCCAGGCAGTCTTATATGAGTAAGACAACCAATCTTGCCTCACGTGGGACAATTCCCGTCTAAACCCATGCTAGTGTGGAAGGTAGACGTTAAACGATGATGATGATACAGTAATTGTAATAATGAGATTTCAGTCCCAGGCTTAAATTTGAATATCTTCATACCTTAATAGAGGTGGGTTGGTATTTAAAAAGTAATTTTTACAATTTGTAAACTGAGTTTTGGTAGAGGGGCTTGTTTGAAAAATATATTGCAGTTTTCATCTAATGCTGAAAAATCTGCCGTCATGCTTGTGACTATCCTGGGAGGTGTGGATGGATGTAGAAAGGTAGGTTTCAGATCCTGAGACCCCAAAGACTCTGGAAGCATGTCTGAGAATATTGCAGATGGAGGAGGCAAAGCCCCCCCCCCCCCTTTCCGGTCATGACTGACTATGATGCTGAACTTGGAAAGTTCTCCAAGGTGCAAACCTGCAAACCTGGGTAAGGTGTTTTGTGGAAGACCAGCAGTTGTTCATGAATGCTAGTCTCCCCTCTCCATGCCACCAATGCCTTTCAAGGGAAAGGCAAAGGCTGATACAGCTTGTCATCAGTGTTGTCACACAACTTATTTTTTCCAGTTGTGTAGACTGGAGCAATGTGAAATAATGTCTTGTTAAAGTATGTTACGTGCTACTCAACTCACAACCTTACGATCTTAACCATTAAGCCATGGTGAATGGCATAACTGGCCATCTGAACCCTGTCAACTTGGTTGTGCCTTCTAATGAAATTTACAGCTCACATCTTATCCCTTTTAATATCAAACGACCCAATATGGCCTTTGGTTCTGCAATACAAAGCTGTTTATTATAAAGTGTTTATATTTAATATCCTGCTGCCATAATTTTAAGAACTTTTAAGCTAGGTTTCAAGCACCAGTTTAAATATGAGAAAGTTATATTACTAAATCCCTCCAAATTTTTGATTATTTAAAAAAATTATTTGATAATCATAGTGTCTTTTTTAAAAATGTTAATGGTAGGGTTAATACTTCTGACCAAGTCTAACATCCCAATGACAATTATTTTGCAAAGAACACATGACAACTTATTTCCATTGAACAACCTCAGCACATACATGAATATTAATTTTTTAAGGAAAACCAATACACATTTAATTCCTAACACCCTGTAATTATTTCGCAGAAAATATCTAAAATCTTTAATAGTGGGAAGATTGTTGTAAACATTATTTTCACAATGATCTGTCCACTGGTAAAGATTTTAATTTTTAATGCTATACAGGCATATTGCTGTTTTGTACTTTTCAAGAATATTTTGCTGTGGTACAGGACATAGTTAATACCACAATTCAAAACCTTGCATATCTTGCACATGGGACCTTAATAATCTCACCTGAAAAAGCCAGTCTTGACTTAAAGCTTCATTGTAAAAACTTTAATCAAAGTTGTTTTTCTTCCAACTTTTTCATCATTTACTAAATACAACTGACTGATACACACACAATAATTGTATGTAATATCTTAAATTGAAAGAATCTATTAATCTTTTTGATACTAAATCACCTTGTTCTATGATTCACAGCCAATTATAAAGTGATCCTATTTAAATTTAAATCTTCCAACATAAATTTTATATTAGAACCATTTGTTACAAACACTTAACTAATAAAATAATTAAAAAAACAAAATTAGAATTTCGTTTTTTGCTCTAACATAGCGGATATGTCAATGCATTCGTGAGTTTTATATCAAATAATAATGATTTAATTCATTTGCAAGCAAACAACCTCCTTATGCTATGTTTTTTTACCATCACCATCCTATGTCACCGCTAGAACAAAAGGATGGTGATGGTCATCTAAAAAACAGCGTAATGAGGCTGTTTGCTTGCAAATGAATCGATTATTATTCGATATCAAACTCACAAAATAATTGATGGTTTAAGTTTGATTGAAATAGAATGTATTTCATTTAAAATATTAAATGAAACAATTTGTTTTAGAGAGAGAATTTATTCATAAAAACAGTATCAAATTTGATTAAAATACTTGCCCCTGGAACCCACTTTCGAAAATGCTGATTATTTCCCCATCATCAATGTTAGTTTTCACTCATAACAGAGGTCATCTTTTTTTAATATACTCGCAGGTCTCAAATCCCCCACCCCTTTAAATTTTGCTAAGCTACATCCAGCGAAATTTTATTTTAAGTGGTAGCATTCCTGTGACAATTTTCTTTATACATGTCAAAAAAAGAACATTACTAGAAATCTCTATGGTTTGGGGGTCCCAATATGTAGACTAAACGACTAATTCTGGATTTTTAAAAAATCAGTGGAAACAACCTAGAAAAATTGCCAATTTTCCAAACTATTATTTGGGACCCAAGAGTATGCAGAGAATTTTGTAACATTCAATGTCCCTCCAGAGTTTATAACCATCCTTTTTGTTTCTAATATTGGTTTCACTATTTAGTTTTAATACAAGTTATTCTCTAAATGTCTTATTCTTTTCAGTGTTTTTCAAGATTTTCAACAAAATATTTAGTTTCTTAAAAATTTTAATTTTTCTTCCTGGTGAAATTTACTCCATTTTACTGGTTTCAAGATTTTAGTCAATCATATCAACCACAGAATTTATTTCAATGACATATTTTATGTTTATCGAATAGTGAAGATTTTTTTTATTTTCCTTTGGGGCATAAATAGGTAACTTAACACAACAGTATGCACAGGCATAAATACACACACACTCGCACATAAATGTCAGTCTGGCATAATTTCTCTGTACAAAATTTTACTCATGGTATTGATCAACCTGAGGCTATATTTGATCAGTGCGCTGTGCAGTGGAAGCAAGAGATTGTGAAGCAAATTTCTTGATCATACTGCTGTGCTGTTGTTATTAACTCTTTGGTTACCAAATTTCTAATATGCAAATGATTTAGAAAATAGAGAATTTTTAGGGATTTACTTATGTAACTTTCTCGGTGTTAAGCTCATGTTTAGAGTGTAACTTAACTTAAAGGTTGTTATAAAAAATGTTGTTGGAAGGTTTTCAGATAGATATAACTTAAAAATTAAGTTTTGTATTGTATACCAAGGGTGGTTTGATATCAAAAGCATTAACATTGCATATCATATGATCAGTTAAGTCTGTATCAATTTGTAGAACATGAATTGTTTGTGGCTCTAACATTAAAAAGCTTAAAGTTCAGTAGGGTGAAGTCCAAAGTACAAGTTAATTACAAAGCTGCAAAATGTGTGGGATGGAATGGACCTCTATCGGTATAGGCTTCAGTGATGCATGTTCCAATTCTTCTGTCGATGAAACAGCCTGTTCATGAAATGAATGTGTAAGTAGCTGAGCATGCCACAGACATGTGTATCCTTAATATACTAAAATTTAGCATGACAGTGACAAGGCTGGTCTTTTAAAGTACAGTCTATCTGACAGGCTTCCAAACAGTTTCCATCTACCCAGTTTTACTCACAAAGCATGTGTCAACCCAAAATGTCACACAATAAGATTAAACCCAAGACTTAATGATTGTAAAGCGAACTTCTTAACTATTCAGTCATGCTGTGTCAATAGGAGTATAATGCTATATAGTTACGGAAGATGGGGTGAATTTTTTCAGATGGGGATAATACAAGAAGATAAGGTGCAGATAATCTGAAAAAGTGGTTTGGCATTAAAAGCATTATTTAGATGTTCTGTACAGTGGTTATATCACTCAAAAAAGATTTAAGAATTAGCAAGACATGATCTGTAAGTATTATCTCTCACTGACAAACTGGTACAGGTTGAAAAATTGTGATAGACTATACGATTTGCAATACGATGTTATCATCATTTTACATAATACCTTTTCATGACAGCATGGCTTGGACAGGTTGTCATGATTCAAATGAGTGTTACTGCACTCCTGCGTAAGTTAAGAATGATATTTTGTTTGTAAGTTCCATTTTTGTCAAGGTTTACATTCTGACCTAACGTCTCTGTCAATTCACAATTTTATCCACATTGTAAGGTGGTTGTGTTGGTGACATAACAAAAAGTGCCCAGTTCACCCTATAAAGTGTCACAAAAAGCTCCCAGTACACACTAACATTGGTTGATGTTGGGAAGCATATCCAGCTATATAAACCAAGCCGAAATACAGATCTGTATGAACATGACATGGTCCCCGGACCTGACTTGTCTCATAACGTTACAACCTGTCTAACCCATGCAAGCATGGAAAATAAATATTAATTGATGATACTGTATATAAAAATTGATTTTTTTTTTTTTTTTTTTTTTTTTTTTTAAATATTATTATTTTTTTTTTTTTAATTTATTTATTTTTTTTTAAAGACTTATTTTAAGATTTTGATTGTTAAATTTGTATAAAGTTTGAATAGTGGGTGATATATGAATGATTCTATATTAGTGAATAAAAGCAGTTTTTCAGTTTATTATGAATCCATTACTATTTGCACATTAAAAAGCTTTGTTTTGAAATACATTTGAAAAATATATTAAGCTGACTAATGCTATCAATTTTAAAATCATGCATTCTTTTACTGTTTTAGTTGATTCCAGTACTTTGATACTTGCCATAAATACTTGTATATTAGCTGAGAAATATAACAAAAAAAAATAATCAATGGTAAAATTGGATGGGTGCGTGGGTTATATTTGAGGTCAATATTTTACTGAATTTTACCAACTTCAAAATTCTGCATAAATGAGGTATTTTTGCTTTGGAGGTGAATATTACACCGGTTTCACTTTGGAAGTGAATATTGCACTGGTTTCACTTTCTATGTGAAATTAATTTTTCCTATTGTTTTTGATAAGTTTTGAATATATATGGCCTTCAAAATGGTTGGAAATTGGTATAAAAATCCTTGAGTCATGGAGTTGTGAAACAAAAACTACACTCTAAACATTTTAAATATCAAAATATTAAAACTTCATATATTTTCCACTCTTGAGAATTTTAAAACTTCACCATTTAAATGTGTGTTAGCTACCTCAGCTTATAAATGGGGTTTAGATTTTTGCTTATTTCTCCAGCGGGAATGGCAAACAGAATGGAGGCGGGAGTCAGCTTATATCCAGAGCAGCTTATATTCAAGTATATATGGTATTTTATTGAATGGCTTTTACCAGCCATTACTTTGCTTCTACACACATGTATATTACTAATCTCTGTGTAGTTTTGCTTTCTAAATTTCACTCGAATCTGAGTCTGTAGCAGATGACACTTTCCCAAGGTCACTGGCAGTGGAATTGAACTTGGAACCATATGGTTACAAAGCAAACTTCTTAATCACACAGCTGTCTTCTAATATTTTAATTCCTTAAGTTGCTGAACTAATGACCTGTGGTATTGTGCTTGTGGGTTAGGTATGCTTGCTATGTTTACGGTTGAATTGAAACAAGCTATAGCTGTAAAGATATTTAATTTCAATGATAAGCAGGTGCACAAATATTGGTGGAATAGTTTAGTTGTAGTTCTTTTGTTATAGCTGAATGAAAGGAAAAATAGCTTAGTGTATTAAGATCATTTGTAAGGTTTCCTAAAATGGTAAAAACTGTTTATACATCAGGTGACTGACCATGTCCTGAACGAGTGAGAGAACTTCTACTCAACTTGCTGGAAATAGTGATTTCTCTCTAATTTTGTCCTACTTTTCATAATTAAAAAAAAAAATTTATTGGACAATTTAAGTCTTATGTAACAAAGATGTGATTGTCATGATTGTAGTACGTTTCATTATAGGTGTGTTTGTTCGAAGCTGATATGTGACTAAAGAACTACAATCCATGTAGTTTTTGATTTTAAAATATTTTTTTTTTTTTCATAAATGCTTCAGTTATTAGCAGACTAAAACTTTTGACTGTCTTGCAATCATTCCAGTTGACCAGTACAAATAAGTGATTGTAATTGTGCAAATCAGACATTTTAAGTGAGTTAATTCAAATAATAATCACATAAAATTTTCAATGGCTATTAGTCTTATAACATCTTTGATGTTAATTTGAAATTTAGAAACAAATTTAAAGATAAAACTATCTTTTACATTGTAGTTTGGATTTTCTATAGAAACTGAGAGCAGCACTACAGCACAAATTCAGTTCTATCACAAGATTTAATGGAAGTTAGTATCATTGCACTGTAGAGTGGTAGTGTTGATGCCACAACAAAAAACACCTGGTTCACTCTGTAAGGTGATGATAGTGCAGCATCAAAAAGAAACCCAGTCCACTTTTTAAGGTGGTAGTGCTGGAGTCAATAAAGTGGTTGGTGTTAGGAAAGGCATTCAACCATAGAAACCAAGCCCAAAATTGACCAAATGAGCAAGACTTGTTAACCTGACCAATCTAGCATCATAAATGTGACAACCTATCTAACCCATGAAAGTGTGGAAAATAGATGTTAAACGGTGCAATAATAGTTGAATAGTTTCTGTTAAAAATGTACAAGTTCAATACTATCCATATGAAGATATGGCTCATTACATAGTTATCTAAACTATAATAAAGTAAGGAGCGCCGTACTGCGTCCAGAATATATATTTTTTTATCCCGTTTGTAAAATAAGTTGGATTACTTTGAATAAATAATGAATTAATATTACGTAATTTATCTACTAAATTTTGTGGCTGTTCATTAAATATATTTTATTACTTAAAGATTCACTTCTTTAAAATGTTCAAATGTCAACACTTCCGGTTAACGATCACTTAAATAAACATTTATATTTCCATCACTAATTTTTTCCCAATGCAGTTTATATATAATATCGTCTTTTTTTAATGTATCATGGATTACGTTACTGATTACATAAGACAGTGTACGTTCAATTTCTGTGTATATTGTCAATTACGATTTTATTTGATGTATCATATCTACATGCATATATACCTGCGTATAATATCAATATACACACTACACACGCTAGCAGAAAACTTCCCGAAGGGTGTTTTTCTGCTAGTTTATTCTAATTAGGACTAGTTAACATAGCCTGCCTCTTTCTTATAATGGTAAAAGTCTTGTTTGATTTCTAATTTGGTTACATATATATATTGTGGAAAACTGTCTCAACTTTTTTGTTTATAATAGATTGATTTAAGTTAACTATATTTAGCAGTTAGTTATGAAATGATAAATGAAGGAATGAGTAACTTGAATCTAAATGACACCTCTGTAAAATGTTGAATGAGTCAGCATGGAGCAGTTTCATAATACTTGAAGCATGAGAATAGAATATGACATTGTAAACATATCTTGATTGCACTAATATGTTATTACACTTGCTGTGTAAGTCTCCTTCTTATCTGCTGTCCTACAGATTTACTCATCAGCTAAATTCATTTACCTTGAGTCCAATGTCAGCAAAACACATTTTTCTGCTTGCATTCTTCTACATGATTACAAGTTTTAGTTAACAAATATTTTGAGGAAAAGTGTTTCAACTTTCTGCAAGCAACCTGATCTACTTATTGTGGTATGTCACACTGTAACAAGGAATCTGATTGCTTTTTCATGAGAATTCTGTTTGGACAATTTTTAGTCTGAAAGTTCCATTAATGTAATGTTATCCTGTAAACAGTGATGATGATAGTACATGATAATCTGTTGCAATGGTTTCATGAGCTAACAAGTCTGCAAATGTGCATTTAATCAAATTTCACTCACACAGCAATGGTCAATTTAAGGCTATAATTTTTGCCCAAAGTGTCGCACAGTGCCACTGAAGCATAAAACCATGTGGTGGTGAAGTAAACTCCTTAACCACACAACTATGCTTATGTTCACCCTGTAAAATGGTCAAGTTGGAGCTACAATAAAAAAGCATGCAGTCTACTCTAAGGTGGTTAGTATTAAGAACATCATTCAGCTATAAAAAAACCAAGCCAAAGACTGATATGGTCAAGACAGTCACTTGACCTGTCTAGCATATTTGTAGTACAGTGATGCACTCTAGTTCATTTATAGATATTGGTCAAGTTGGGCAATACCAGGTATTCTACTAGATTGTTTGTGTGTATGTATCGTGAGCAACCTGAGGCTAGTGTTTGGTGATTGAGTAATGTAGGGTCTAAGAGGGGCTCTTCAGTTTGGACAATCATGTGACAACTTCTCTAGTGCTAGTGCCATAGTAAAATGCATCCTGTCAGCCTTTTAAAAGAGTGTTGGTGCAACAAAAACCACGCACCCAGTACACTCTATCAAGGTGATTTGTGTTAGGAATGGCACCCAGCCATAGAAACCATGCCACATACAGAATGTATGAGCAATATGTGGTCTCAGTCTGTGACAACCTGTCCAATTTATGCCAGCATGGAAAGCAGATGTAAAAACAATGTGTGTGTATATATATATATCTATATCCAAAATTATGAGTGTCACGCCAGAAAGACATAGCCCAATATCACCCGCAAAATAAGCTTTAAGATTCCAACGAATAAGTTCGAGCATTTTATAATAACTAGAAATTGATTAACATATAAATAAACATGAATAATCACAGGAGATAATTTTTACAAGTGTGTAAGCACACATAGCTAGGTAGGTAACTAAATAAAGTTAACCAGAACTTAAAAATAGATACCTTATAATATGATTAATCTTCCCTGTATATCCATTAAAGAAATATATTTCACCAATTAATCGAATGGTAAACCATGGAGGCCGGTACTTGGATTTTCAAGGTGATATGGCGCATGTCTTTCTGGCATGACACCCATAATTTTGATTATCTTAATTTTGAATATAGATATATAAATACGGCTCCTTATTGTAGAGCTAACTCTGTTGAAAGGATTTGACTGCTGTTTCTAGTTGTCGATAACCCTATTCACGCCACTGTGACGAAGCTGGTATGATGTGTGTATTTCTAGTAGATACAGCACGTGTTGCTGGCCAGTCGCTGATTTGAATTTGAAGTGTAAACATAGATCGCTGGACTCCTTCCTTGTTGAAAATCCAAGTACCGGCCGCCATGGTTTACCATTCGATTAATTGGTGAAATATATTTCTTTAATGGAATATATACAGGGAAGATTAATCATATTATAAGGTATCTATTTTTGAAGTTCTGGTTAACTTTATTTAGTTACCTAACTAGCTATGTGTGCTTACACACTTGTAAAAATTATCTCCTGTGATTATTCATGTTTATTTATATGTTAATCAATTTCTAGTTATTATATATGTATATATATATAAATGGAATAGAATGAAACGAAATTTCATTTCTCACTCTTAGTACGGCACTTACTTACTTACTTAAATGTAAATATATATATATAAAATTTGTGATTTGAATAAGGAAATACTGTGGTGAAAAATATTTATTTGCTTGAGTTGGATTTTTTAAATAAAATTATTTAAAGTTTTATAGAAGTATAATAAAATAAACCTAATAATTTCATCAAATATTTAAATATTTTGTTGCTAATTAATCTTAATATCACATTTTAGTGCAAAATTTGTTTTTACATAAAATACTTAGATATATAAGCTCAAACCTTTTAATATTCAACCACAGTGCATGCATTCATGAATGTGTATATGTGTGACTTGTTGAAGCATAAAGATGCTAGATATTTTGAAATATGGTGATTTTCGACATCACATTAGATTTGAGAAAAGTTAACACTTTTGGTACTAAACTGCTTGGAACTGCCTGTTCTATAGTGTTCATCATCATTGTCTATCTTCCACGCTAGCATGGGTTTGATAGTTTTGTTCCATTTGATGCATAACTTTATATTTTA
>OZ024741.1:304774265-304779265 GCA_964016885.1 Eledone cirrhosa | reverse complement strand
TCAACCATAGATCAAGACCATTATCTTATTTTCTATTGTTATAAGAATAGCATTCTGAGTTGTGGATATTTATTTTGATTTAATAGAATGCATAAAGTTATTCAAACTATCTTGTTATAATTCCATTTGCATCATGGATGTATCATAGGAACATACCGTATATTCTGAAATATAAGCCGAGAATATGCGGAAACCCCTCCATCGATGGTAAAGAGGGGGGTGTCACTTATATTTTAATAAATATATATCACATGCATACACACACACACACACATGTTTTCTGACTTAATACTTTTTCTTTCAATCTTACATAAGATTGAAATCTGATTTTTCTTGTTCTACATCTCTCCTACTCGCTGTCTCTCCCTCCCTCTTCTACTCTATGAATCCCTATATAAAGTTCTCTTATTTGATCTCTTGCTTTCGATGTATTCCTAACATGTTAAGTGGCTGGAAGTAAACCAAAATTTGAGAAACTTGTTGAAACTTAACGTAATGGAAACTCATTATCTAATGGAATTGTGAAACAAAAAAAAAACTATATTCTAAATGGCACGTAAAACATTTTAAACATCAAAATATTAAAACTTCATAAATATTTTATCTCATGAGAATTTCAAAACCATGCCATCTAAACATATTGTCCTGATTAGTTGCTTGATACAGTACTTTACTGATCTTTGGAGGTAAAGTTGGTCTGAGTGAAAATTGGACTCAGACTATAAAGTGCCATAATTAAACTGATTCCCCAGGTAGATCAGTACCACAAGAACAAAAATATCATTTTAGCCTAGTAATCTCTGATTTAGCTTTTATACAATGAAAATAACTCATTGGAATTTATTTTTGTTATGTTGCTTAAAAATCTAATTTGTCGTTAATTTCTCTGTGTGTGTTTTCAACTTAACATTACACAAAGTTCTATGTTAATTTTGTGTAAAACAAGCAGTTAAAAGTCTGCTTAATTTTATCAGTGAGATATTGATTTGAAACTAGTGTTCAATGCATAAGTGATAGGGTAAAAAATTTGTAGGAATGTATCCCCATCTGTTTTGATAAGTGTTCCTGTTGGTCGATCAACAGAACAGTTTGCTCATGAAATTGTGTAAGTGATTGAGCATTCCACAAATACACGAACCATTAATGTAGTTCTCAGTGAGATTTAGCATGACTGATAAAGCTGGCTCTTTGAATTATAGGTATAGTCCATCTGATAAGCTTCCAAGCAGTTTCCATCTACCCAATTTCACTCAATACATGAGTTAACCTAAGGCTATGATAAATGACATTTGTCCAAAATACCATGCAGTGGGATCGAACCAGGACCTAATGATTGTGTTTTAAATTTAATATCACAACAAATAAATATAAATTTTTGTAAGTTTGAATTTGTGATGGTGCTTGCTTCAAGTCATTTTTCACATAGGTCTGTTCTAATGAATTTCATTTCTGTGGCAGTTAGGTTTTTAACTCTTTTTGTACCTACCCAACTCAAACTACCCCTGGTTTTATGAAACTAAACCAATTTTAAGGGTTCATATTTAATTAAAATTTCCCATCATAATTTGAAATAAGAATCTTTTGTTACAGATGTCAATGTAATGTAATGATATTTTACTAAATAACTCCAAATTCTTCATCAACCCTTTCGTTACCATATTTCTAATAAAAGAATACCTATGATGTTCAAATAATTAGGAATTTGAAGGGATCTAGTAATATAGCTATCTTCATTCATTGTTGAGCTGAAGTTTCGAACAAAAATTCTTAGTTAAAATATAAACACCTCAGCTGGTTTGGTATCAAAAAGGTTAAGGGTTTATAAATTTCTTGTTTAGTTTTAGTTGCCTTATATATTAAAGAAGCTCATATTTACTAGCATAAAATCCAAGCTTGATGTTGATAAATATTTTTGATTTTTGCAGGTTATAACTGGAAAGGATTTCTTATATTAGTTGAACCATCAGTTTCTAAAAGAAGGCAAGATTATTTATTTCATTTTTTATTTTTCTTTATTTTATAAACCAAAATGTTCAAATTTATCTTAGTTATTCTTTCACAGGAAAAATTCATTATTTGGTGCTTGGTATTAATTGTAGGAAAATGAAAAAATTTTAATTAATAGTCTGTTTAACCCTTTAGCATTTACATTACTCTATATATACTATTGTATTTTTGTAGTAAAGGCTTTATCTTACATAATTATCTCACATAATATGGAATCTATGAGATCTTGATATTATTTATTTTGTGAACAATACCTTAACATCAGTATGAGTGACCAGTTACGGCTGGTTTGAACAGAAAGAGGTGAGAGAATTCTGGCCAGATATGGCTGGTTTAAATGCTAAAGGGTTAAAAGCAATATTGGAAAACTTTAAAAATATTTATATATTTAATATTTTGCTTAAGCTTTAAAATGATAAAATAAGGCAAAATACTTCAGGTCAGCCTGATTAAAACAGTGGTAGTGGTAGTAGTAATTTCTTATAATAGAAAAAAAACTTGCTGAAATTTTTGATTTAATCATTTTTATTTATATAGTTTTTCCGTATTCTACCATAGGAACTGTAATAATGCATGGCCGAGAAGTTAGGGTGTTTAACTCACCATTATATAGCCTGTAGTTCGATTTTCAGTGGTGTGTTATCTTAATGGGAGACACTTTATTTCACGTTGCTCCAGTCCACTCAGCTGGCAAAATTGAGTCCTTTCCTATAATTTAACTTAGTCACATATTGTTGTGTATCCTGTTGAATCTCCGAGAATTGCATTAAGTGTACACTGGAATGATCAGCCACATACACATTAATTTCGCAAGCGGGTTCAATTTTTGAATTATGTAACGCTCATCAGAACCAATGATAGGACAGCAACAACATAGGAATTAGAATAATTTGGAAGAGAAACTACATAAATTAACTGATATTCACAAATATTTTACTAATATCAATAATTCTAAAAAAAATGTTATGAATAGTAAAAGATTAAAAAATGTAAATGAACTGTAAAATTTCATTCCTCCATTCTATGTAACTGAATCAGATATATATCTGCACATAGACTTGTTTTCTGTAGAAGAACAGAAAAAGAACACTGTTAAATAAGGTATTCAACATAAGTAGAGAGGGTACATAATTTTTTCAGATAGAAATGACTTTTACAAGGCTAGCATCGTTTCATTTGGTTGAAATCACCAGGAAAGTTTTAAAGTCAACCTAATGGAACACTGTTAGTCCTGTAGAGGTCATTTCTCTCAGAAATAGATTGTGTGTGTGTATGTAGGTATATATATACATATATATATATAAAATTTCGTTTCTGAATTTGTTGAGCAAGATTCTTTATCTGAAAACGGGTGCTGAAACCGATATTGTTATACTTTGGGAGGGTCATGTTGCCAATAAGAAACGTGCACCAGTTGCTTTCACTCCAATTTATTATAAATTAAAAAATGTTATCAAAAAAATTTCAAAAATAAATTTTTTTTTTTTTAAATTTATAATTTTTCGGTTGGTAGGTTCCACAACCGGACAGTTGTTCATATATTGTCAAAGTTCTTTCGTCACACATTCTGTGACCTCTTCAGTGACTGGGGATTCTTTTCTTTGTTTTGTGCCTCTCCTTTGTTCTGTCCTATGCCATCTTGTTTTTGTGTGTGTTGTGTGCTTAGTTTGCGCATGTGTTACAACCGGATGTCTGTGTGTTTTTATTTGTTTATTTACATGTTACTGGTTGGTTGTTTGTTCTATGTGTGTGTTTTCATTTTGTCCTTAATTATAAATTGTGATGTTGCTATTTCATTCATGTTTTCTATTTAATTTTGGTTGGAGTTCATTTATGTTTATTGCCTCTGTGATTTGTCTAAACATTGCGTCTTTTTTGTGTGTAGATTTTATTTTTATTTCTATGTTCTCTAATTTGCCCTTATGTTCTATTTTAGCATGTTGGTGGAGTATTGATGATTCTTTTCTATCTTCAAGCTCTCGCCAGTGTTCATTTAACCGTTCTCCTATACTACGAGCTGTCTCACCTATGTACACTATATTGTTATCTTTACATTGTCCTTCAGTACATCTTATGCTATGTACTAGGTTTCTAGTTTTACAGTTAATATGGGGGCTTAGTTTACAGATTATGCATTTCTTATCTATACAGGGAGGTCTTTGAAAAGGGTATGTATTGCTAATAAATGTTTTTATGGAGGTATCTGGTCTTTCTACTATCTTAATATTAAGTTTAAGTTTATCTAGAGCCCTTCTGAATTTGTAAGCTAATTCACCTCTAGGGGTTGTATTGATGAACATTACACTCTGGTATTTATTGCTATCATACCATGAGTTTATTCTATTAACCTTATTCCTAGTTCTGTCTATTCTATTCCAAAATTTGCTCCTATACAAGGGGCAGGTCCTATTTGTATCATTATTTACCATAAGATTTACTGAAGGACAATGTAAAGATAACAATATAGTGTACATAGGTGAGACAGCTCGTAGTATAGGAGAACGGTTAAATGAACACTGGCGAGAGCTTAAAGATAGAAAAGAATCATCAATACTCCACCAACATGCTAAAATAGAACATAAGAGTAAATTAGAGAACATGGAAATAAAAATAGAATCTACACACAGAAAAGACGCAATGTTTAGACAAATCAGAGGCAATAAACATAAATGAACTCCAACATGAATGAAATAGCAACATCACAATTTACAATTAAGGACAAAATGAAAACACACACACATAGAACAAACAACCAACCAGTAACATGTAAATAAACAAATAAAAACACACACCCAGATGTAACACATGCGCAAACTAAGCACATAACACACAAAAACAAGCTGGCGTAGGACAGAACAAAGGAGAGGCACAAAACAAAGAAAGGAATCCCAGTCACTGAAGAGGTCACAATGTGTGACGAAAGTACTTTGACAATATATGAACAACCGTCTGGTTGTGGAACCAACCAACCAGAAATTTATAATAAATTGGAG
>OZ024741.1:304756765-304766765 GCA_964016885.1 Eledone cirrhosa | reverse complement strand
TTTGGTCTTAGCCAGGTTAATTTTAAGTCCTTTTGACTCTAGGCCGTGCTTCCATGTTTGGAATTTCTTCTCTAGCTCGGCCATTGATTCCGCTATGAGTGTCAGGTCGTCTGCGTATAGGAGTTCCCATGGGCAGCCTGTCTTGAACTCCTCTGTTATGGCCTGAAGGGCAATAATAAATAGTAGTGGACTGAGAACAGAGCCCTGATGGACGCCGACTTTTACGCTAAACTCTTCACTATATTCGTTGTTAATTCTAACCTTGCTGACTGTTTCTTTATACATGGCTTGTATAGCCCTCACAAGCCATTCGTCAACGCCTAGTTTTCTAAGAGCCCACCAGATAATGGAGCGGGGGACTCTGTCGAAGGCTTTCTCCAAGTCGACAAAAGCTAAGTAGAGGGGTTTACCTTTAGCTAGGTACTTCTCTTGTAGTTGTCGTACTATGAAAAGAGCGTCTGTGGTACTTTTGCCTGACACAAACCCGAACTGCATTTCATCTAGGTCAATTCTCTCTCTGATTAGCTGCGCTATTACTCTTTCCGTGACCTTCATGACCTGGTCGATTAATTTAATGCCTCTATAGTTACTCCTATCTAGGGCGTCTCCTTTACCCTTATAACAGTTAACGATGATGCTGCTATGCCAGTCCTTCGGAACAACCCCGTTTTGTACGACTTGGTTAACTATGCGGGTGACCATGGTGTGTCCCACCGTGCCAGATGCCTTCAGCATCTCAGCAACTATTTCCGAAGGCCCAGCCGCCTTACCAGTCTTCATATCCTTGATTGCCTTACTTATTACACTCCCCTCGACTAACACTGCTGGTCCCTCTATTGGGTCGATATGGGGGAGACTGCCTTTCTCCCAATTATTCTCCTCATTTAGAAGCCTTTCATAGTGACACTTCCAAGCTACCTTCTTATCAGCGTCGGTGATGGCAAGTGTGCCATCGTCGTTTAGTACACACTTCTCCCCGACAATATCACGGTTTTCCTTGACGCATTGCCTAGCAATCCTGAACACCTCACGTTTTTGGTCATCGCGTTGTAGAACATGCTTGAACTTTCTTTCCTCAGCTTCCCTTCTTGCTAAGTACACTTGTCTCCTAGCTTCCCTCCTGGCCACTTGATAGTCCTCTCTACTTCCCCCATCCCGCCATACTTTCCAAGCCTGCTTTTTGGCCTTAATTGACCCCTCCACCTTACTGTTCCACCACCATGTTACTCTCCTCCTGCCTACAGGCCTGCTCCAGCCACAGACCTCGTCTGTCGCCAACAGCAGGTTTGCTTTCAGAAATTCCCACTCTCCCTCTATATTGTCCGACTCTAAATGTTCTTCCTTACTGTCGAAAGCATCAAGTAATATGCTTTGGAATTTATTCCTGGCTGTGGGGTCCTTTAACTTCCATATTTTCCTCCTGAGGATAGTCCTCTTCTGTTGTCGAGTACGTCTCGTCCTGACTATGAGGTCGCTAATTATCAGTCTATGTTGGGAGGTGCATTCTTCATGGGGGAGGGATTTAGTGTTAACAACAGACACTCTGTCACGTCTTCTGGTAAGGATATAATCTACCTGGCTTGTGTGTTCCCCGGATCTATAGGTGATCAGGTGATTGTCACGTTTTTTGAAGTTAGTGTTACAGATAGTTAGGTTATTTGCATCACAGAATTCCAGGATTCTGGAGCCTTCCTCATTTCTAGTACCAAACCCATAGCCTCCATGGATTTCGTCGTAGCCGTCACAATGTTGTCCAACGTGACCATTTAGGTCGCCTGCGATAATTATATAGTCACTGTCGGATATTTGGGAGGTAGTTAGCATCAGTGTCTCATAGAATCTGTCTTTTATAGTGCCGGGCAGTCCGGATTGGGGTGCGTACGCAGATATTACTGTCACCGTAGTTCTATTGAGGACAAGTCGTATTTTAATTATTCTGTCGTTCACTCTATTTACGTCTATTATCTTATCTGCCCACTTTTCTGCTACCATGATTCCTACTCCACCCAGCCCATCGTCGTTTCCCACCCAGAAAAGCTTATAACAACGTTTTTTACCCTCAATGAACCTAGCAGACCCACCCCTCCACCTGGTCTCTTGAATACAACAAACATCGACCTCCTTACGTTCAAGCATTTCTACAACCTCGTTAGCGCGACCCTTTAGGGTGCCTACATTTATGGTACCAACTCTGAAGTTTTGGATTGCGTTTGGGGGTTGGGGGCGGTGAGGGGCGGGGGGCGATGGTGTTATGTTAGCCGTCCGCGGTCGAAACAATGAGGAGTGCTCGCATTCTCGTCCAAGGGGTGAATTTGTCTTTATCTTTGGCATTGTCGCTGAGCGTCCAGATTTTTCTCTCTCACCTCCACTCTCCAGGATTCCGCAGTCCATCCATCCATCATATATCGTATATCGAAAGGCAACCAGGCAAGCGATAGTATAGGCCTCTGGTTTCTGATTGGTCCGCGTAATAATACTGGTGATACGTGGGGGCTGTTTTATGATTGGTCCACGTAATAGCAATGGTGGTGTGTGGGGGTGGGAGGGAGGGGTGTTGGGTAGCTAGCAAGAAGGTAATGATTGAGATTTGTCTATGCATTTAACAAGCGATTAACAAAAATACAAAATTTGTTCAGTTAAATACGTCCAAAAACCTAAACGTATTTAGCACTTAATAGGAACAGAAAATGTAGTTTGTTTTAGCGATAGAATGGCTATTTGGACTTGAAATACGAAATGAGAGAGAGAGAGGAGAGAGAGATGAAGTCTGTACCTTACGTTTACATGATTTTCGTTCGGACAGCAGGCAAAGAAATGAAATTTGGCGAAGTGAATTCCTATCATATATTTATAGGGAGAGAGAGAGAGAGAGAGAGTGCGAGGGTAGGGGGCCACATGATGGCTGTGGGTGTTAGGCGTTTGACCGCCCCGTGCCTTCGAAGAAGGAAGAAGGAAAGGATTTTGCTTTTTTTGGGGTTTGAAAATACGTTAGGAATTAAGGTTTGAAAATAGCTAGCAAGAAGGTAATGATTGAGATTTGTCTATGCATTTAACAAGCGATTAACAAAAATACAAAATTTGTTCAGTTAAATACGTCCAAAAACCTAAACGTATTTAGCACTTAATAGGAACAGAAAATGTAGTTTGTTTTAGCGATAGAATGGCTATTTGGACTTGAAATACGAAATGAGAGAGAGAGAGGAGAGAGAGATGAAGTCTGTACCTTACGTTTACATGATTTTCGTTCGGACAGCAGGCAAAGAAATGAAATTTGGCGAAGTGAATTCCTATCATATATTTATAGGGAGAGAGAGAGAGAGAGAGAGTGCGAGGGTAGGGGGCCACATGATGGCTGTGGGTGTTAGGCGTTTGACCGCCCCGTGCCTTCGAAGAAGGAAGAAGGAAAGGATTTTGCTTTTTTTGGGGTTTGAAAATACGTTAGGAATTAAGGTTTGAAAATAGCTAGCAAGAAGGTAATGATTGAGATTTGTCTATGCATTTAACAAGCGATTAACAAAAATACAAAATTTGTTCAGTTAAATACGTCCAAAAACCTAAACGTATTTAGCACTTAATAGGAACAGAAAATGTAGTTTGTTTTAGCGATAGAATGGCTATTTGGACTTGAAATACGAAATGAGAGAGAGAGAGGAGAGAGAGATGAAGTCTGTACCTTACGTTTACATGATTTTCGTTCGGACAGCAGGCAAAGAAATGAAATTTGGCGAAGTGAATTCCTATCATATATTTATAGGGAGAGAGAGAGAGAGAGAGAGTGCGAGGGTAGGGGGCCACATGATGGCTGTGGGTGTTAGGCGTTTGACCGCCCCGTGCCTTCGAAGAAGGAAGAAGGAAAGGATTTTGCTTTTTTTGGGGTTTGAAAATACGTTAGGAATTAAGGTTTGAAAATAGCTAGCAAGAAGGTAATGATTGAGATTTGTCTATGCATTTAACAAGCGATTAACAAAAATACAAAATTTGTTCAGTTAAATACGTCCAAAAACCTAAACGTATTTAGCACTTAATAGGAACAGAAAATGTAGTTTGTTTTAGCGATAGAATGGCTATTTGGACTTGAAATACGAAATGAGAGAGAGAGAGGAGAGAGAGATGAAGTCTGTACCTTACGTTTACATGATTTTCGTTCGGACAGCAGGCAAAGAAATGAAATTTGGCGAAGTGAATTCCTATCATATATTTATAGGGAGAGAGAGAGAGAGAGAGAGTGCGAGGGTAGGGGGCCACATGATGGCTGTGGGTGTTAGGCGTTTGACCGCCCCGTGCCTTCGAAGAAGGAAGAAGGAAAGGATTTTGCTTTTTTTGGGGTTTGAAAATACGTTAGGAATTAAGGTTTGAAAATAGCTAGCAAGAAGGTAATGATTGAGATTTGTCTATGCATTTAACAAGCGATTAACAAAAATACAAAATTTGTTCAGTTAAATACGTCCAAAAACCTAAACGTATTTAGCACTTAATAGGAACAGAAAATGTAGTTTGTTTTAGCGATAGAATGGCTATTTGGACTTGAAATACGAAATGAGAGAGAGAGAGGAGAGAGAGATGAAGTCTGTACCTTACGTTTACATGATTTTCGTTCGGACAGCAGGCAAAGAAATGAAATTTGGCGAAGTGAATTCCTATCATATATTTATAGGGAGAGAGAGAGAGAGAGAGAGTGCGAGGGTAGGGGGCCACATGATGGCTGTGGGTGTTAGGCGTTTGACCGCCCCGTGCCTTCGAAGAAGGAAGAAGGAAAGGATTTTGCTTTTTTTGGGGTTTGAAAATACGTTAGGAATTAAGGTTTGAAAATAGCTAGCAAGAAGGTAATGATTGAGATTTGTCTATGCATTTAACAAGCGATTAACAAAAATACAAAATTTGTTCAGTTAAATACGTCCAAAAACCTAAACGTATTTAGCACTTAATAGGAACAGAAAATGTAGTTTGTTTTAGCGATAGAATGGCTATTTGGACTTGAAATACGAAATGAGAGAGAGAGAGGAGAGAGAGATGAAGTCTGTACCTTACGTTTACATGATTTTCGTTCGGACAGCAGGCAAAGAAATGAAATTTGGCGAAGTGAATTCCTATCATATATTTATAGGGAGAGAGAGAGAGAGAGAGAGTGCGAGGGTAGGGGGCCACATGATGGCTGTGGGTGTTAGGCGTTTGACCGCCCCGTGCCTTCGAAGAAGGAAGAAGGAAAGGATTTTGCTTTTTTTGGGGTTTGAAAATACGTTAGGAATTAAGGTTTGAAAATAGCTAGCAAGAAGGTAATGATTGAGATTTGTCTATGCATTTAACAAGCGATTAACAAAAATACAAAATTTGTTCAGTTAAATACGTCCAAAAACCTAAACGTATTTAGCACTTAATAGGAACAGAAAATGTAGTTTGTTTTAGCGATAGAATGGCTATTTGGACTTGAAATACGAAATGAGAGAGAGAGAGGAGAGAGAGATGAAGTCTGTACCTTACGTTTACATGATTTTCGTTCGGACAGCAGGCAAAGAAATGAAATTTGGCGAAGTGAATTCCTATCATATATTTATAGGGAGAGAGAGAGAGAGAGAGAGTGCGAGGGTAGGGGGCCACATGATGGCTGTGGGTGTTAGGCGTTTGACCGCCCCGTGCCTTCGAAGAAGGAAGAAGGAAAGGATTTTGCTTTTTTTGGGGTTTGAAAATACGTTAGGAATTAAGGTTTGAAAATAGCTAGCAAGAAGGTAATGATTGAGATTTGTCTATGCATTTAACAAGCGATTAACAAAAATACAAAATTTGTTCAGTTAAATACGTCCAAAAACCTAAACGTATTTAGCACTTAATAGGAACAGAAAATGTAGTTTGTTTTAGCGATAGAATGGCTATTTGGACTTGAAATACGAAATGAGAGAGAGAGAGGAGAGAGAGATGAAGTCTGTACCTTACGTTTACATGATTTTCGTTCGGACAGCAGGCAAAGAAATGAAATTTGGCGAAGTGAATTCCTATCATATATTTATAGGGAGAGAGAGAGAGAGAGAGAGTGCGAGGGTAGGGGGCCACATGATGGCTGTGGGTGTTAGGCGTTTGACCGCCCCGTGCCTTCGAAGAAGGAAGAAGGAAAGGATTTTGCTTTTTTTGGGGTTTGAAAATACGTTAGGAATTAAGGTTTGAAAATAGCTAGCAAGAAGGTAATGATTGAGATTTGTCTATGCATTTAACAAGCGATTAACAAAAATACAAAATTTGTTCAGTTAAATACGTCCAAAAACCTAAACGTATTTAGCACTTAATAGGAACAGAAAATGTAGTTTGTTTTAGCGATAGAATGGCTATTTGGACTTGAAATACGAAATGAGAGAGAGAGAGGAGAGAGAGATGAAGTCTGTACCTTACGTTTACATGATTTTCGTTCGGACAGCAGGCAAAGAAATGAAATTTGGCGAAGTGAATTCCTATCATATATTTATAGGGAGAGAGAGAGAGAGAGAGAGTGCGAGGGTAGGGGGCCACATGATGGCTGTGGGTGTTAGGCGTTTGACCGCCCCGTGCCTTCGAAGAAGGAAGAAGGAAAGGATTTTGCTTTTTTTGGGGTTTGAAAATACGTTAGGAATTAAGGTTTGAAAATAGCTAGCAAGAAGGTAATGATTGAGATTTGTCTATGCATTTAACAAGCGATTAACAAAAATACAAAATTTGTTCAGTTAAATACGTCCAAAAACCTAAACGTATTTAGCACTTAATAGGAACAGAAAATGTAGTTTGTTTTAGCGATAGAATGGCTATTTGGACTTGAAATACGAAATGAGAGAGAGAGAGGAGAGAGAGATGAAGTCTGTACCTTACGTTTACATGATTTTCGTTCGGACAGCAGGCAAAGAAATGAAATTTGGCGAAGTGAATTCCTATCATATATTTATAGGGAGAGAGAGAGAGAGAGAGAGTGCGAGGGTAGGGGGCCACATGATGGCTGTGGGTGTTAGGCGTTTGACCGCCCCGTGCCTTCGAAGAAGGAAGAAGGAAAGGATTTTGCTTTTTTTGGGGTTTGAAAATACGTTAGGAATTAAGGTTTGAAAATAGCTAGCAAGAAGGTAATGATTGAGATTTGTCTATGCATTTAACAAGCGATTAACAAAAATACAAAATTTGTTCAGTTAAATACGTCCAAAAACCTAAACGTATTTAGCACTTAATAGGAACAGAAAATGTAGTTTGTTTTAGCGATAGAATGGCTATTTGGACTTGAAATACGAAATGAGAGAGAGAGAGGAGAGAGAGATGAAGTCTGTACCTTACGTTTACATGATTTTCGTTCGGACAGCAGGCAAAGAAATGAAATTTGGCGAAGTGAATTCCTATCATATATTTATAGGGAGAGAGAGAGAGAGAGAGAGTGCGAGGGTAGGGGGCCACATGATGGCTGTGGGTGTTAGGCGTTTGACCGCCCCGTGCCTTCGAAGAAGGAAGAAGGAAAGGATTTTGCTTTTTTTGGGGTTTGAAAATACGTTAGGAATTAAGGTTTGAAAATAGCTAGCAAGAAGGTAATGATTGAGATTTGTCTATGCATTTAACAAGCGATTAACAAAAATACAAAATTTGTTCAGTTAAATACGTCCAAAAACCTAAACGTATTTAGCACTTAATAGGAACAGAAAATGTAGTTTGTTTTAGCGATAGAATGGCTATTTGGACTTGAAATACGAAATGAGAGAGAGAGAGGAGAGAGAGATGAAGTCTGTACCTTACGTTTACATGATTTTCGTTCGGACAGCAGGCAAAGAAATGAAATTTGGCGAAGTGAATTCCTATCATATATTTATAGGGAGAGAGAGAGAGAGAGAGAGTGCGAGGGTAGGGGGCCACATGATGGCTGTGGGTGTTAGGCGTTTGACCGCCCCGTGCCTTCGAAGAAGGAAGAAGGAAAGGATTTTGCTTTTTTTGGGGTTTGAAAATACGTTAGGAATTAAGGTTTGAAAATAGCTAGCAAGAAGGTAATGATTGAGATTTGTCTATGCATTTAACAAGCGATTAACAAAAATACAAAATTTGTTCAGTTAAATACGTCCAAAAACCTAAACGTATTTAGCACTTAATAGGAACAGAAAATGTAGTTTGTTTTAGCGATAGAATGGCTATTTGGACTTGAAATACGAAATGAGAGAGAGAGAGGAGAGAGAGATGAAGTCTGTACCTTACGTTTACATGATTTTCGTTCGGACAGCAGGCAAAGAAATGAAATTTGGCGAAGTGAATTCCTATCATATATTTATAGGGAGAGAGAGAGAGAGAGAGAGTGCGAGGGTAGGGGGCCACATGATGGCTGTGGGTGTTAGGCGTTTGACCGCCCCGTGCCTTCGAAGAAGGAAGAAGGAAAGGATTTTGCTTTTTTTGGGGTTTGAAAATACGTTAGGAATTAAGGTTTGAAAATAGCTAGCAAGAAGGTAATGATTGAGATTTGTCTATGCATTTAACAAGCGATTAACAAAAATACAAAATTTGTTCAGTTAAATACGTCCAAAAACCTAAACGTATTTAGCACTTAATAGGAACAGAAAATGTAGTTTGTTTTAGCGATAGAATGGCTATTTGGACTTGAAATACGAAATGAGAGAGAGAGAGGAGAGAGAGATGAAGTCTGTACCTTACGTTTACATGATTTTCGTTCGGACAGCAGGCAAAGAAATGAAATTTGGCGAAGTGAATTCCTATCATATATTTATAGGGAGAGAGAGAGAGAGAGAGAGTGCGAGGGTAGGGGGCCACATGATGGCTGTGGGTGTTAGGCGTTTGACCGCCCCGTGCCTTCGAAGAAGGAAGAAGGAAAGGATTTTGCTTTTTTTGGGGTTTGAAAATACGTTAGGAATTAAGGTTTGAAAATAGCTAGCAAGAAGGTAATGATTGAGATTTGTCTATGCATTTAACAAGCGATTAACAAAAATACAAAATTTGTTCAGTTAAATACGTCCAAAAACCTAAACGTATTTAGCACTTAATAGGAACAGAAAATGTAGTTTGTTTTAGCGATAGAATGGCTATTTGGACTTGAAATACGAAATGAGAGAGAGAGAGGAGAGAGAGATGAAGTCTGTACCTTACGTTTACATGATTTTCGTTCGGACAGCAGGCAAAGAAATGAAATTTGGCGAAGTGAATTCCTATCATATATTTATAGGGAGAGAGAGAGAGAGAGAGAGTGCGAGGGTAGGGGGCCACATGATGGCTGTGGGTGTTAGGCGTTTGACCGCCCCGTGCCTTCGAAGAAGGAAGAAGGAAAGGATTTTGCTTTTTTTGGGGTTTGAAAATACGTTAGGAATTAAGGTTTGAAAATAGCTAGCAAGAAGGTAATGATTGAGATTTGTCTATGCATTTAACAAGCGATTAACAAAAATACAAAATTTGTTCAGTTAAATACGTCCAAAAACCTAAACGTATTTAGCACTTAATAGGAACAGAAAATGTAGTTTGTTTTAGCGATAGAATGGCTATTTGGACTTGAAATACGAAATGAGAGAGAGAGAGGAGAGAGAGATGAAGTCTGTACCTTACGTTTACATGATTTTCGTTCGGACAGCAGGCAAAGAAATGAAATTTGGCGAAGTGAATTCCTATCATATATTTATAGGGAGAGAGAGAGAGAGAGAGAGTGCGAGGGTAGGGGGCCACATGATGGCTGTGGGTGTTAGGCGTTTGACCGCCCCGTGCCTTCGAAGAAGGAAGAAGGAAAGGATTTTGCTTTTTTTGGGGTTTGAAAATACGTTAGGAATTAAGGTTTGAAAATAGCTAGCAAGAAGGTAATGATTGAGATTTGTCTATGCATTTAACAAGCGATTAACAAAAATACAAAATTTGTTCAGTTAAATACGTCCAAAAACCTAAACGTATTTAGCACTTAATAGGAACAGAAAATGTAGTTTGTTTTAGCGATAGAATGGCTATTTGGACTTGAAATACGAAATGAGAGAGAGAGAGGAGAGAGAGATGATGAAGTCTGTACCTTACGTTTACATGATTTTCGTTC
>OZ024741.1:304669265-304739265 GCA_964016885.1 Eledone cirrhosa | reverse complement strand
AATCACTCTTGCCTCACCTATTACTGTTACACATCCATCGGAGCATGCAGGCTTCGTTTCTCTCTCTCTAATCTACGTAAGTCTTCCACCTTCAGCGCCCAGGTCTCACTACCATGCAACATCGCTGTTCGGATACACGCATCATACAGTCTGCCTTTCATTCTGAGGGAGAAGCCTTTTGCAGCTAGCAGTGGTAGTAGTTCCCTAAACTTCTTCCATCCCGTTCTTACCCTAGTTATTATACTTTCTGAGCACCCACCTCCGTTGCTAATTCGGTCACCTAGGTAGCAGAAGCTGTCTACTGTTTCTACAGGGCCCTCCCAGAGATTGGTGGTACTTGTTTCCTGTGGCTGTTTGCTTGCTGTTTCAGCACAGCTGCTGCATGTGAATCCTACATTCTTAATTAAGCTTCCTGAGATCCCGCTACATCTCTTGTGTACCCATTGTTTGCATTTGGGGCAGAGAATGGAGTTCCTACCTACACCTTTCCTACATACTGAGCAAGGCCATTTCCCTGAGGGGATCTGGGTTCTGTTTTCTCGTCTACTTACAAGGACCTTAGTCTTTGTCATGTTGACTTTGAGGCCCTTTCTCTCTAGTCCCTGCTTCCAGGTTTGGAATTTATTCTCTAGTTCTACCATAGATTCAGCTATGAGTGCGAGGTCATCAGCATACAGGAGTTCCCATGGGCATCCGGTCTTAAACTCCTCCGTTATTGCCTGCAGGACTATGATGAACAGGAGAGGGCTAAGAACAGAGCCCTGGTGGACCCCAACCTGTATGCTAAATTCCTCGCTATACTCATTGCTAATCCTAACTTTGCTGACTGCTCCCCTATACATGGCTTGTACCGCTTGCACAAGCCATTCATCTACTCCTAGTTTTCTAAGAGCCCACCAGATTACTGCACGTGGAACTCTGTCAAAGGCTTTCTCAAGGTCGACAAATGCCAAGTAGAGTGGCTTACTTTTAGCTAGGTACTTTTCCTGTAATTGCCTCACAAGGAAGAGGGCATCAGTGGTGCCTTTCCCTGGTACAAACCCAAATTGCATCTCGTCTATATTCACCCGGTCCCTAATCAGCTGTGCTATAACTCTTTCTGTTACTTTCATGACCTGGTCCATCAACTTTATACCTCTATAGTTTCCTCTATCTAGTGCATCGCCTTTACCTTTGTAGCAGTTGACAATGATGCTACTGCACCAATCTTTTGGTATGGCCCCTTCTAGTATTACCTGGTTAACGATACATGTGGTTATAGTGTGACCTACAGACCCAGATGCCTTCAGCATCTCGGCAGCTATACCCGATGGACCGGTTGCCTTCCCTATCTTCATATCTCTGATTGCCTTACTTACTACGCTGCCGCTGACTTGTACTGCTGGTCCCTTTATAGGGTCTACGTGGGGTAGGGTCTCTTCTTCCCATGCATTCTCCTCATTTAGTAATCTATCATAATGACTCTTCCATGCATCTTTCTTCTCAGCACTTGTGAGGGCAAGCTCACCTTTATCATTCCGGATACACTTCTCTCCAATGACATCACAACTATCTCTGACACACTGCCTCGCAATCTTGAATACCTCCTGTTTCTGGTCCTCGCGTTGTAAAACATGCTTGAATTTTCTATCCTCTGCTTCCCTCCTAGCTAAGTATACTTGTCGCCTAGCTTCCCTCTTGGTCTCTATGTAATGTACCCTGCTCCCCCCGTTCTTCCATTCTTTCCATGCCTGTCTATATATATGTATGTATGTATATATATGTATGTATATATATGTATGTATATATGTGTATATATGTGTATATATATGTATATATGTATGTATATATGTGTATATATGTGTGTATGTGTATATATATGTATGTATGTATGTATATATATGTATATATGTATGTGTGTATATATATGTATATATATATATGTATGTGTGTGTATGTATATATATATGTGTGTGTGTATGTATGCAAACAAGCAAGTAGGACCATCAAACATACAAATCCGAACACAGGCACACCCAGAACAAATGCAAGCCATCATTGAATGCCCTATACACAAATGATACATCCAGAAAACAAAACCAACTATAAACAAAACATCTAGATGATATAAGAAAAAAACACATTCATAAAAACAAAGCCAATCATGGCCTAAATGTCTATACTAGAACTAAGACAAACCCCATAATCCCTAAACACATGATATTTGGCTATACGATTTTAGTTCATCAAAGCAATATATTTAATTACTGGGAATGCACAATTTTAATAGATAGTTGGGACAAAATAATAATTTTGTCCCAACTATGTTACGTTATTGTGCACTGTGATTAAATATCTTTCTTAGATGAACTAAGATTGTATTGCTTAGGTGCTACTATCTGCCTTACATGTATTTGAATGTTTCAGCTTATTTAATCTTTTTGTTGCCACATTTTTAATGAAAATACACAGTATTTGATTGGGGAGGAATTAATAAAAAATTAATTCTTTATTAAGATGGTATTTGTAATTTAACAGAAGGTTCTTATATTAAATAATGCTGATTTTAATTTTCAGTTTGTTTTATAGAACTTGATGCAGTATTGGGTGGGTTGGTATCAAAGGATTAAGGTATTTTGCACTACTTGTCTAAGGCAGTTATTTCTTTGATATATTGACTGATTTATTGCTGTCTATTTTTTATTGATTTATTTATGTACCACTTGTGATGTCAACAACTGCTGTATGTTTACTGCTTAAATGTGGAACTGTTAAGTCAATAAAACATTTAAATGTTCCACAAAGTAAATTGTAAATACTTCATATTTTCTTTGCAGTGTGGTGTATGTGTGTGTGTAGTTGAAATGAGTTCATGCTTGGTGGAAGTGGAGGAGGTTTCAATGTTTCGGACTTACGTCCTTCATAAGGAAACTTTGGATAGGAGGAGAACAGGAACTCCAAGAGGGAATAAGGAGGGAAGTTACAAAGTAAAGAACACAATATGAAGAGAAAAAACAAAATTAAAAACAAATAAAAATAAAGGGGGTAGGAGGGGTATATGTCTGAGCTAGGATGGCAAGGGTGTGGTAGTGTGTAGGTGGAGGAGGAAGCAAAATACTCAGTCCAGGAGGAGATGGCGGGAGGTAAGGTATGTGTAGATGTCTGAAAGGAAGCTAGTGTATGTGAAGGTTTGTTCTGAAAAGGCATTGTGTGTGGGAATGGTGTATATGTTCCTATGTTGGTGTGTGTGGATGGAGGGGTCCAGATGAGATGAGAACGTGTTGAATCCGGAGTGTAAGTTAGATGGCAAGTACAAACACATGCGTGGTATGTAACAGGGTGTTGTGGGTTAGTGCAAGGTGCGTAGTTTTGTGTGTGGATGGTAAAAATCCAGGGGGTAGGTGTGTATGTGTGGTTATTAGTAGGTTAGAGGGTAATGGATGGTAGGGGTAGGATTAGTTGTTAGGGTGACGAGGTGTGGGTAGAGGTTAGTGACGTTAGTAGGGACGAAGGGAAGAGAAGTGCGAGTAGGTGGTGATGGGAGAGGTTAGTGTATTAGGGGAGAGAAGAGGTGGTGGGTTAATAAAGTTAGTGGTATCAGTTGGTAGGGGGACTAAAGGAAGAAGGGTGGGGAATTCAAACCTATGGTGGTCTAGGTCTGAAGTCGGAAAATTGTCTGTTGCTCAGGCCAACTCAAGAATCTAGGGTTCCAAAGTACAGGTTGACCAGCTGAGGCGGATGTCGCGGCGAACCAGTTGGCCAAACGGCATGCCGTCTGTCAGACATAGGTCGCACCGCACTCTGTGCAGCAGTCTGTAGACAAAGCTGAAGGAAGTGCAGCGAAAGGGGTGCTAGACATGGAAGGAGTGGCCATTGGGCTCCTGGAAGGTAGCGGTGTTGATGTGAGGGTATGTGTGGCAACGGGAGAGGTGCACACTTGAAAGAGTGGGAGTGAGAAGACGGGGGGGGGGGGGTAGAATGGTCTGTTGGAGGGCGGGGTGGTAGGTGAGGGGAAGGGGGAGGTGGTAACTTCTCCGAGTGAAATGAGTCCAGAGAAAGGGCCTGGGTTTCAAAGTCCGCATCGCGGATTCGGAGAAGTGGGGTGGGATGAGGTAAAGTCGAGGTAGTAGTGGGAGTCAGTAACTTTGAAGAAGGCGGAGGTGATGAGTGAGCAGTGGGAGGGGTCAATGGCAACAGAAGTTATATATATATATATATATATATATATATATATATGTGATGAATTAATAGTTTTAGTCATCATTTTATGTCCGCTTTTCCTTGCTTGCAAGGGTGGGACGGGTCCTTTTTTTTCATCACAACATCTCTCCATTCGTCACGGCCCTTTGTCATTTCCTCTGTGATCAGCTCTCACCACCTCCACCCATGATTTTCTTGGTTTTCCTCTACTGTTTCTTCTACTGGGATTTCTTGGCACTTCTTTACCCAGTGGTCATCCTCCATGCACATCACATCTCTCCCGCACACTACAGTTTATCCCTCTTATACACAGTTTCTCTCCAACCGTCGCATATCCTTCACAGTTGCTGCCTATGTCTTACTATCATGCAGCCTCACACATCTCCCATGGGCATCATATAATCGGCCTTTCGTTTGAAGGGAGAAACACATCTTTGTCAACAGAGGAAGCAGCTCTCTAAACTTCTTCCAACCTTTTTCTAGATACTATGGCCTCGAAGCACCCTCCCCCCCTTGCTAATCTGATCACCTAGGTATCGGAAGCTATCAACCACCTCTATAGATCCTACCTGCATTTGAAAAATGTGTCTATCACAGCCATTTCTACTATCAAATTTTCATGAACATTTACTGCATATGTAGTTTTCCCAACCTGTTAATTTGCCCGCTATCCCACTACACCTTTTGTGTACTCAAGATCTGCATTGTGTACATTCTATAGAATTTATGCCAACTCCTTTTCTACATCTGGAACATGGCCATTTCCCTGATGGAATCAGTTTTGTCATCCGTTTTCCCAACAAGCAAGGGCCACACAGCAATGTGGACAGGGTCTGACACCAGTGTCATTGTAATTTGATGAAATCTGGACTTAAAAAAAAAAAAATTAAAAAAAATACCATGTTTCGTTCCAAGATAATTACATCTCAAAATTTCACTTGAAATCACCTTATTCTGGCTATGGTGGACATATTGAATTTCCACAAACATACCAATTTCTCAAAATCTCAAGTTCTTCATATCGAATCATTGAAATTTGGTACCCAACCCAATTTTGATGTAAGGAATTTAAAAATGTTATTAAAAATATCATAAGGCGAAACCAATATTTTTTTTTTTTTTTTTTAATAATTCATAAAATGACAAATTTGAAATCTTAAGAACTGACTGGCTGACTTGAAAAATTTCTCTTGATATCCTAGTTCAATGATGGTTAATTGTATATTAATTGAAACATACTTAGTTGTACTTTAATCCATGCAAAAATTGTCTTGGGTTCTCTTATGCTTCATTATATATTAGGTGTTAACCATTAGTGATTTTGAGTAAATCCTACTTTAATATATCGCTAACCTTTTCTTGCTTAACACATCATTCATCTCCAAAATGCTCAATTATATCAAAATAAGCGTTTTATGCTTAAATTATCTACTTAATCGAGGTAAATTATTTTGTTTAATACTGATACTTCAATTTGCATAATAGTTATTTCTATATTTCACACAAGGCCAGCAATCTGACGGAAGGAGAAAGTCAATTAAATCGACCTCGGTGCGTTACTGGTGCTTTAGTTTTTTTACCCCGTCAGGATGAAAGGCATACCCAGCCTTGGCTGAATTTGAGCTCAGAACATAAAGGGCCTTAACTATTTGCTGCAAAGCATATTGTCTGACACTCTACAGATACTCCCAATCCACCAATGACACCAATATAACATATCAGTAAATGTATATACAAGTATGTATAGAAAAATAAAACAAAAACATATCTCTTCAATTTGGTGCAGAAAATTGTTTCAAGCATAAGAATAATTGTGCATAGTTTGATTATTAGCCAATACTGTCTGTGATTTGAATTATGGACATCTAGAAAATATTGGCATACAGACGAAGAAAGTGATAGTGACTTTATGGTAGAAATTATATTTGTAATGGGAACTCAACTTAGAACTTCATGTCTTAGCCATGAAAGAATTACTTGGGTATGAAGGGTGCTTGAATTTAACTAATAAATCAGACACCATCCCAATCAATTTCTGTGTATTGTAAAAGTATGCAACAAATATCCTGTAATTTTATTTTGGGTACATAGTTGGCTGCCAAATTAAACTGTTGAGCATAGCATGTATCATCAGAAACTCTTTTAGTGACAATGCATGCATACAACAGTGGAATAAATTGGTGCAAACTTTGGCTACTTAGAGTTTGTGCTTTAGATAAGTTTCTCTGAAGTCAACCTCATACCTTGTATGACATCTTTGTTTACAAACACGTAGCTAATGCCACTTAATGTTTTGTTGGCAAAACTGGAACATATTGAATGTTGAGAGGATTGGATCACTTGAAATTAATTTTTGCTGTTATTTGTTTTGTAATATCACTTATTCCATTGCAAACGGACTTCCTGTGACTTGTAACAGTAAACATTCCACCAGCATTTGATTTGATTTGAAAATCTTCAAGGTGGTGACATAAATTAAGGAAATATCTCATTCTTGTACTGAGCAGCACAACTATCCGAAAAGTAATGAATTTTGATGTTCATAGAAATATTCTCCTTAATATTGGAAACAAAATTCAGACATAACTTTCCAAACAAAACATACATGTTCAAGATCATCTGATAATACACATAATGAACCTGATTTAATTTCAGTGTTGTGTTTATATTAAATAACAATAGTGCAATGTAGACAACTACTTCAGTAAAACCCTTGAATTTCATCATGCCCAATAAATTTGTTAATTTGCTGCAAAATCACCAAGGACAATTTCATCTTCACTTAAATTCTCTTTCAAGAACAAGTATGAAGCTTGAGATTTGGTAATGTAAGAATGAGCTGTAAGGGTATCTAAATTTGAACATGATAGTGATATATTTCAGAAGTAGATAATGTTTGTGAAATCCAGTCTGCACAGTCAGTACTTATCCATTTCTAAAAAGTTAATACAACGATAGATCATACAAATACTATTGTGACAGTCACAATCAATCATGTCAATAAAATCATGGTACGTTTTGTCCAGATTTGAAGCCTGCTACATAAGTTTCACATTTTGGTGATGGATACAAACATAGTGTGTGTACTAGAGGCTCCTCCAATGATGCACCGCTTTGGTCACAGTGATGCGAATGTTGAAAAGCTTATCTGTACATTGGGGTATTTTGCCTTAAATTGTGAATCTAGCTCTTCAAGGTTGCATAACAGGCACTTATGTAATCCTTTTTTGCCAGGTATTAATCGTGAGCATTCATCATTACACTCACAGGGGTTTTAGTTTCACTACTCAATTGCTTTCCAACAGTAAGATCTGGCATAGCCAATATTCCTCTTTGTTCCAAGCCTTACACATAGTACCCCTGGACACTACAAATTCCTTGGCTGTATACATTAACCCTTTAGCATTTAAACCGGCCGTATCCAGCCAGAATTCTCTCTCCTCTGTCTGTTCAAACCAGCTGTAATCGGCTACTCATACCAATGTTAAGGTATTGTTCTCAAAATAAATAACATCACTCTCGCAGCTTTTATATTATGTGAGATAAAGCCTTTACAATGAAAATACAATAGTAAATATAGAGGAATGTAAATGATAAAAGGTTAATGACCATGATTTGGGAGCCAATGTCAATATTTGAAGCTTTTGGCAGTATGTTGATGTAGAGTTTTTACTTCATTTCACAAACTAGGTAATCAAGATCGCCAGCTTTTGTTATCAACTTTATTTTATTTTCTCTATTCTTTCATGGTTGATGATCTGGAGCTAGCTTCAGCATTGTAGTAACTTTCTTAATTACTGCCTCCTACTTGTTCAAGTTTTCATTTCCACAATTTCTCACTTTTGTAATAGCTAGTTGTAACTTGTTAACCGTTTTTAAATGATAATTGTTTCTACTTTAGGCACAAGGCCAGCAATTACCCAGTGCATTACTGGTACTTTATTTTATCGACCCCGTAAGGATGAAAGGCAAAGTCAACCTCGGCGGGATTTGAACTCAGATCGTAAAGGGATGTAACTATGCTGGAAAGCATGGCGTCCGACCCTCTACCGATACTGCCAATCCACCGTTTTTAAATGATAATGCAATTTAGATATATTTATCAGTCCTGAACATAAAATGCAAAATAAAGCTGAATTCCAATTTAAAAAAAAAATCATCCAAATATCTCAAGATTCATTGAGATGCTGAAATGACATCTATGTAAGCCTGATGCACAGTATAGACATTTCATGGGAAAGCAATATAAAATGTTTGTAGTATAGCTTTCAAAGAAAGGGAGAACCCAAGCTAATGTTATTTGTATGAAATTAGCACAATTACCTGCCATCTTGGGTTAAAAAAAAAAGAGAAAAAAATTACAATGCAAGTTAAGTACTTTGAGAAAAAGTTTATTTTGTGCAACAAGATTTAGTAAACTTGAAATTTGAACACCTGTATATTTATTAATGAAAAAAAAAAAAAAAAAAAAAAAAAAAAACATGGATTGCTAGTAGTACATTTTTAACATTTTGTTTGAGTCCTTCACCTGAAAATTGGGTCAGGCACCATTTTTCATAGTGATTGGTCAAGTAATAGTGAAATTACCTTGAAATTTATAAAGGAAAGAAAATTTAAAATGGCCACTTGGTGTGTATTCTGACCCAAATTTCAAGAACCCCTAATCATTTGGATTAATGCTTGGTCAGGTTTGTCATCTTAGTAATCCCATATATTGTGCTGGATTTCATTGATTTTTTTTTAAAATTTATTTATTGAATTTTTTTTTTTTTTTTTCCAGATCAGAAAAAAATATGCATTTTTTGACATGGAATCACCCCTTCCCCCACTTCCAATGTACCCACAAAGAGACTATTTTTAGAACTGCTGAGCAAGTTAAGAATTTTGAATTTAAAGCTAACTTAACCCATTAGCATTTAAACTGGCCGTTGTTGAGCAAGACACTTTATTTTACATTGCTCCACAGTTTACTCAGCTGTAGAAATGAGATGATAGGACTGGGGTCCCTATCATTCCACTGCAAAGTGATCGTGGAGGTGCCACGGCAAAAAAGCACCCAGCCCACACTGTAAAGGGGACGTGTAGGTGCCATGGAAAAAAAAGCACCCAGCACTCACTGTAAATGAGGTTGGTGTTAGGAAGGGCATCAAGCCAGTCCCACCCTTGCAAGCAGGGAAAAGCAGACGTAAAATGATGATGATGATGTAACTGGCCAGAATTCTTTTACCTCTTTGTTCGAATCGGCTGAAACCAGTCACTCATACTGATGTTAAGGTATTGTTCTCAAATATCAAAATTTCATAGATTCAATATTATGTGAGATAAAGCCTTTACCATGAAAACATAATAGTAAATATAGAGTAATGTAAATGCTAAAGGGTTAAAGTTAACAACTTCAATGCATGTTTTTGACTCCGGAAAATAAGCCCACTGGTGGTGCTGTCCAGGGGTTTATATGCCCAACTTATAAGACTGTTTTTTCATGTTGAAGCTGTTAACTTTAAGTTAGCTTTAAATTCAAAATATATGTGAAGGGATTTTTAAATAATGTGGTATCAACATTTAAGTATAAAGTGTATATGGGGAGCTACAGATGGAGAGGGTGTTGAGCTGGGTCTTGGAAACAGCGTAGACAGAATGTGTGAAAACATTGTTACCTTATGAGAAATGGAGAAGGTGGATCAGACTCCATGAGTGTCTAGAGTCAGATGTACATAAATGTTCCAGGAACTGAGTAGCATGTTGATGAGTATGTTGCTGAAACTAAAGTGGAAGATGTATGCTGCATATGTGAAGTGCAATGATTTATGGAAGTGAGACATGAGTGAACGTAGAACAGAGAAGGATGAAAAAAAACAAACGAGAATGGTTCAGTTGATGAGCAGAGTATTACTCAGAGGATGATGGGAATAGAGCCAGTGGTGAATGTTGAAGCAGATTATGGGTATAGAGCTAGTGATGAATGTTGCAAAAAGAAATAGAATGAGATAGTTGGGCTATGTGTTTAGGAATGTGAAAGGTACTAGAAGGAACAGTCAAAGACATGACTCAAGATGAAGGAAATGAAAGGTGGTAGGGATGCAGGCAATAAGGCAAAATGGAGAAGATCCTCATGGAGCCTGCAAAATTAACTGAGCAAATGGCCATAAAACTATTTTTGTGTACTTATGGTTTGTTTAAGGAAACCTTATAGTTTATGTTGAATACTGACACATTGGAAGTGATTAAAGTTTAAAATGATATTTTAATAATTTATTTCTAGGATATAATTACATAAATGTTCAGCATATATGTACAAATGACATCCAGGATTAAATGTATGAGTAACTTTGGAGAAATAACTATTTTACAAGTACAAATGCATGGCTCGAACCCAGGACTTTGTGATTGGAAAGCAAAGTGACAGATAGAGGAAATTATATATTTGCATGTACAAATTTTAAGTGACACACCACACCACACCACACCAGCGTGACCAGCCTTGCCTATGTACAAAGCGAAACCTACAGTCAGTAGGCACCTCTTATCCAAATATCCTCCCACCAACACCACCCTCTCTCTGTAAAGTTGGTACCACAACATCCAGTCCAAATAAATGAGATCGAGATCGTGTAGGTGTCACGACAAAAAAAAAACGCACAGTCCATGCTGTAATGTGGCCGTGTATGTAACACGGTAAAAAGTTCCCAGTTCCACACTGTAAATGTGGTTGGTGTTAGGAAGGCATCCAGCCGTAGAAAACCCGCCAGATAGTCCTATATGAGCGAGACATGGTCACCTGACCAACTTTGCCTCAAGTGGGACAACTCCCGTCTAACCCATGCTAGCATGGAAAATAGACATTAAACGATGATGATGATGATGATGATGATATATCATATATACATTAAACGATGATGATGATGATGATATATCATATATACATTAAACGATGATGATATATCATATATACATACATACACACCGTCTAACCCATGCTCGCGTGGAAGATGGGCGTTTAACGAAGATGATGATACACATACAAGTGGTGTATTGTTATGGCTATTTGTTAGTGTGAAACTCTGAATTCATTAGGCAGCCCTGGTCAGCTTAGGATAAAAATGTATGATTGAATTGAGCAATTGTTGTTGGAGCTATTCCATATTAATATTTAGGGCTTAACATTTCAAAGATGGTAGGATGTTCAATTTGATAGCTATATTGAGCAGATTCTGTAACTACATAATGTCCTTTTAGCTTGCTTCAATTAAACTATGTGTTATACATGTATTGTTTAACACATTTAATTTGTATTAGTTGAAAGTTGTTTGTTCTTGTAGGAAGACTCGGTTTAGCTGTCTAGTGTCTCTCACAGCTGCTTGTCATGGATACAAAGTTACCTGTTAACCATACTGTTCTTTTAAACTAATTATTCTGCTGAACCACCTCACAACCACCATTACTGCTATTGTAACTGCTAAATATAGTAAACCTATTCTGCCTCCTACGTGGGTTGCTATAACTGCTGCCTCAAGATGCTTGTAGGAATGTAGCAATTGCAACTTGCTACTAATATTACATATATTCTTATGGCTAAACCTGTAATTTTTTTTCTTTGGTAAACATAAGTATGTTTATATATAGAATTGTGAATCCTAAAAATATTTTCATTACTTTGAATTAACAAAAGTATTAAAGTAGTTTCATTTTTAAAAAATAATGATATAAGATTTACTTCATAAAATTAAATTCTAAATATTTGGTTTCATTATATTAAAATTATTCCAATTCATAATAAAACATTCATCCTGTTTTTCCTAAATATTAAGTCACATATCTACTCATTGAGTTTGAATTGTACAGTTATTGCTATAAGTTAACCTTTTTTTTATAATAAACTGCTTGAAACTGTTTCCAGCTTTACAATTCTAAGCTGTATATTTTAAAGATTTTATATTAAACAAACCCCCCCCCCCCCCCCCCAAAACCTTCCTTCATAATTTCATTTAATAAGTAAATTAGTTTATTACTAAATTCTTGATTATTTCCAAAATGATTTGAAAATGATAGGCAATGCCTATAAGTTGTCTACAAAATTAAAATTCTGTTTAAGAAAAAAAAATTGAAATATTTAAATTTTGTCTAAACATAGTATATATTTAAAAAATTACAATTTAGAATATCAAAGTTGATATATTTCTTTCTTTCTTTTTTATGTAGTCGGCGTTCAAATAAGGTCCAGATTAGAAATGTTCCTCAGCATGTAACCAAAGAAGAATTTGAGAATTTTATATCTTCTATAGAGCAAGTTCAACGAATCAATCACGGTAATTTTTACTTTAAGCGTTTTGAGAGCATTTTATGTGAATGTAGTTCTACCATATGTGAATGTAGTTCTACCATACAAAACCATTCCTTTTACTGTATTTCCTGTCATTGAAGACACTTCATCCTCAAGGCCTGCATCCACCAAAAAAATAAGCATAAAATAAAGTCTTGTTAATATTTACTGGTAAACCCTTTTAACACATACTGCAGTTTTAGTTCTGTTATCTAATAGTGTTCCCTTAAAATCAGGTTGTTTGAAGAGAGTGAAAATACTGGCAATATTGATACACATGTAAAAATATCACTTGTCAGTTTCCTCGTCTACCATACTCTGCTCATATGGGAATGAATGGGGGTGGGGGCATCTTCGATTCCAGGGAATACGATATTTATTATATGTAAATTTAAACCTTTTATCATAATGTTATTTGAGGGATGTTTAAAGTTAGTTTTTTTTTCTTCAAAATCCTTACAAATTCTTGATTTAAAAAGTTTATTGAAACACACAGACAGCGTATTTTATTAGAAATACAGTCACAAATGGATAAAAAAAAATTAACCTATAACATCCTGAAATGATTTAGCAGAAAATATCTAGCTGGTTTCTTAATTCAAATATTTATATATATGTATAGTATCTTTGCTTGTGGACAGATTGTTGCAAAAATTTGCAGTATTAGAGTAAGGAACTTTACTGTATCACATTAAAAATAATAGTGCTGTTTTCTACTTTTCAATAATATCTTGCTAATGCGATTTCATGTGGTCTAGGACATAAAGCTAAAAAATAACTTATCTAGCAGCAGAGAAACTTAATTTTTTATAAATCTTTATCGTTAATTGACTGACTAAAAATGAGGCTTATATCATTGTAAGGTTTCATATCTAAAAGCCATTTCTAAAATTGCTTCATGTGTCCAATAGGTGTAAGTTCCCTAATGAAGCCTGTTAGTTAATTCTTTTGATACTGAACTGCCATGATTTATGATAGAAAACTGCTCATTTTTAAATGTTTATTCCTTCCATGGTCGTTTCTTCCTATGTACAAAAGGATGACTGTATGGCACCTGTGTGTGAAGTGTGATGCTGCATGGTAGAAAAACATTGGCAGTGACTCTAGAAGACATGCGTAGACTGGAGAGAAATAAAGCAGCCATGCTTCGTTGGATGTGAGAGAAAGGCAGAGCTTTGATGAACTGAGGGAGAAGTTGGGTTTAAGAGGTATGCGAGATGGTGTGCATGATTGGTATAATGATTGTTGGATGAAATGTCAGTGGATGGAAGTTGTAATAAAGGTAGACGAAAGATCTGGGCAGAGGTGATGAGAGCTGACTTCAAATTGCTGAGACTCACAGAGGGGATGACAAAGAATTAAGTGGAGAGATGCTGTGTTGAAAAGGACCTGTCCAGCCCATGCAAGCATGGAAAAACACGTAAAATGATGATTTCGAATGAAATATAGTGTCTTCAATTAATGAAGAATTTTAAAGGCTTTACTAAAATTATGTTGGAAGATTTTAATATAAATAGAAACTTTTATAACGGGTGAATTTATCTCGTAGAACCAAAAGTAGTTTTGTGTGGGTTGGTATGAAAAGGGTTAAAACCTTCCATCATAACATAATTTTAGAAATCGTTTTTAAGTAATATTCTAAATGTCAGTTTACTAATGAAAAATGTAGTTATTTTCTAAATTTCTCCTAATATTCATTCTCAAAATTGAAACACAGGCAGTGTATTTCATTAAAAATGTGATGATGAAATGGTTAAAAGGGTTAGCTAGATTACTCAAACTCAGTGATACTAGAAATCATTATTTATTGGTTGTGGTGACAAAATAGTCATTAGAACGTCAACTAGAATGCTTTGCAGTATTCGTTTCAGTTCTCTGCGTTCTAAGTTCAAATCCGACTAAGATCAACTTTCTTTCACATTTTTGAGATTAAAAATAAAAAGTACTGTTGCATACTGGAGTTGATTCTTCTATATCTCTTTTTCATGTCTTCTCTCACATGGTCTCTTTCCTTCTCTGGAAGAAATTGGCTCTGTTCAGGGAGAGGGGATGGGTTCCAATTTGGGAAAATTAATTCTTTATGCATTTCATTTTATTTCTTACAATTTATTTATTTATTTTTTTTTTTTCGTATAATATTTTGTAACATGAATTTAAATTCTTAAAAGTTTTTTATTTTTATTTTACAGTTAGTAATGAAGGTGTTGTGTATGTAACCTATAGCAATCAGGATCAAGCTCAACAGTAAGTAATGATTTTATATTTATTTACATTTTGTTTACGCCTTCCTACATTAGAACCATTTCTTATAAATTACTGCATTTATTTTTCTAATTCTTTTGGTACCAACCCTCGAAAATGACCTATTCATATTTAAATAAGAATATCAATGAGAGATCACAGCTCTGGTACTATGGACATGGAGTTAGAATGTCTTAGGAAAGAATCTCTGGACAGATTATACAGGGGGAGACAACTGGTAGGAGACCCAAGGGTAGACACTGAGCAAGATGGTTGGATAACATCCATGAGCCTGGCTGGTTTCGTTTGGGCATCTAGCCAGATTATTTGGAAACTTATTCCTGAGAGGATCGTTGGGGCAGTCCTCAAACACTCCTTCCAGCGAGTCCTGTCAGAAGCAACCGTCTCCAACATATTTGGCTGAATCCCCAAGTGAGACCAGCCAGGCTTATGGATGTTATCCAACTATGTTGCCAGTTGGTTTTGCCGATAAAATCTATCTAGCAATTTTTTCTTGAAACATTCTAACCACATGCCCATAGTATTGGAGCTGTGATCTCTTAACTCACCCAACACTCAGACTCTATGAAACAAAACTATCCATTTTAAATTAAATCTTCTATCAAAATTATATATAAGAACCATATATTAAGTTATTTTAATAATGAAATAATTTTAGTAAATCCCTCGATTTCTTCATTAATTAATTGAAATAGAATGCATTTCATTAGCAATACAGTTATGAAAGGGTTATTTCAAAGTTAACATCCATAGATATTGTAAATCTGATGGAAGGAATTTACAAAATTCTTCAGTTTGTTTCTTCATAATAAATTTCATAGTTGCTTTTTTCCTCTTTGGGTTGAGAGGATTCTTTAGCTATGTCAAAGTCATGACAACCTCCCTAGTGCTTGCGTCACAATAAAATGCGCTTGGTAGAACATGGGATCCTATATAAGTGAGATGCAGGCTGCTGTCCCATCCAAGTAGTCAGTATCTCCATTTGAGTACTGACCCAATCTGTTGACCACCTGTCCCACCCTTACTAACAGGGAAAGCAGGTGTTAAGAGATGATATTTGTGGTACAGTTTGATTTTAGTATTTTTTATCTATTTATATTTTATCATAAATTTCTTCATTTCTAGAGTCATTTCATATTTAGAGGATTATGATTTCCAAGGCTCAATTTTAAAGGTAAGGAATTCTGCTTCAGTTTCCAAATTTGTTTTATTTTGTCAGTCCATTCATTTAACTGTAACCTTAAATAACATGGCATTCATAATGTCTGAGATAGAGGAGATACATTGCTCGTGATATGTAAATTATTTTCAGAGATGATTAGTGTCATAACAAGTGACTAAAAGGGTTAGTGTCAAGAAAGGTAATCTGCTGAAAAACATTGCCTCTAAAAGTCTTGCTCAATATCATTATGGAAAAGTCGATGTAAGAAAAAATTATTAGAGGAGCATCATGGCATTGTGGTGCATAATGAAATATTTATTAACCTTTTTGATATTAATCTGCCTTAAACCTCCCCTAAAGTGTTTATACTAAAAACTTTCCATCACAATATCACAATTTTGTGAATCGACTTTTTATTAGCTAATGTTCTAGACATCAGCTTAATAAAAGTTATTTTCAAAATTAAGTCCAAACTAATGAGATTGTGTAGGGGTCACAACAAAAAACAGTCCACGCTGTAATGTGGTCGTGTAGGTAACACGGTAAAAAGCTCCCAGTCCACACTGTAAATGTGGTTGGTGTTAGGAAGGGCATCCAACCGTAGAAAACCTGCCAGATAGTCCTATACGAGTGAGACACGGTCACCCGACCAATCTTGCCTCAAGTAGGACAACTCCCGTCTAACCCATGCTAGCGTGGAAGATAGACGTTAAACGATGATGATGGTGTGTTTTTTAATGAAAGGGTTAAAGGTGACAAGAACTAAGGAGTAAGATATTTCCAGGTTGGGATAGTATGGCTTGCAAGAGGTGGCTGTAGATGTTTCTAATAGTGTTAATCATGCAATTCTTATGAAGGTAAAGCTCACAACATTGACCTAATGTTGAAATTGTGTAAATTTATAAAACAAAGTGAAATGGAATTGGAAAATTTGAACAAAATAGCAATTCATTTCTTACCTAGTAAATTTCATATTTTTTATAAGTTTTCCATTTGTAAAGGAAATGATCCCCTTTGCTTTTCTTCTTTGTTTGAATTCAATTTTATCATTCACTACTGTTTTGAAATCTATTGTTTGTCTTCATTGTAATGTTTGGAATTAATAAGACCTTTCTTATCTGAGCAAGCTTAAGCTGTGTGTATGTCTCATGCTGATAAAAGTAGATTATTTTTAACAGTGTTCTCTGTTTGGAATACATGACAAATGTTGGTAATATGAGAACAATATAAAATTCTTAATTTAATTATATGACAATTCATTATTTTTTTAGGCAGATTTTGCAGGTAGCAGAACAAGAAACAACCAGTCTAATTCTAATAACAGGTCAGGGATGGTGTGTGGTCAAGATTTACCACTTAGGTAAGTAATGTTCGTTTTCAAGTTGGCTTGGATTAGATGGGTCTAGAATATAATTCTCTGCAGTATCATTTTTACTGAAGTTCAACTTCCTAATGTTTAATTTGATAACTCTACCACAAGCTCATTTCAGCTTGCTTGTATTTGTATACCTACCACTCATGGTACATTTCCAGTATTTACATTACATAGCCATCCAAACCACATAAGCATGTAAAAGTGGACATAAAATGATACCTATATTATTGTATTCATCCATTGCATAGGTCAGCCTGTGTTTTTCATACTCCATTATTCTCAATGTGTCAGCACTAAGTCTGCTTCTCAAGTTCAAGGTCATATCTTTCTTCTATCCTGTAGGCTATACTCATTTTATTTTGCTTTAGTTGCAATAATGAGGCAGCTTCTTACTTTCAGCTTGTTTCCCTGCAATATCTTTACAGCCACTTGGGTAACAGAAGATAACTTTAATGTGACTAGGTTTACTATAACTTCATGCCAGCCAACATGTTCATATGGACATAGCTAGGGACACTCTTCAGAACCATCAACTTATTATAAATGTATTTGGTTTAGAATAGGTATACTTCCTCTGCATTTTGTAAGAAGCACCTAAAATGATGTCAGGAATGACATCCGGCTGTAGAACATTGTCTCAGAAAGTCCTGTCTAACCCATACCAACATGGAAAATTGACAAAAAACGATGGTCTTCATTCAGAACCTTGTTTTTTTACCTTCTTATACATCATGAAATGCTCACAGAAGACTGAATTATATTGTCTATTTCAATACTTATTACACTAGGTAAAAAGTAATTCTCTTGCAATTTTCATCATAAAAGATATACTTGGTTCCATGTTCTGACAAATATTCAAACTGCTTTCCATTTCTCTACTTAAATTCTGTAATATTTTTGATATGACGAATGTATTGGTTTATCACCATTGCCCTTCATAGTAGGTGAACTAATTTGTTTGAACATCCTATTGATTGCAAATCCACTGCCCTGAAACATTAACTTAAGTGAAATTATTTTACTAAATTCTTTCAAATTCTTAATTGTTCTCAAAATTGAAACTCACAGGTAGTGTATTTCAATAGAAATATAGCCATGTAATGTCTTCTTCTTCACCCACTTATTCCTAGGAGAGTCATGGGGACAGTCCTCAAACACTCCTTCCAGCGAGTTCTGGCAGAAACAACCATCTCCAATTGGTCTGGCTAGATTCCCAAATGAGACCAGATGAGGTCATGGATGTTATCCAACCATCTTGCTTGGCGTCTACCCCCTAGGTCTCTTGCTAGTTGGTTTTGCCCCTAAAATCTGTCCAGTGATTGATTCTTTCCTGAGACATTATAACCACATAAACATAGTATTGGAGAAGTAGTAACTCTACCTGGAGGAACTCTCCAAGCTACACACTCTGAGTAGCGTTACTCCAAAGACCCTTTGGAGGGACCCTATTTTGGCTGCTTGTATTCAGGATCGGATTCTTTCAGTCATTACCCAAGATTCATTACCATAGGTAAGGATTGGCATAAATACCAAACTGAAGATAGCAAGTTTGGATTTTACACCTACCTCCCTTCTGATGGCCGAATGCTGAAGCTGGCGCATTGCTGCACCGACTCCTGCAATTTTTGCACTTCTCCATCTTTTCGAGGTCTACGAAGCAAGCATACACTTCTTGACAGTACTCCCACGTTTTCTCAAAAATCCGCCTCAGTGTGAGTATTTTGGTCAGTTTGTTTGGGGCAAAAACCACACTGTTCATCATCTTTTGGGCTCGACAATCTCCCTGCATCTCTTCTTTGCCAGACACTTAGCATAGACATTACCGGAAGCTTAACAAGAAATAAACGTAAAATGGGATAGGCAAAAAAGTTTTAAACTAAATACTTTGTAAATATGTAAAGTACAGCGCTGCATACAAACATAGAGATAAGAATTTCAAATTACAAACTCTAGTTTTCTAAAACATACCTTGACATATTATGTTTGAAGATTTAATCATCATCACAGTCTGTCTTACAGGTTGATACCTGAGGTAAAACTAGTTAGATGACTACATCTGGCTCATGAACTGCTTGGGCTTAATTGTTACATTTGGATGACCTTTTCTAATACCAATCACTTTACAATGTGTACTGAGAGCTTTTTGTGATTTTGGCACTACCACCTTACAGTGGACTGGGTGCCTTTATAATTCTTGTATGATAGACTAAAACTTTTGAAATAACTAGTCCCTCTCATCCTTCTTTTTCAGGGTTCTAGTTGGTAGGGAATATGTTGGTGCTATTATTGGCAAACAAGGTCAGACTATAAAACAGATTACCTCTCAGAGCAATGCTCGGTAAGTAAAATCTATTTTCTCATTTTATTTTGCTATTTTGATTTATCTGAAATTTGCTAATTTTGTTCCTAATTCATCATCATCATCAACGTTTAACGTCCGTGTTCCACGCTTGCATGGGTTTGGACGGGGGTAGTCCCACTTGAGGCAAGAGTGATTGTCTTGCTCGCATAGGACTGTCTGGCAGGTTTTCTACAGTTGGATGCCCTTCCTAACACCAACCACATTTACAGTGTGGGTCTGGGAGGTTTTTACCGTGTTGCCTACACGGCCACATTACAGCGTGGACTGTGTGTTTTTTTGTCGTGACACCTACACGATCTCATTTGTTTCGGCCTGGATGGTGTGGCACCAACATAACTTTACATAGAAGGGGGGGGGGGGTATTTTGTTAGAGATGCCTACTGGCTGTAGTAGGTTTTACTATGTATTTAGGTAAGGCGGGTCTTCTCTGTTACTGAGTACCGCCAAAGGTCTCGGTCTAGTGACATTGTCTTGGAGAGGTGTAAGTGTGTGAGGTCGGAGTTTATCAGCTCGTCCCATGTTTTTCTAGGTCTGCCTATTCCGTGGCTACTGTCTATCTTTATTGCCCTGCACTTTGTTATACAGCTATCGACTTTCATGCTCATCACGTGTTCATACCAACGTAGCCTTCTCTCGAGTAAACAACATCTGATCCCTCTTATTTCTAATTTTTTCCTTAGTTCGTTTATGCTTTGCCGTTCACGTATATTACTGTTACACATCCATCGGAGCATGCAAGCTTCGTTCCTCTCTAGTCTGCGTATATCCTCTGCACACAATGCCCAGGTCTCACTGCCATGCAACATTGCTGTTCGTATGCAGGCATCGTACAACCTGCCTTTCATTTTTAGGGAGAACCCTTTAGCAGCTAATAGTGGTATAAGCTCTCTGAACTTTTTCCAACCAGTTCTAACTCTAGCTACTGTACTTTCAGAGCACCCTCCCCCACTGCTGATTTTATCGCCCAGGTAACGGAAGCTGTCCACTATTTCTATAGAACCCTCTGCGCAATTGAAAGAGCTAGTATTTTGTGGGCACTTGCTGCTACTTATTGCACCAGAGCACCGGCCACATGTAAAATCTATGTTCTTAGTTAGCTTACCTGTGATCCCACTACATCTTTTATGCACCCATACTTTGCATTTAGGACATAAAATGGAGTTTCTACCTACGCCTTTCCTACACACCGAGCACGACCACTTCCCAGAAGGGACCGCCGCCTTATTTTCTTTCCTACAAACTAGAACTTTAGTCTTAGCCAGGTTAATTTTAAGTCCTTTTGATTCTAGGCCGTGCTTTCATGTTTGGAATTTCTTCTCTAGCTCGGCCATTGATTCCGCTATGAGTGTCAGGTCGTCTGCGTATAGGAGTTCCCATGGGCAGCCGGTCTTGAACTCCTCTGTTATAGCCTGAAGGGCAATAATAAATAGTAGGGGGCTGAGAACAGAGCCCTGATGGACGCCAACTTTTACGCTAAACTCTTCACTATATTCGTTGTTAATTCTAACCTTGCTGACTGTTTCTTTATACATGGCTTGTATAGCTCTCACAAGCCATTCGTCAACGCCTAGTTTTCTAAGAGCCCACCAGATAATGGAGCGGGGGACTCTGTCGAAGGCTTTCTCCAAGTCGACAAAAGCTAAGTAGAGGGGTTTACCTTTAGCTAGGTACTTCTCCTGTAGTTGTCGTACAATGAAAAGAGCGTCTGTGGTACTTTTGCCTGACACAAACCCGAACTGCATTTCATCTAGGTCAATTCTCTCTCTGATTAGTTGCGCTATTACTTTTTCCGTGACCTTCATGACCTGGTCGATTAATTTAATGCCTCTATAGTTACTCCTATCTAGGGCATCTCCTTTACCCTTATAACAGTTAACGATGATGCTGCTATGCCAGTCCTTCGGAACAACCCCATTCTGTACGACTTGGTTAACTATGCGGGTGACCATGGTGTGTCCCACCGTGCCAGATGCCTTCAGCATCTCAGCAACTATTTCCGAAGGCCCAGCCGCCTTACCCGTCTTCATATCCTTGATTGCCTTATTATACTCCCCTCGACTAACACTGCTGGTCCCTCTATTGGGTCGATATGGGGGAGACTGTCTTTTCTCCCATTTATTCTCCTCATTTAGTAGCCTTTCATAGTGACACTTCCAAGCTACCTTCTTATCAGCGTCGGTGATGGCAAGTATGCCATCATCGTTAAGTACACACTTCTCCCCGACAATATCACGGTTTTCCTTGACGCATTGCCTAGCAATCCTGAACACCTCACGTTTTTGGTCCTCGCGTTGTAGAACATGCTTGAACTTTCTTTCCTCAGCTTCCCTTCTTGCTAAGTACACTTGTCTCCTAGCTTCCCTCCTGGCCACTTTATAGTCTTCTGTACTTCCCCCATCCCGCCATACTTTCCAAGCCTGCTTTTTGGCCTTAATTGACCCCTCCACCTTACTGTTCCACCACCATGTTACTCTCCTCCTGCCTACAGGCCTGCTCCAGCCACAGACTTCGTCTGTCGCCATCAGCAGGTTTGCTTTCAGAAATTCCCACTGTCCCTCTATATTGTCCGACTCTAAATGTTCTTCCTTACTGTCGAAAGCATCAAGTAATATGCTTTGAAATTTATTTCTGGCTGTGGGGTCCTTTAACTTCCATATTTTTCTCCTGAGGATAGTCCTCTTCTGCTGTCGAGTACGTCTCGTCCTGACTATGAGGTCGCTAATTATCAGTCTATGTTGGGAGGTGCATTCTTCATGGGGGAGGGATTTAGTGTTTACAACAGACACTCTGTCACGTCTTCTGGTAAGGATATAATCTACCTGGCTTGTGTGTTCCCCGGATCTATAGGTGATCAGGTGATTGTCACGTTTTTTGAAGTTAGTGTTACAGATAGTTAGGTTATTTGCATCACAGAATTCCAGGATTCTGGAGCCTTCCTCATTTCTAGTACCAAACCCATAGCCTCCATGGATTTCGTCGTAGCCGTCACAATGTTGTCCAACGTGACCATTTAGGTCGCCTGCAATAATTATATAGTCACTGTCGGATATTTGGGAGGTAGTTAGCATCAGTGTCTCATAGAATCTGTCTTTTATAGTGCCGGGCAGTCCAGATTGGGGTGCGTACGCAGATATTACTGTCACCGTAGTTCTATTGAGGACAAGTCGTATTTTAATTATTCTGTCGTTCACTCTATTTACGTCTATTATTCTGCTACCATGATTCCTACTCCACCCAGCCCATCGTCGTTTCCCACCCAGAAAAGCTTATAACATCGTTTTTTACCCTCAATGAATCTAGCAGACCCACCCCTCCACCTGGTCTCTGAATACAACAAACATCGACCTCCTTACGTTCAAGCATTTCTACAACCTCGTTAGCGCGACCCTTTAGGGTGCCTACATTTATGGTACCAACTCTGAAGTTTTGGATTGCGTTTGGAGGGTGGGGGCGGGGGGAGATGGGGTTATGTTAGCCGTCCGCGGTCGAAACAAAGAGGAGTGCTCGCATTCTCGTCCACGAGGTGAATTTGTCTTTAACTTTGGCATTTTCGCTGAGCGTCCAGATTTTTCACTCCCCTCCACTCTCCAGGATTCCGCAGTTAATTGGTTATATATATTGTTATAAATGATGTTTGCCAAGGCTAGTTAGTTGGAAACTTATTTTCTGAACTAGGAGTTAGATACCATCCAACTATTGTTTATCTTTGATAAAGATATATTATAGTACTATTATAATCCCCACCCCGCATAAAAATATATTTTAAAATCTCCCATGTTTTTTTTATGTCTGTAAATATATTTCAATTTATTATATATTAAAAATGAATTTATTTCATTGGGGGAGCACAAATTTCTAGTTTAAGCAGTAAGGTCTAATTAAATATTATTTAAGCAGTAAGGTCTAATTAAATATTATTTCATTAGTTATTTATTTAATTTTTTTTTTTTTTTTTTTTTTTTTGCAATACCACTTTTAACATCATACTATGTAGTATGGTAACATCATGATAAAGTAAGTCTATGAGTTAGCTTCAGTTTATGACATTAACATTTTATATCACATTGTGCTGAAACAGCAAGCAAACAGCCACAGGAAACAAGTACCACCAATCTCTGGGAGGGCCCTGTAGAAACAGTAGACAGCTTCTGCTACCTAGGTGACCGAATTAGCAACGGAGGTGGGTGCGCAGAAAGTACAATAACTAGGGTAAGAACGAGATGGAAGAAGTTTAGGGAACTACTACCACTGCTAGCTGCAAAAGGCTTCTCCCTCAGAATGAAAGGCAGACTGTATGATGCGTGTATCCGAACAGCGATGTTGCATGGTAGTGAGACCTGGGCGCTGAAGGTGGAAGACTTACGTAGATTAGAGAGAAACGAAGCCTGCATGCTCCGATGGATGTGTAACAGTAATATACGTGAACGACAAAGCATAAATGAATTGAGAGAGAGACTGAGCATAAGAGGAATCAAATGCTGCGTGCAGGAGAGGCGGTTACGCTGGTATGGACATGTGATGCGTATGAAGGATGACAGCTGCATAAAAAGGTGCAGAGCACTAGAAGTTGATGGAAACCGCGGAGTGGGGGAGACCCAAGATGACTTGGGATGAGGTGATAAAAGCCGACCTTACCCAACTACACCTCTCAAAGTCAATGACACACGACCGTGACTTCTGGCGTCACGCAGTAATACAGGGTACCCGACCTCCCATGGGTACAAGCTGAAGCATATAAACAATATGCCCCCCCCCCCCCCCCCCCCCCCCCACCGCAAGGTGGTCGTGGAGGTGCCACGGCAAAAAAGCACCCAGCCCACACTGTAAAGTGGACGTGTAGGCGCCACGAAAAAGCACCCAGCACTCACTGTAAATGAGGTTGGTGTTAGGAAGGGCATCCAGCTGTAGAAATCAAGCCAGATCAGTTCCTGTATGAGCAAGGCATGGTCAGCCGACCAGACACTGCCCACAACAGGACAACCCGTCTAACCCATGCTAGCGTGGAAGAACGGACGTAAAACGGTGATGATGATGATGATGATGATTGTCATAATAAATGATCTTAAACTAAAGCTGGCTGTTTAAAAGTAGCAATATTTATTTGTTCATCATAAAAATTAGCATAAGGTGTATGAGTTCCATGTAGGAGTTAGAACTAGACTGCTTGATGTGCTGAAAACGTTCTGCCTCACCATATTTGCTGCTTCTAAGCTGTGTTCTATATTATTCCAGAATAGATGTACATCGGCCTCCTGATAATTCTGCTTCAGAGACGGTGAGTTTGGGTTCCTTTTTATTCATTTCTTTTTCTTCTGTCAAGTTTTAAGAAAAGGGGTTTTATTAGAATTTATCATTTATTGAAGATAGATATACTACTAAAAACGTTGCAGAATATGTATTGGTAAATGATTTGATAGATTAACTATTTCCACCCTAATGATTTAGCTGAAAATGTCTAAAAATGGGTTTGTTAATTCAAATGTTTGTAGTATTTTCTCTATTGAACAGAAAATTGTGAAATTTGGCAACATTGACTTGAATTTTTAATATAATCCAGTCACGATACTGTTTTATGCTTTTTGAGAATGTTCTTCTAATGCAGTTTCATGTGGTACATGATGTTAGATGATTAACTGGATAAAATCTGATTTCTTTTTTTACCATGTAATCTGCTGAGCACTCGGGCATTCATTTTGAATTGCAACAACCATCAATAAATTTAAACTTAGAATTATTTTTTCAGCATACTTATCATGATTACCAATCTTGGTTCATTGATTTGAAAATATTCCAATCCTTTATATATATATATATATATATATATATATATATATACCAGCATCATCATTATTTAATGTCTGTTTTCCTATTGTTGAAAAGAGGTGGGCAGAAACTCCATAAAGTACACACAGTGTAATCTATAGCCACACAAGAGATGTAGTAGGATTGCAGACAAGCTAATGGAGAAGATAGATTTTATATGCAGTAGGTGCATAAAAGTAAGCACTATGAGCACACATGAAATAGATCTCATTAGTTAGGGACTCTCCCTAGAGGTTGTTGCCCAGATGGCCTTATTAGCAGTTGGCAAGGATACTCAGAAAGCCTAGAAGCCAGAGCAAGGACAGGCTAGAAGTTTAGAGAATTAGTACTCCTGCTGACAACAAACAGCTTTTCTCTCATTGAAGGGTAGACTGTATGATGCCTGCATATGAACTGCAATGTTACATGGTAGTGAAACATGGTCCTTGACTGCAGAAGACTTACAAAGGCTAAAAAGAAATGAGTGATATAGCATAAGCAAGCTGACAGAAAAACTTGGGATATGAAAAATTGAATGTAGTGTGCAAGAGAAAGGTGTTGGTATGGAAGGTGACATGTATAAAGAAGTGCAAAGAAATCTCAGTAGGTGGAACTTGTGGAATAGGCAGTCATGGGAAGACATGGCATGGGGTATTAAAGGTTAACCTTCAAAAGCTGAACCTCACAACAAGGATTGGTGACATTCTATACTGAAGACCTATCTGCCAGCATAAAATGCAACCCGATACATCTGTGTGTGGGGGGTGGGGTGGGGGTCATTTTTAGTAGCTATTCCCTTGCTCGCAGAGTAACATGTTAAATTAATTAAGAATTTGAATACATTTTTTGAGACATGACACAGTTAGAATCAACTGTGTTCAGACATGATGAAGGGATGGTCTCCCAGGTTTAAAAGGCCAAAGACATGCCATGTGTCACAATGCCCTTATGACTCCAAGAGTTATGGGTTTATACATATATACACTCATGAATACTACATCAACATATCTAACATCCTTAATATTATGCATGCAAAAGAAGCAAAAACTTTCCACCATTAAATTTTGTATTTTTTTTTTTTTTGTTTCCTAGCTGGTAACTATCAAAGGCAGCTCAGGCAGTTGCACAACTGCATGCAGGGAATTGATGAAAGTTATACAGCAAGAAGCAACTTCATTAAACCGGTTTGTTTTATTTAAACAATATTATTTTCCCATTAAGTTTATATAGATTCATCAGTTTATGCCTGCTTTCCATGTTGGTATGGGTTAGAGGGAACTACCTGCTGGTTATTTGATGTCTGTAACATTTTCTTTCTTAAAAAATTTGACCCTCTGTGCTATATGTGAAACTAATGGCAAATATTTATCATGAGCTGCTGACTAGTAGCTGCTTAGTAGTTCCATATGCCAAGAAGATAGTTTCTTAGATGTTCGGCATAGACTCAGTAGTTTTGTGCTGAGAAGTGGGTCTCTAAGTATTTGTTAAACCTGCTAGGAACAGCAGGTAAATCACACTTACATTTTAAAAAATGAGATACACAAAGGATGGTTATAAGACCTGCTCAATCAGGGCTAAACAACAACCAATACTTTGATTTTGCTGAACTGTATATTTTAATTTGTATTGAAACATTATTGAAAATAAAGAAATAATCATATTCACAAAGCATTGAGCAAATGTTGAATGTCTGTTAGCTTAATGTAAGCTGCTTCAAGGCAGGTTTTTTACACTATGAAAAAAAAAAAAAAAAATTGGGCAGGACAAGTGGACACTCACAAACAATACTGTCCACTTTTTCTGTCTCTTGGGTCTTGTCTCCAACTTGTTTGACTAATTTTCATAGTTTAAAAAAAACCCCAAAAAACCCCTGCATTGAAGCAGCTTGTATTTACCCTCCACCTGGGCTCCTGAGTAAAAGAAATAAATAGTTGCATACACAGTTCAAAAGTAATGATTGCAGGCAAACTAATGGACAGAATCACACAAAGCACAGTAAATGTGTCTACTCACCCTTCATCTAGATTTACATAATCTTCACCACCCATATCAATATCAGCTGTGTCAATTTGTTCACTTGAATTGCTACTTTCCTCACCACTTTCACAAGTTTCATTGTCTAAATCACTCTCAATGTATTGATTTTTGTTGTAATTTTCATTTTTGTATTTTATGTCAGTTTTCTATGCAGACAGGGGTTGAATCCTCAACCTTTTGTCTCCATTGAGTTTTTTAACAGGAATTTGAGATTGTTATTGATTTGTTTGATCACTATATAGAATACGGATTAATGTCTTAGGACGGATAAATGATAAGGTATTATCTAAAATTGAATTCCAATTTACGATTGTAATGTTATTTTGAAAAACATTCTGGAATAGATGTGCTACTAAATTTGACAAGGTTTATAAAAAATGATGCACCTCATCACCGCATTTAAAAGTTCCCATTTATTTTTTTAACCTTTTCATGACTAGATTTCAAATGAAATATATATTATCAACCAATGTTTCAATAAATTTCTAAAACAATAAAGAATTTGGAAAATCGTTAGCTACAGTTTAGAATATAACTTAACAAAAGGCTCTTAGATACAATTATGATAAAAGGTTTATTTTTACATATAAATAATTTGAAAGGGATAGATTTGTATCATGGAAGCAGAAGAGGTCTCAGACTCATTGGTATCAAAAATGTTAAATCAAAGTTTTCTTGGGTTCTATAAACTCATTTTCAGTAATATCAACCTGATAGTGTATTATTCAGAATAGCAGATACTGCAATATAGCACCAACATTCAAAGTAGCAATTTTACAATTTCCTCAAATTCTAATTGGCATATTTTCTATCATTCATAATTTTAGAAATTTCCCCAATTTCTGAAATATGATTGGCAGTAAGGTATGATACTCAACTAATCAGCGACACTAAAACTGGGGAGATACGCGAGGTTACAGTGTTGATAATTGAACAGACAATAATGGGTTTAGCATATGACAATGTATCTAGTGCTGGTCCCACAATAAAATGCTCCAGTACACCCTGTAAAGTGGTAGTGCAGATGCCACAAACTATGCCAAAATGGAATGTATGAGCAAGATGAGATCACTCTATGCCAGCTGTTTTTTATGGTTTTAATAAAAATATTAATGATTTCATTATTGGGATAGTAACTTAATATATAGTTCTTATATAAAATTTTGTTGAAAGATTTAAATTTAAATAGATGGTTTTATTTCATAGAACCAGAGCCAGTTTTAGCTGGGTTGGTATCAAAAGGGTTAAATTATCTGAGCAGGAATTAGTTTTGTGTATAACCACAGTCCTCTTAGCTCGGCCAAGGATACAATCACCTTAGTGTTGAAACATGGTAATACTAGTTCCACAATAAAATGCACTTGGCCAACACTGGAATGTGGACATGCAGGTGCCACAAAATAATACTCAGCCTACACTGTAAAGTGGTAGTACTGGTGCTATGAGAAAACAGATCTGGTACATGCTGTGAAGTGGTTGGTATTAGGAAGGTCAACTTGCTATACAAACCATACTAGAATGGAATTTGAGAAAGACAGCCGTCTAACCTTCTATCCTCAGAACGTAACAACCCGTCAAACCCATGATGGTGATGTAAATGTAAACTTAGCAAAATTTAGTTTTGAGTTTTGAGTTTGGTAAGTTTCATTCAGCTCTTATTCTCTTAGACATTCATATATCAGAGAAACAATTCTTTGTATTTTACAGAACAAACTCTTTACGAATATTATGTCCAAATAGTCTCTGTGGTCGTATGATTGGTAAACATGGTAGTGTAATAAAAAATATCATGCAAGACTCAGATTCACACATTATGGTGTCCAGGTACTGTACTCTTTTTCTCCTTATCCTTATTTTCCCCCTCCATTACTCTTCTCTTGGTTTAGCTACATGTTACTACTTATTTGCAGTTAAGTAATTAATAGTATGTATAACATTCAGTTGAAAGACTAGTTTTAAAATGCTATACAAATGTTCAGATTTTCAAAATCTAGAAAAAATTGATGGTAAAATATGTAGATTAACTCTTAATATCCTATGCCACATGAAACTGCATTAACAAAACATTTTTTTTAAAGTACAAAACAACACTATGACTGCATCTAATTAAAATTAGTCTAATTTACTGAAAATTTTCTGATCTGTTCTCTAGTAAAGATATTGTAAACATTTGAATTGACAAAGCCACTTTGAGCTATTTTTTGCTAAATCCTTACAGAATGTTAACCCTTTCATAACTGCATTTCTAATGAAATACACTTTAGTTAACAAAGAATTTTGAGGGATTTACTAAAATTATTTCATTACTAAGATAGAAACTTAATGTAAGGTTCTTATCTAAAATTATGATGGAAAATTTTAATTTTAATTGGAAACCTTTAAAACTGGTTTTGGCTGGGCTGTTAACTTAAAGGGTTAAGAGTAATTCTTACAAATTAACTAATCTATTTTTCACTGAGATTTCCTACAAATGAAAAAGTTTAATTCCTTTTCACCTAGTTTCTCTTTCTTGAGCACTAGGATTAAGGAAATATGTTATTTACTTTGTTTTATTGGATCCTTTGATAACATTGGTTCTTTTCCTCTTATTTAGTATCAACGATGCAAATGTGAATAATTGTTTCATTGACCGAGTGATTACAATAAGTGGTTCACCAGATGCTATGTCCAAAGCTGAAAAGATGATATCGGAAAGAATGAGGAAATTTTATGCTCAAGATTCTCAACAGATGACTGTGAGTTTTTTCTATTTTTTTTTTTCTCTTAGGGGCTTATGTGCTTTGTTACAAGCTTTGTAGCTATTGAATTTTTCGACTGTAAAATACTTGCAAGTCCACCTGGTTAATTTCAGGTTCCAACCCCACATCACAATTATGTGGTTAACTAATATATACAATGCCTTGTGAGAGGATTTCATAGATGGAAACTGTATTTCACAATAGAGATAAAGGTCTGTAACGACTGGTGACATGAGCTACTGGAGAAGACCTGCCTACCAGTATAAAAGCAAGATGCCCGATATAAGCATGCTACACTCTCATATTCCCTGAAGCTATCTGAGATTACTCATATTCCTTTAATTCCCATCATACCCTTTTAAATCTAACCAGACCACATAGTTCTATATTAGCTATTCTCATAATCTGTGCTCTCCTCCCATAGACCAATCTCATCCTTCCCACCACATTTGTCATACATCCATGGCATCTTACTTGTCATTCTTCCTTATTCCTTCATCTATTCGCTGATGAAATTGCAACACAAATGCTTAGTAAGTAATTGATCTTGTGTGTTGTGCACATAATATATATGGTAGCTAAATAGAGATGTACTGTATGTACTTGTTTATAACTTAAAATAAGGGGGGGGGGGAATTGATGGTAAATGAGGCTGGCTTATATTCGAGGCCAATATTTTGCCGATTTTCACCAACTCCAAATTCTACATAAATGAGGTGCTAAAATATTTTCACTTAGGAGGTGAATATTACACTGGTTTCATTTTTTATATGAAATTCGTTTTGTATTGTTTTGATGTATTTTGAATGAACATTGGCCTTCAAAATGCTTGGAAATTATTTATTTTGTAGTTAACTGGGTAAGGGGACATGTTAGTGCGAGATGCATAATCGTAAATATCTTCCTAAAGCTTTAATACTTGTATGCCATTCAATTGTTTCCAAGTCTTTTAAGGCAAATGTTACATTAGATGTGTATATTAAATAAAAATTGGTTACATTTTGGAGATAGTACTATTGTTGATTTCTTTTAAAAAAAAAAAATAAGGGCAAAATACTCTCAGCATTTCAGTTGGCCAGAAGTAAACAAAAATTCGAGAAATTTGTTGAATCTAATGGATGAAATGATAAAAAACCATTAGGTTGTGAAACAAAATTGTACTCCTAATTACACTGAGAACATTTTAAATATCAAAATATTAAAACTTCATAAGTCACTACTCATGAAGATTTCAAAACCACGCCATAGACAAAACTGTTTATAGACAAGGTTTAGTTTTTTGCTCATTTCTCTGGTATAAAATAGGAGGGGTGTGTACTTATATTCAAGTATATTCGGTAATCGATTAGTTCAATTTGTTTTCTATTTAGCCTTATCTCTTTATTAGATATATTCCAAGGGAGGTAACTTAGCATTTTGTTGATTTCAAAAGTAATTCTTTAAATCTACTAAATGACTTCAACAGCCGAAATTATATCGAAAGTATGTTAGCTTAAATTAAGCTTTACATGGTTTTTTTTTACTATGCAAAATAATTGAGCAAGTTCGGTATAAGCTCCCTAGAGACAGAAGAGATAACATTTTGTCATAAATAGCATGGTTACTAAGTCAATATCATTGCTATTATTCATAGATTCAGATTATCTCTTTGGTTTCATTGTATTTCAGCATTTTATAATGTTACCATCTTCACCTCATGCTAATGTATGGATTCCTAGTTTGTTTTTGGTTTTCAATGAATGTTTCAAGTATAATCAATTCTTGATATATTGTGTGTGATTTTGTGAGGTTAGTATTTGTGTCTGGTAATAAAGACCTGTCTTACTACTACTATTGTGATTAACACTATGGTATATGTAAAGGCAGGTGGTGAATTGCCAGAGTTGTTAGAATATTTGTAGTATGGCTAGGGCTACTTTCTCTTTTATCCTTTTAAATCTAAAGTCTGTCTCAAGCCAGGAGGCTTGTTAGGCCAGTAATTAACCCAGTTTCATGATGTGAAGCGACTGAGAGTACAAGACTTCCCCTTGGATAGGATGCCAGGGTAAAACCCCCAGCTATTGCTGGTACTTATTTTCAGCTGAGTATATTGGAGTAACATGAAATAAAGTGTTTTGCTCAAGAACGCAACACAACCTAGCCAAGGAATCGAACCCTCGACATGATAATTGTAAGTCCAATGCCCTTACCTTTAACCCTTTAATGTTCAAACCGCCCAAAACTGGCCAGTATTCTCTACTTTTTTCTGTTGAAACTGGCTGTAACTGGTCACTCAAACTGATGTTACGGTATTGTTTTCAAAATAAATACTTTCAAAATCTCATAGATTCAATATTAATTGAGATAATTATGTGAGATAAAGCATTTACCATGAAAATATAATAATATATATAGAGTAATGTGAATGCTAAGGGGTTAGGCCATGCACCTCCACATACATCCTTTCAAAGTTGATAAAAAAAAAAAGTACTAGTTTGGTGGTAGGGTTGATATTTTTTTTTCCTCTATATATCTTTCTCTGGAAGAAATTAACTGGTTTCAGACAAGGTTTAAAGTATACTACATCAGGAGTTAGGGGTCCATTCATGCATACATATATAAAGGCATTTAAAAGGCAATAAGTTAGTGTTATTGCTACCAAATTTCTTAAGAGCCACATGATTTTGGGGGGCTACATTCTTTTTGCTAGTAAAATAAGTACTGCAATAGCAGTTCTTAACAATTTGACAAGAACTTTTTTTTTTTTTTATTTATACTCTAAATAAATTTTTGTGGTTATATTAAATTTTACTAGAACATAGATGTTACATTTTATTTATTTTTTTCAATTGTTTATTGAATCAAACTTATGTTTCCAGTATCAGCCACCAATGACTCTTGGAGTACCAACATTTGCTATGATGCCTGGAATAAACAGCTTCCCTGCTTTAAGACCTCCATATCCTCCTTATATGGTAAGCTTCTTATTTATTATATCCTGTATTTGGTTATTTTTCTTAATATTGTATATTTTTTCCTTTTTCTCCTAGATGAAATATACATAATTATTTGTGTACAAGGCTTGGACAAATTTTCACTGATTTGGAGTCAGTACTCAAGCAGGACTACTGTGTTATAGAATTAAAGTTTAGTTGGATTAGAATGTATTAGTGGGAATACAAACATTTATCAAATGATTCCATAACCTTGTGGAATATAGGTTGATTGGGGCTATATTATATTTGGGTGAGCTGTTTGTTTTTTTTATTTGGAGTATCAGTTACTGCTCAAGATACTTTTTCAGTAAATGGTGGAAACTAATCAACATAGTACTTTCTATATATATATCATCATCTCCACTGCTTAATGTCCATTTTTCCATACTAGCATAGGTTAGACGAGTTGACTTGCTGTGAGACAAGTCAGATCAGATGACATTGTCTTGCTCATATGCGACTGTTTCTGGCTTGGTTTCTATGACTGGATGCTCTCCCTGACGCCAACTACATAACATGGATTGGGTGTTTTTTTATCATGGAACCAAAACGGCCACTTTACAGCTGAACTGCGATTGGGGAAGAAGCATGTATGTGGGTTAGGGATTGGTACATCTAGAGTGGGGCACTTAGCTGGTGAAGGGTAGAGTGTTAGGACATAGATGCATGTGAAGGGGAACGGAAGGGAAGGGGAAAGTGGTACTAAATGTATATGTTTCAACCCATACACATGAGAAGGCTGGTCTTCTGCATTACTGCTTGACACCAGGGATCTCAATCCTGTGCCATCGCCTTTGAGAGGTGCAATTGTGCAAATATATATATATATATGTGATCATTATCATCATTATTTAATGTCTATTTCCTTGTTAGCAAGGGTTGGACAGGTCTACAAAGACCAAGTCAGTACTGAGGCCTGGCCACTGGCGTACCAGACAGGCCGAGATCACATCTGTTTCCTGCTTGTTAATGCACTGGGTAATTGCTGGCCTTGTGCCTAAAGTAGAAACAGTTATTATTAGAGAAGTTGTCTTTTGATACAAACTGAAGGGTCTTCCTATCCTAATCCTTTGTGTGGCTGGATGCCCTTCTGAACACCAGCCACTTTACAGCGTATACTAGTTGCTTTTATCATGTTGATTACCAGCACTAGAGACATTCTTGTGTCTTTGACACTAAAGAGTCCTCTCATCCCTATTAGGCTTTGTTTCTACAGCAAGGTGCCCTTCCTGTCACCAACCACCTGTACTGAATGTATTTTCATGGCACCATCACTAGAAAGGTTGTTGGTCAAAGAATCAACTGTAGAACTCTCTCAGCCCTGTGGAGGGGGCAATAGGGGGTGGGAGATAGGTTTGAGGTTATAGGTGTTTGTGGGGATGGGTAGGGGTGACTAATTAGTGTATGGGATGTATTGGTATGTGGTCAATATGTTGGGGGTGGGGACATGATGGAGAGATAGGTATTGGGAAGCTAGCTGGTTGTTGTAGCAAACGGGGTGTACTCGATAGAAAAGGTGTTCATGGTGGAGAGATTGAAAAGAGAGGGTAGCTACTAGGGTGTAATGGAAAGGATATCTATTCATACAGTTTCTATCAATTTCTTTAACAAGCCACTGGTTGGTCCACGATGATAGAACCTGAAACCATTAATTTTCATTTCTGCGGGGTCAAAAAAATGCATATTTGGGATATAAGGTAAATACCCCTTAACTCCTGGAGGAGTCTTAGTGGCACTGCCCTGACACTCTGCATGTCTTGGGCATTTTAGACCTGACAGAGTCCATCCCTCTCCAGGTCAGAACACAACCAATTTCTTCTAGAAATAGTCTTTCATCGCTTCGAGGCTGTTAAGTTGACCTTAGCAGGACTTGAACTCGGAATACAATGAGCTGGAAGAAATCAGCATCATTGTTTAATGCCCAATTTCAACAGCATGGGTTAGACGTGTTCTCTTGTGAGTCAAGACAGGTCTGATGACCGTTTCTTGCTCATACAGAACTATTTCTGGCTTGGTTTCTTCGGCTGGATATCCTTCCTAATGTGAACCACATTTACAGCATGGACTGAGCGCTTTTTGTCATGATACCGACCACTTTACAATGTAGCATGGGATCTTTTTCATGTGACTCAAAAATGACCACTTTACAGTGTGGCTAAGTGCTTTTGTTGTGAGGACTAAGTGCTCTTTTGTCATGTTACCTTACGAGGAGGACTATGTGCTCTTTTGTCGTGGTACCAATATGAGCACCTTAAATGGTGAACTAGGGGCTTTTGTTGTCACTAGCATGACCACATTTTGGGGTGGGCTGACTACTTTTAGCCATTTCAGCAGCATTGTGGGAGAACATCTTCTTGCCGGTCGGTTGAATGTGTAAATATCAAGGCATTTTCAATCTGATGCCCCTAATAGTTCTGGTAATTTGCGACCTTACTAGACATATCTGGTTGATTCATTCTGCTAATGAAGTGGGTTTTATTTATTTATTTCAGCAAGGAAATAATTGGTATCCTGGTTTTTGTGGCCTTCTTCCTAATCCCCAACCTCCACAGCAACATCAAGAAGAGGAGGTGACTTACCTCTATATTCCTAAAAGGGCTGTTGGTTCTATAATTGGAAGTAAAGGTGTTAATATTCAAACAATTAAACGAGATTCAAGTGCTCGAATAAAAGTGAGTTGATCATTTTTATTTCCTTTTCTTATTTACTTGCATAGTAATTCCTTGATTACATTTATGTAAAAATGCTTGAATCCTCAATTTTCTTTGACCTTCTTGTCACTTTTTACCATTGCCATATTTCATTTTATATTCATTTGGTCACCAAAATAGATGGTTTTCCCCAATTAGAAATTTATTGTTGGGCATAACGATTTGTCTCTTTTGCTACAACTTTGAAGAAAATCTGTGGCAAAAACAAAAAGAAATAATCCCATGCTTTAGCATCGGGAGGTAATGTATGTTGTGGACTAGTATTTTCAATTAAATTGGGAACATGTATTGGTGTGGTATTTTCCGACCACGTTGCTGTAACATTTTCAATGGTGTCCTGGAGATCTTTGCTTTCACTATCAAAACAACAATCATCATTGGATGAAAATTCAGAGATATACACGTCTAATTCATTTGAAGATAAATCACTGATATTATCTTTTATTTCTGCTCCATTTTGATGACATTTTTAGAACAATATCTTAATATGAGCGTCTGCAGCTGGATTTTGCCAATTTGAACACTAAAAGGGTTAAATTACCATTTCCCTAACAAATCTAATACAAAGTGGTTATCATGTAACAGATGCATTTTATTATAAAGATTATTAGCAAATGTTTCAGTTTAATATTTAAAGCCCTGTTTGATTTTAGATATTGCCAAATAACAAAGGTGAGGGTGATGAGAAGAAAGGTTCCACTTCAGTGATGGATGAAAGAAAAGCTATTATTGTTGGTGATTTAGATGCTCAATGGAAGGTAAGTAAAACAATTAATTTTGGCTTAACCCTCTCGATATCAACCTGGCAGAAACTGGTTCTATGAAACAAAACCACTAATTTTAAAGGTTTCCTATTTAATCTTTTAAATCATCCAACATAATTTTATATAAGAATTATGTATTAATTTACCATCTTAGTTAATGAGATAATTAATAATTTTAGTAAATCCCTCAATTTTTTAATTAACCCTTTTGATATCAACCTGCCCTATACCACAAATTTTAAAGGGTTCCTATTTAAATTAAAATCTTTAAACATAAATTGTTATAATTACCATCTTGATAATAATAAAATTAATAATTTTAGTAAATCTCTCCAAATTTTTTTTATAAATTAATTTAGCTACCTTATATTTCATTAGAAATATATACACTGATACGCTATATGTCAGTATGCTTTCCCTACTATAACCTACATTTTCACTTGAAATTAATTGTTTCTACTTTAGGCACAAGGCCAGCAAATACCCAGTGCATTACTGGTACTTTATTTTATCGACTCCGTAAGGATGAAAGGCAAAGTTAACCTTGGTGGGATTTTCACTTGAAATTAATGGGAGTTAAGCAGATATTGTATGAATAATTGTGGCTATTTAGCATATTACACATGGATTTGTTTTAAATTCAAGTGTGCTGGATGCATTTTATTGTGGTACCAGAGGAGTTTAAACAATTATATTTTAGCACTAAATCTTAACATTCATAACTTAGCAGTTCAACAAAATAGATTGATAAAATAAATACCAAAGTTAAAAGGAAAAGAAGTAATGGTGTTGATATGATTGATTAAACCCTTGAAAGTAATGCCCAAACTTGGCTGCAGTATAATGACTGTAAAGTTGTTTTAGTTTAAACACATGGTTTCAACTCAAGTCATTTGCCAGAGAAACTTAATTTTAAAATGCATTTATTAGTTTTATCTATAGATTTTTTTTTTTTTTTTTTTTTTTTTTTTTGTTAAATTTTGTTTTGTAGGCTCAGTTTTATCTTTTTGAGAAAGTCAAAGATGATGGAGCTTTTGGTAAAGAAGAAGTGAGGTTGCGTTCTGAAATTATGGTTCCTCGCAGCATTATTGGAAGAATTATTGGACGTGGTGGACAAAATGTAAGCAAATATAATTATATCTGTATTTTGTGTTTGTGTTTGTTAACCCTGTTAATACCATCCTGCCTGAAACTGCTCATTTTAAAATGTTAATACTTAAATAAAATTTTGATGGAATGTTTTCATATAAGAAATTTTTGTTATACAATGTTCCAAACATCAGCATCATCATCCTTTTTACATCCACTCTTCCATGCTGGCATGGGTTTGGACAGGATGGTTTGAGGCAGTGTTTTATAGCTGATGTGAACCTTTTCAGTTACCTCTTACAAAATTGAGGGATATGGTGTACCTATTCCAAAAACGGATACATGCAGCTTAGTAACGAAAAAGTTATTTTTACAAAGTTTTTCTAAATTTTAATTTCAAAATACAGTATTTGAAGGGTTAAAACATATGGCCCATAATCCTTGCTTTATCTTTATTGCAAATAATTTTTTCTTGTAGCTTCAAGAATTGAGAAGAGTTAGCCGTGCCATTGTGAAATTGCCTGATGACTTCACTGAAGAAGATGTGCCTGTTACAATCATTGGAAATTTTTACTCTCTTCAGTCTGCGCAACGGCGCATCCGAGATCTTATGGTATCAGCCCTTCATAATTCGGGTCCCCCTCAAATGCAGCAGCCTCAGCAACCACCATTGATTCCAATGCCCCAGCCTCCCCTTTCCTATCATCAAAACAGGACAGTTAAAGCAAATAGGGAACAAGAAGTAAACTAATTGTACATAACATCTTCCCAACCCTGATCCCTTTATATCAGGTTCTGATGACATGCCAAAGATGTCAGTTTATTCATTTTTAGGGATATAAGTTCTGTAGATAAAACTCTTAATTTGTTACCTCTCTAGGACTAACAATGGCTGGATTTCTTCCTTATTACATGAAGTAAATAGGTAAAACTTTTGGTTTCTTTTTACTCTTTCATTAATATATAATTTTTAGTGTTTTCTTCTGACAACTTCATGTAATTGTCTACTTTAAGGTTTTATTTCTGTATGATAGACAGATGAAAATAGTTTCTGTCTACTGTGTTGTATAAAAAAAAAAGGGGGGGGGAGGAAATATGGACAGTTACTATGCTTGTGTTTCTATCAATTACACTAAAAAGCAGTAATAATCTATATTGTGTAGACAGTTGCTGTGATTGGTTGCTGCTGCTAATGAATGAATTGCTGTCTACGATATTGGTTAGCTGATAGTTGTCCATACTGTAGCGAGCAGCTGCTAGCCTCTTTCTCTCCATTTTGTAGATTTTTACATTTATTTTTCTCCCCCTCTTCATGAAGGATCAAAAGGACACACAACTAACTGTTGAAACTCTGCAAACTGGTTTATTTTTATTTATTTATTCTTTTTATATGTATATGATAATCATGAGCTATTTTGTTGGAAGTGGAGTCATTTTGAAAATATAGGTATTCAGTTGGACAAATTATAACCTGAGACCATTGTTGAATGTTGAACCTTGTCCTGGTCCTTTTTTTAAGGAAGTACAAAGTTTATTTTTGATACTTGTTGAGGTGCTTTAGGATTTTTATATGATCTATACCTGACCACCACCAAACATCATTTTTTTTTGTGTTTGGGCTAAAACAGCTCTGTAACTTTTTTGTTATAAAAATTCTTAAAAAAAAAAAACAATAAAAATGGAAAAAAAATTACTAAAATTTATATTTCAGGTGATTTTGTTTTTTTTTTTATACTCCTTCTCAAAAAACCAATTTTAACAACATGTGAATGATATTACAATGAAAACTATTTTTATTCTTAAATTCTACAGCCAATGCTCACATTTTGTGAGATGCTAACTTAGCTCTGTTATTGCTTTCAGAGTTTCACTTGATACATTTTATTCTTGTATTTATTGAATTAGCAAAGAATGAAACATTGCATTAATGAAACTGTAAAATCAAATGGTTTTCTTTTCACCACACACACAAACACTTATATTAATTTTTACTTTACTCAGTTTAAATAGAATGTTTTGCTTGTCTTTTAACTTTTTGAAAAGAAAAGAAATATCTTGGTTTATTAACTTATTTCAGCATGTGTTCATTGTTTGCAATCAATTTACAGACTTAGCACTTAATTTAGAAAATAGGGTAATATTGCCTTTAATTATATGCCTTTGTTACATATTTTTCTGATATCTCTTTAAATTTTTGTAGAAGAAAAAGAAAAGATGACTTAGAAAAACTATATTTTACATGTAATTAGTTTGGGAATTTTTTTACTCTAGTTTCTTAAGATTTTGATTTTGAAAGTGTTGGATTTTGGCACATCTAGTTTGTGTGCTGTTTATAAACACTGAAGCTTCAGATTGTATGTTCAGTTTTATTATTCTCTTAGATTATTATTATTATTTTGCACATTTTTATCATTTATAATAACCTTATTATTACCAATACATTTATGACTTAAAGCCTTATATATTTCTTATCGGTGGTTTCAAAATGAAAGTTGTTCATTTTAGAACTACATGATTATAGAAATGTGGTATTTTTAGATGGAAATATACTCAGAGGATAAATATAAATGACAATATTGTTCAATAAACACCCTAGTTATGTACAACATTTTTGTCAGTAGTTACCACCTGTTTTAGAATTTGCAACCCATCTGGCAAAATGGGTTGCTAACTTATTACATATTACATGTATGCTCTCTGTCTGCATTGAACCTAAATAACTGCTTGTTCTAAATTTAGTTTCATAGATTATAATGAGTATTCTCTTTCTGAATATTGTAGTTAAGTGCTGCAATCTTCAAATATTTAAAGTTGATTGATCAAAATCTAAAGATATCACAGTATGCTACTTTTTAAACTGAAATATCCCTGTGGAAAACAGTTAAAACTAAATGTCACACTTGCCTTAATAGTATGTTTTGGTAATTGTTTTGAATGTTGGTAGCCCACTACACAGAAGGAGGGACAAGCTAGTGGGTTTAAGTTCTGCCAATATCTTCACTTTCCATCACTGGTATGCCTGCATACTTTTCTTGTTGCTAGCTTGTGAGTGAATGAGTGAGAATATGCATGTTTATGTAATGTAAGATCTTTTTAAGCCAAAGAGAAACACCATCTGAAAAATGATTTTTGTAAAGAAAAAAGCTTTTTTTTTTTTTTTACCTCTCTAGCAAAGAAATAAATTATTCAATTTCATGAGATAATTTGTCTTTCTGGTTTATTTGTCTTTTTTCCTTTTCATGTTTTCAAATGCTTTTGTTCCAATAAATATGCCAAAAATAGCTACTTAAGAAAATAGTTGTAAATAAATGTATATTGTAGTTTAGTTTGGGGTGAATGTTGTTAATATTCTCTTCTAATTTTATATTTTCTTTAATGTTGCATAAATATACATTTCTAACATTTTTGATAGGGCAAATCTAAATTTGTAAGAAACCTTTCACATAAGTTGAGAAAGGGATTATGCATCAAGAGCTAAGGTATGTAGATGCAGGGAAAGACAACTGCTTTCATATGGTTGTTTACTATTTCAGATAAACAAGAGATATTGGGATTTTGATACAAGTGGAATGAACCTCTGTCAGTTTGATAAAGGAGCAGCCTACTCATGAAATTGTGCAAGTGGCTGAGCATTCCACAAATACATGTGTTAATGTAAATGCTCAGGAAGATTTAGCATGACATGGCTGGTCTTTTGAATTACAAGTACAGTCCTTCCAACTGACTTCCAGTTTCTGGCCTCTCGATTTCATTCACATGATACAGGTCCAGTCTGAGGTAAATAACACTTCCCCAAGCTGCCGTGAAGTGGGATTGGACCCAGGACCAAATGATTATGAAGCAAGCTTCTTAACCACTTGGCCATGCTGGGCTATTTGATAGCATTATGCCCAGCTCACTAGATGGAATGAGTATTGATGATTTGAGAAGTTAGATCAGTCTTTCAAATACTGGGTTTGGCATATATGATAGGTTAATGCACTACTGATGTGCCTTACATAGATAAATACATCTTATAAGAATGATGACATTCTAAATTTAGTTGTAATAAAAAATACAATATTCCAGAACAATTTAAAATAGTTATTTGAAATAGAAATGTTACTATTTGGATAAGATTTTACTTAGCATATGGAGAATTCCATTCATTGCATTTCAACACTAACTATTTTCACTTCAGCCCCTTTTCCAAAGTATATGTAACCCTTTTGATACTAACCTGACCAAAACCGCTTCTAGTTCTATAAAATAGAACCATTCATTTTAAAGAATTTCTATTTGAATTTAATTCTAACATACCTTGATAGAACATTTTATTAAATTGTTACAAATAAAAGCGTAATAATGAATAATTTTGTAAATCCCTTCAAAGTCTTCATTAATTCAAAAACAGTGCCTGGTCTACCCAAGCATTGGTAGAGTGCATGAATGTAGGATGCAGTTAATCCCCCTCTCAGCCAATCTGAGAGGTCAGTGTCTCTGTTGGAATACTGACTGCTTGTACAAAATGTATTTTGTGAGAAATATGGTAACGAAAAACGTTAAAAAATAGTTAATGCTTTTATTTGCTAGTTCGTTTGACTTTATTGCATGTTTAGTGATTCTAATTTCATGCAACCTTAGTAAATATAGAACTCACCACCAGTTTCTTTCATATTTTAACTAGTCTGAGATTTGGTAATCTTGCTTCTAACATTAGATATTCAGTCTGGACAGGTTTTTCTATTAAACTATTTGATTTGTGAAATTCATTAGCATTTTGAAATATATAGATGATGATTGATGGTTCAGGCAATGCCAGTGGATGGAAGCTGCAGTAGAGGTAGACCAAGAAAGACCTGAGCAGAGGTGGTGAGAGCTGACCTCAAATGACTAAGAAACATGGTTTGGGGATATAAGCACTTTAAGAAAAAGGCCTGGAAATGTTATGAAAAGGAGTAAGAGAGACTAACTCTGACTTAACCAACAAAAAGACTAGCTATTGAAATTGACAGTTGTAGGTCAGAGAAATCAAGGATATGGTATAGCCATGGGACCATCAGAGATAGTTGTCGAGATGCTAAACTAGTAACCTGCATAGTCAATCGGGTAATACAGGATAGTCATAACCAATGGCTGGTGCAGTAGTATAATCATAAATTGCTACGAAGGTAAAGGTGATGCTTACAGATGAATAAACCTGGTGAACCAAATTAGGAAAGAGTCAAATTAGACAAGATGCAGTTTGGTTTTATGCCTGGCAAAAGTACTACAGATGCCCTATTCTTAGTGAGACAGCTACAAGAATAAGTTACTATCTCTAGCTTTTGTTGATCTAGAAAAGGCCTTGTCCTGTTATCTGGTGGTCCTTAAAACTACATGTTGAAGAATTGCAGAGGGTCATTAGAAATGACAAGGAAAGGGTTAAAACAGACTTTGAAATGTGTTATTGATAGCATGAAAACCATAAATTGATTGACTGAAGGAAAACAGATTTTATAAGTAGGAAGCAACTAGAATTAAATAGCTAAGTATGGTCTGAAAAAGATACTCACCCACCACACCTCATAAGAATAACAGAAGAATTAATTGGTGGGAAGGTGGATGATAATTTTGTTTGTGCTGAAAATCAAGTATTAAGAATGGATGGGTGCTGGGGATAAAAGTAATTATGATTATTAAAAAATGGCTGTTAACCTTCAAATTTTTCTTCTTTTTTTTACCTTTCAAATACATATTATTTTGTTATGTTATACATAAACATATGTAAAGAAATCTACATTTTACAGACAGAAGTTATACAATGAAGTAACGAAAAAAAAAAAAGAGGTGGGAGAAGGGTAGATCTGGGTGTATCAGAAAGGACTATTTGGCTGGTTTTATTATTGTGTGGTTTAGTCATATATTTTCAGTGATTCCAAAAAAAGTCTTTAGTTTCAGAAATTACAATATTGATAGCAGAACAAATCTTGGTATAAGTCTGTAGAAAAAGACAATACTGACTGACTGACTGACCTGTGATGGATGAGATGGATAGCTATAGCCCTACTAAAAACAAGGTAGGTGAAAGTAAAACAAGCCAAATGTTATTGAAATAAGTTTGGCGGGTGAATGTGGATAATGTTTTTTGGATAGAACCCAAGGTTTTTAGTAAATATTCAGGATATGAGAGATAGTGCTGAATTAATATTGCAGTAGATTGGATTTTTCTTTTGTTTTTCCTATGTAAAACTGCCTGAAGCCAACATAGCTACACACAAAGAAATGTGTATGTATAAAACAAGAGAGAATTGCAGATGGGTAACAGGGGTAGAACTAGGCAAGATTTACTGGTCAAAACTGCAAAAGTTCTATAAATATTTAAGTCTTGCTAGCAATTAATGTTAAGATTTATTTTAAATTCTATACATTATTTTCTTATTGTGTGTTATGTATATGTGTATGGACTGGTAAATCCTTGTGGAGTGACATACATGCATGTCTTGAGTATTTTAAACCTGGTGGAGCCTATCCCTCAACTGATCTGAACACAGCCTATTTCTTCCTCCAGAGAAGGAGAGGGGAAGTGAGAAAGAGTTATAGAAGAAGAATCAGCCCCGGTACTAGAGAGGTACTTTATCAAGCTCAAAAAAAATTAAAGGCAAACTGAATTTCGTGGGATTTGAACTCTGTGAGCCAGAATGAATACTGTAATACATTCTATCTGATGTTCTAACAACTCTGCCAATTAGCTACCCCAATGCATTAAATATCCTGTACAATGATGGTTGTTTAGCCCCAGGACAGCTCTGATTAAACAGGTGTATAATCAAAGATATTCTATTCATGAAAACTGTTTTTTTTTTTTTTTAAATGTATTGAGGATTATATTATCAAATGTGCCTTCTTTTTAAAGATGTTGGGTTGGGGTTTGAGGAAGATTTCTAGCAGACCAACTAACTGTAGTTGTACATTATTCCATAAACTATTGATTATAGTGGCACCACTGTCGACTTAATCTTTTTAGAGTATATCAAAGCTAGTCAGCCTATCATAGTCCATTCCTCACTGCTTATACTCAAAGGATTTGAATCCTGTGCTGCAAGCTATTGAAACAGTAGTTTTACTATATTGTCAATACTTACGCTGGATAGGTATAAATATCATTGTATTTATGAAAATCTCCATGGGGCAGGCATTTGAGAGTTAAAAGTGTCTTGGTCTCTGAGATATAGCTTTAATCCAGCACCCCCGACTCATCCATCTATGATCAAAAGGCATTCAAGATGTGATCTTGTCTTATCTTTCTTGAGTTCCTTTTGCCTCTCATGGAGCATGGGATGACGAGATCTCCATTCCCCGTGATTGCTGACCTTGTCACAGGTTTACTCCCAGGCCAGGTATCTGCTCATCCTTTTTGTAGCAATTTTGATTAATGGTGGTAAGGTTGCTAGCTTTGTGGTCCATTCCTCATCCCTTCTCAACACAGGCTGAAAACTAACCTAGCATTTTGAAATCAAGGTGGGTGGCCTTAACCCAGAAGAAGGATCTGTTTCAGGTACTATCAGACAGAACCAGCTGAGCCTGGGACTCAAACCACTTTACTCTATTTTCAAAGAAATATTAGGTAACAGTCTTTTCCTATCTCAGGAACTACAATGTTCTCTGATAGAGATTTGGCTGTTATTTCTAGTAAGTTGAACGATTCCCCCCACCCCCCGGTTTTGTTTGAAGCTGTTCTGTGCTACAGAACAACTTACTCATGAAATTAACATGCAAATGGCTGAACATTCTACAGACACTGAATGTACTCTTAATGTCATTCTCAGGGAGATTCACCATGACTATGTGACAAGGCTGGCCCTTTGAATTTCAGGTACAGTCCATCCCACAGGCTTCCAAACCTTATAATTAACTGCATTCTAGCTGTTACCATTACATCCTTTTTCTATTTACGAGGAATTTAGGACTTATCCATCACACACACACAGATGTTAACAATAATGGACCTGTTATTTTTATCTAAAGACATTTTTTTCCAATTCCACCCTGCCTGTCCCTTCAATCTATCTTATTTCTTCTGATGAAGGACTAGCATCCAAAACGTTGAGATCCTCTTCCTACTATATCAAGCATTAACCTAATATATTCCTTCCATATACTGTACTGATTGTATTGTTATTTTTGTTTACCTTTTACATACATATATATATTACAGTATGATGTGATTTAAACCGGCCATATCCAGCCAGAATTCTCTCGCATCTTTCTGTTCAACCGGCTGGAACAAGCCATTCATACTGATGTTAAGTTATTGTTCTGAAAATAAATAATATCAAAATCTCAGATTCGATATTATGTGAGATATTATGTAAGATAACGCCTTTACTATTAAAATATGATAGTACATACAGAGTAATGTAAATTCTAAAGGGTTAAAGGTAATTTGGCTGCTATTTCTAGCAGGTCGACTGATCACATAGACTTTCTTTATGATAGGACTGAATTCATGCAGAAAAAACACTTAATTCTCCAAACATCTGTAAATTTCTTCAAATAATGTGAGGTATGAAAGAAGGGGAAGGAAGGAGTATTGGGGGGATAATTAGAAACAGGAAATATTGTTGATGATGAAGGCAGGATGGTATTATAAAAATAAATAGAATTAGCCTTGATTGTGAGAAGGAATGAGACAGGATTGGCAACAGGTGTGGCAGCATTTAGGATTGTTATCAGTATCAAATAACACCTCTGCCCTTGGTTTAATTGTTTCTGTATGTGTGGCTGTATGCATTGCTTCAGTGTGAGTATATATATATATAGAGAGATATGTAAAATCCCAACCACAAACGCCCCCATGATTAGTGGTCTACTCCCCTCCCCCCATCTCAGCACTGAAGACTCTCTCTGTGTCTATCTATCTATTTCTACCTCTATCTATCTATGTATCTCTACCTCTCTCTCTATATATATATAATGTCTGCAGTGTCAAGACGAGGAGACCACAAATCAGGGGAGTACGCTATGCATGAGAAAAAGAAAAGTGGGTATAAAAGAGGTAAAAACCCAACTGCTGTGACCAGTGGTTTTGGCTTGTAAAAGGGGTGCCGAATACAACCCCAAACCAATAGGCATCGCAATTGGGATTTTGCCTTCCCTTATATATATGTATGTATATATATATATATATAGGAAAAGAGTCAGGACCCCAACGGCTGAGCTCTGATCCCAACTCATAACTGGTGCGTTATGGTCCACCTGAAAAGAACAGTTGGAGAAAACGGTTAGTTATGATGTTTATTTTTCAACATATGCTCCATCTAGGTCAATACAGTTCTGCAAGTGTTGATACCAGCCTTTAAGTTCATCTGTGTAAAATTGAGGGCCATGCGACTTAAACCATGTCAAAGCAGCTTTTTTTACATCTTCAACTGGGGATCATCTACAACCTCATCTCTTCCACTTCTAAAACGACATCCATTTGTAGGTTGCTGATTTCTTTGGGGCATTGTTCCCATAAACTTGCTCTAGAGCAATGATTCCCAATGTGGGGTGCACACCCCACAGGACAATTTGAATATTTAAAGGGGCCATTTGAAAATGATGTTAATGAAAACACTTCAGGTTTTACCTTATTACTTTGACTAAAGGCAACTTTAATATATATTACTATCAGAAACTCTTGTCTCACTTCCTCCTCCACACATGTTACTGTGTGTATCTAGCACCACCTATATACCAATTTGTTTATACTTTACAGGTGATCATTGTGTTTTCATATAAAAAATTGAGGGGGGGGGGGGGGCAATAAAATGTTTGAAATGTTGAGGTGGGGCATGGTGCACAAAAGGTTGGGAACCACTGCTCTAGAGCATCAATGATTTGGCTGCCCTTCCACCCTAGCTCCACCATGAATTTGACGTTTTGATGGAAGCTATGTTACCCGAGCAGGTGCTGACTTCCGACTGGTGGCGCAGCGTTGCAACATGCATTTAAAGGTTCATGTTAGAACATGTTATGACACGTTACTACAAGAACATACAGATGCATTGAGATCAAAATCCCTGCATATGATTTTTAGCTATGTACTTTTTCCATATATATACAAATGTGTGTGTGTGCATGAATATGAATATATATATATATATACATACAAGCGTCAGCTGAAAGGTCCATAGGCTGACTATGATGGAGTTATGCTAGAGCTATGTAATCTTGCATGCATTAATTTCAACCCTTCTCATTAATAACAGCATTGTTTCTTTCCAGGGACTATGTTGGAAAATAAACCTCATATGGTCATTCCATGAGAGTATCTTATCCAACCTATGTATATATATATATATATATATATATATATACATACATGTGTATGATATACGGTATGTTTATAAATAAACATTTGGAAAGCCTTCTAGCTATGAATATTGAAAAGCAGATTCCAGTAGAAGTAGCAGGGAACAATTGCCAATGCATTCCTGACTTTGGCTGTCATCCTGACAGTTTTTTCGCCTGTGTAAATGGAATCTGCTAATCAGCCTATCTACATAGGTGAAAAAACCATATATTTTTGCCTGTTTCAAATTCGAGCAGGCAGCAGGAGAAGAACTGTCCTGATGATGGCCAGAGCCAGAAAGGTGTTGGCAGTTGTCCCCCTACTACTTCTGTTGGAATCCACTAGAAGGTTTTCGTTCTTAGCCAGCGAACGTTTCCATGAACCAAAGTATCGTCTTCCTGTCTTCCTCCGGTTGCAACGTTTTTTGAAATATCCACTTCTGCGTTTACAGATTGACTTTGTTAGTTTCAGAAGATCCCGTTAAGGGTGAAAGCAGCGATTCTTTGCTTAAACTTTAATCTGTTATTTTAATAAATATATATATATATATATATATAAGTTATATTTAAATTGTTGGGATACAACAAGCAAATATTTTTATAACTGATATTTCAAGGATACCAAGTCAAATTATGGTGCGCTTTCATCAGATAAAATATAATATAGATCAGTTTTATAAATAAATATTGACATGCCCTTAAAGAATGCGACCATTTCTGTTGGAAGCTATCCGGGAGCTTCCAACAGAAATGGTCGCATTCTTTAAGGGTATGTCAATATTTATTTATAAAACTGATCTATATTATATTTTATCTGATGAAAGCACACCATAATTTGACTTGGTGTCCTTGAAATATGTACAATGAAATAAATATGGTTTTATAACTATAGTTTCCATTTGTTAATATATCGTATATATATATATATATAATAGAGAGAGAGAGAGAGAAGAAAACACGAAAGGGTATGTTTTCAATTACAGCGAGTAAAGAACCACTAGAGTGAAAAACATAGAGTCTATGAAAGGAGGGGAAAATACATATTAATTAAAAAAGTAAATCAAAATGCACAGACCAACCTTCTATAACTATAAAACACCTGGACAAACTCTAATAAGAGAATGTTTTGCCACAAAAAGTGTAGATACCATATCACTTAGGGCTTCTGAACAGGTGTAAAGACAATATGGTCCACACTTCTAAAGGTTGGTCTGTGAATTTTGATTTATACTTTTAATTAATATGTATTTTCCACTCCTTTCGTAGACTCTATGTTTTTCACTCTAGTGGTTCTTTATCCCCTGTAATTGAAAACATACCCTTTTGTGCTTTCTTCTCTCTCTTTTACTCTTTTACTCTTTTACCTGTTTCAGCCATCCGGCTGAGGCCATGCTGTATTATAAAGGCTCAGTACCTATTCCTTGAGCTCATTAAATTACAGGGGATTAACGTGACTTTTTAACTCCGTTTTTTAATTTGATATATATATATATTTTTTTTTAGGTATCTAATGGTTCATATTCATAAGATGCAATCTGTGATAAAGCTCTGAGAAAAGATCTTTAGAAAAATAAAATATCATGGAGAAATTGCATGTTATGAATATGAACAATTAAATCGCTGACAAAAATAACACATAACACTAGTGCAGGCACCATAAAGCAACTACATTTAAATTGACTATTAATGATATTCTCACTTCAAATATTGTTAAAGCATGTCTGAAAAAAGTTTCTTGGGAAACATAGTTCTCTCAGTGAAGTATATCTTTATTAGTTGAGGACTTCCCATGATTTTGCATCCTATTTGAAATTCTTACTGTCTATAATTGTTGATGTCACCATTTTTGTAATGGATATATATATATGTGAGTTAATAATTGTTTCTACTTTTGGCACAAGGCCAGCAATACACAGTGTATTACTGGTACTTTATTTTATCAACCCCGTATGTGAGTTAATAATATGTGGAAATAAACTCTGATGATGACGATTTTGAACACATTCCCAATGTTCTCAGTATAAAACCATAAGTATATTTAAAAAAAAATTTTTTGAAGAATTTCAAAATTTCTAATTATGTAACTATACAACCTCGGGATGAAGTTCTAGTGACTGAAACATGTGTTAGTTTAAAAACGTATTGATTCTTTGGTGCTTTTGATAAACATTACATCATTATCATCATCGATTAACATCTATCTTCCACGCTAGCATGGGTTAGATGGGTTTGTTCCATTTAGAGGCAAGGTGGGTAGGGTGACTGCTTTACTACGGCTGGACACCCTTCCTAACGCCAACCACATTTACATTGTGTGCTGGGTGTATATATATGTGTGTGTGTGTGTGTGTGTTTGTGAGTATATATATAATTGTTTCTACTTTTGGCACAAGGCCAGCAATTACCCAGTACCTTACTGGTACTTTATTTTATCGACCCCGTAAGGATGAAAGGCAAAGTTAACCTCGGCGCGATTATATTATATATAATGACAATTATTCATATACACAGACAAGTGTGTGTGTATTTACGCATAGAATGACATACACATATATATGTTTAGACATACAGAAAGGATGAGGGAGGTCTGTACCTGAGAGAATACACAAATGTTGAGAGTTATGAATAAAAAAGTGTGAGTCAATGCCAGTGTAAGATGGCTTCTCTTATAGCTATGAGATAATGATGCCAAGGCTACTCTAGGGTTAAGGCCATTCCAAAGAGTACTTAGTGTTCACCTCACTTAATTCTTCAGTTGTAGAACTAGTGCCCAGTGTCAAGTATGAGTTTCCCTTCAGATGAATATCTTTGGTCTTGTATGTGCACATGTGTGTGTGTGTGTGTGTGAGAGAGAGAAAGAGAGACTGAGAAAGAGCTAGAAGTGTGATAGGTAGGTATGTAAGTATATATTTATATATATATATATTTATATATATATATATATAATAGGTAGGTATGTATGTAAGTATATATATATAGATAGATAGATAGAGAGAGAGAGAAATAGACAGAGAGACAGAAGGATGATACACACACACACACATTTATATATATATACATACATAGAGAGAGAGAGATAGGTAGATACATAAACAGACAGACAAATATATAGATATATAGACAGAGAGACAGACAGATAATTCGACAGACAGACAGATTGATAGATTTCTTTATTTACCACAAGGGCGCACAAGAAAAGGGGACAATACAAAGACATGCCAGGGATTTTACATACAGTCTTGTAAAAAATATATAGATAGATAGAGCCAGAGATGTGTGAAACTGGAACACAGGCAGTCAACATTTCATTCCTCATAGAAATTATATGAAGATAGAAGTGGACGTTGATGGTGTGTATCCTGTTACTGTATTGTGTCTGTGACCTAGTCACTTAACTCTAAAATGGCACAGTCCACATAGATGTCAGCTAGGATCCATCAGCAGCTATAAACAATAACCTCCCTAGTGCTGGTGATCTACATGATAAAAGGCATCCAGCTATAGAAAAGCTGCCAAACAAATAGTCTGGTGAATTCTTCAGCTGTCTCAAAGACATGACAACCTCCCTAATGCTGGTGTCATGATAAAATGCATTCAGTAAAGCACAGGTGCATATATAAGCGAGATGTATGCCCTCAGCCCATCTGAGGGGGCAGTAGTTCTGACTGTGTACTGACTTGATCTGTAAAAACCCATCAGACCCGTGCTTTCAAAGAAGATGGATGTTAAATGATGATAATGACGATCATGATGATGAATCATGTTAGATTGCATTACATAGAAGCCAACGAGAGTTTCTATGTGATAATTCAACCTGTTAGAAACAACAGCAAAATCTCCTTTCAAATGACACCCTACCACCTTTAAAAAAATGTAAAGGACCTAATTGATAATGTGGTCCTAGATACATTGTGTCGAGAAACAAACAAACAAAAACTTTCAAGTTACTTATATCATTATCCATGAGTGGAGTGGAGTGGCAGTAATTGATAGAGCGTCAGAGACCCTGCTTCGTAGCATAGAGTTACGACCCTTTACGTTCTGAGTTCAAATCCCGCTGAGGTTAGCTTTGCATTTCATCCTTACAGAGTCAATAAAATAAAGTACCAGTCACACACTGGAGTCAATTTAATCGACTTTCTCCTCCCCCAAAATTGCTGGCCTTGTGCCTAAATCAGAAACCATTCATCATCATCATCATCATCACCGTTTTACGTCCGTTCTTCCACGCTAGCATGGGTTAGACGGGTTGTCCTGTTGTGGGCAGTGTCTGGTCGGCTGACCATGCCTTGCTCATACAGGAACTGATCTGGCTTGATTTCTACAGCTGGATGCCCTTCCTAACACCAACCTCATTTACAGTGAGTGCTGGGTGCTTTTTCGTGGCGCCTACACGTCCACTTTACAGTGTGGGCTGGGTGCTTTTTTGCCGTGGCACCTCCACGACCACCTTGCGGTGGGGGGGGGGGGGGGGGGGCATATTGTTTATATGCTTCAGCATGTACCCATGGGAGGTCGGGTACCCTGTATTACTGCGTGACGCCAGAAGTCACGGTCGTGTGTCATTGACTTTGAGAGGTGTAGTTGGGTAAGGTCGGCTTTTATCACCTCATCCCAAGTCATCTTGGGTCTCCCCACTCCGCGGTTTCCATCAACTTCTAGTGCTCTGCAGCTTTTTATGCAGCTGTCATCCTTCATACGCATCACATGTCCATACCAGCGTAACCGCCTCTCCTGCACGCAGCATTTGATTCCTCTTATGCTCAGTCTCTCTCTCAATTCATTTATGCTTTGTCGTTCACGTATATTACTGTTACACATCCATCGGAGCATGCAGGCTTCGTTTCTCTCTAATCTACGTAAGTCTTCCACCTTCAGCGCCCAGGTCTCACTACCATGCAACATCGCTGTTCGGATACACGCATCATACAGTCTGCCTTTTATTCTGAGGGAGAAGCCTTTTGCAGCTAGCAGTGGTAGTAGTTCCCTAAACTTCTTCCATCCCGTTCTTACCCTAGTTATTGTACTTTCTGAGCACCCACCTCCGTTGCTAATTCGGTCACCTAGGTAGCAGAAGCTGTCTACTGTTTCTACAGGGCCCTCCCAGAGATTGGTGGTACTTGTTTCCTGTGGCTGATGCTGCTTGCTGTTTCAGCACAGCTGCTGCATGTGAATCCTACATTCTTAATTAAGCTTCCTGAGATCCCGCTACATCTCTTGTGTACCCATTGTTTGCATTTGGGGCAAAGAATGGAGTTCCTACCTACACCTTTCCTACATACTGAGCAAGGCCATTTCCCTGAGGGGATCTGGGTTCTGTTTTCTCGTCTACTTATAAGGACCTTAGTCTTTGTCATGTTGACTTTGAGGCCCTTTCTCTCTAGTCCCTGCTTCCAGGTTTGGAATTTATTCTCTAGTTCTACCATAGATTCAGCTATGAGTGCGAGGTCATCAGCATACAGGAGTTCCCATGGGCATCCGGTCTTAAACTCCTCCGTTTACCCATGAGATTTATGAAATAGAAATAGCAAGGCAAATATTTAGTGACAACCTGTAAACTCCTACCTCTTGATTTATTAACCCTTTCATTACCATATTTCTAATGAAATATATTGCCTGTGTGTTTCAGTTAATTTTGAAAATAATCCAATATTAGAAAGGATTTAATAAAATAACTGACTTTTTCATAATTAGTCCTTTAGCATTTAAACCAGCTGTATCTGGCCAGAATTCTCCCACCTCTTTCTGTTCAAATTGGCCACAACTGGCTGCTCATAGATATATTATGTGAGATAAAGTGTTGACCGTGAAAACACAATAATAAATATAGAGTAATGTCAATGTTAAAGGGTTAAGCTGATATTTATAACATTACTTAACAAAAATGTTTTAAATAAAATTATGATGGAAGGATTTAATATAAAGAAAAACATCCTAAAATGAGCAGTTTTGTATGATAAAACTAGAGCAGTTTCTGGTGGTTTGGTATCAAAGGAGTTAATAAGTCCTAAATCACTGGGGCATCTAGAAGGCCTCATTTTCATGAAGTATTTCAATGAGTTATATATTGAAGTGGTTTCTGGTTCTGGTTGACTACTTGAGTAGTCTACTAAAACACTCATCAAACACACAGTTCTCGGATTGCTTACATAGTTTCTGAATCTGGGTTACCTCTACTTAAATTATAAAACCTTCTGTTACCATATTTCTTATGAAAGACACTGCCTATGATTTTTCAAATTATTTTGAAAGTAATCAAGAATTTGGAGGGATTTAGTAATATAACTAACTTTATCATTATTAGACTGATGCTTAGAGCATAACGCAAAGGTTCTTTCATAAAATTAAAATTAAAAGATTTTAGATAAATGTAAACACTTTAAAAATAAACAGCTTAATATTTGAAAAGCAGGGGCAGTTTCAGGTGGCTTAATAACAAAGGGGTTAATAATGTGGCAAATAATTCTAGCCCTGCGGTGTTTATTTACAGTTAGATGGACTGGACCATATAAGAACCTAGTACCTTGACTACAGATACAGATAAGCACTGGTAAAAGTATATGAACTTTTGCTTCTTAGCTATCAATGGAATAATCTGTAGTTCTCAAACATAGTACAGTGTCATTTTAAAATAAAGCAGTTATCATTATCATCACTATTTAATGTCAATTTCCAATGTTTGCATGGGTTAACTTAGCTATTATGTTAGACAGGTCAGGTGACCACATCTTGTTCAAATGTTTCGTCATTGGCTTGATTTTCTATGGCTGGATACTCTTCTTAACACCGACCAGTTTACAGTGTGTACTGGGAGCTTTTTTTTCACAACACTAGCCTTACCACTTTACACAGTGGAGTGAGTGCTTTTTGACATGCACCAGCACTACCAATTTTACAAGTGAACTGGGTTGTTTTAGTCATGGCACTCAACCAACATTACAGTGTTGGTTGAGTGCTTTTTGTTGTAGCACCAGTACTACTACTGTACAGGGTGGACTGTGTGGTTTTTGTCATGGTACCAACACAACCACTTTACAGAGTGTAAAATAATGTTATCCTTATTTTATGGTAAAGTTCAATCTTTCCTTATGATAAAGTAAAGTTATTTACCTCATAGATTGTAACAGTTATGCTAATATAATGAATATCCGACTGCTATAGTAACAAGGCCTTATATACATTTTCTTTGGTTAAATCATAATTGAAAATGTGCTTTAAATTCCACAGATAAAAGAAATATATATTGGTGAATTATTGGTCTTCTGTCTTCTAATAAGAATCTAATATTTAAATAATGATGATTATAGATGAGGTTGAAAATATATTTGGTGTGCAAAGTTACAAATTTATCAGTTTTCCGAAGAGAAATTGTACCCTACAGTCAATATTTTTAAAAGAATTTATGTGGTTATGAGTCATACAGCAAAAGTGACAGGGGCATCTATGTCACATAAGCAGAAGGAGAAAACGGAGAGGACCTCTTTCTTCACAGATTTGATGTGAGAGGTTATGTTGCTAATTTCTGGCCAGAATTTCGGAGAAAGTATAGTTTTGGGGTCACACTATTAGACATGAAGGACCGGCATGGTAAACGATTTCATGTATTTCCACCACAGAATTACCTTGATATTGTGGAAGGGATCTCTATCACCAGTCTAGAACCCCTATCTTGCTCAGAAGATTGATCTGGAAACTGTTCAGAGACATGCAACCAAGCAAATACCCTCTATCATCAGGCATCTACCATATTCTGAATGCCTTGCTTGCCTGGGCATGGATACATTGAAGTTCCGATGTCTGGCAACTGACTTGGTAAACACTCACAAAATTATTAACCATCTTGCCAACAACAACCCTGAGCACCTTTTTGAATTCCATGTGTCTAACACATGTGGGCATGCCTACAAAGTCAGAAAACAGCACAGCTCCCATGACTTTCAGAAACATTTTTTCACACTCAGAGATGTTGAAGCATGGAACAAACTACCTGCATCAGTTGTTAGCGGCCGAGACACTGCATCCTTTAAAACCCCCATGCTTCCTGAAACTTGCCAACACTACACTTGATATTCTCCCTCCATACACACACATGCATGTATCTGTTTGTATATCATGACTCATACACTGTTTCCTTACATTTGTATATTATTCTATGTACTATATATGCACCTTTGATGATTTGCAGTGCATCTGAGCACTGTACACAATAATTTCATTAATATTTTAATATGACTGCTTGAAATGAGTATATGATCACTGAGAGTCATTATTTCTTAGATGTAGGGCGGTGGACTGGCAGAATTGTTAGAATATAAGACAAAATGCATTGCAGATTTAGTTACAGGCCTTTATGTTCTGAGTTCAAATGCCACCAAAAGCAACTTTACCTTTCATCCTTCCAGGTTTAATGAAATAAAGTAACAATCAAGTACTGTGGTTGATTTAACTGACTTCCCCTTACCACAAATTGCTGGCCTTTTGCCTATGCTAGAAACCATTATTTCTTGGATGTGTTGTGCACTGAAACACTCTCAGATTACTTGCAGCTAAATGGAAGAGAGGAATGTATCTTTAGATTTTAACAAGCTATGATGGCTTTTACTAAAATATGAAAATAGCAGCTGCTGAAGAACAATAGCAATGTAAAGAGATGGAGTAGAGAGTTGTGAGAATTCTTTGAAGTGTTTAGAAGAATTACTGGCTGATTAAAACAGGAACTGAGGCAGATATCAGGATTAGCTTCTCATATAGCAATAAAAATATGATTGTCATAGTGAAATATAGGAAAAATCTCTACATGCATGTATATACCCCCCCTCTCTCTATATATATATGTGTGTATGATGATGATATATATATATATATATATATATATATATATAGTTATGTAATAAACAACATAAGATAATTATTTCATTTACCACTGGTTTCTTGAAAGCAAACAAAATTTGCTTTCAGTCATCAGAATGAAAAAATCCTGGTGTATTTATTGACAGTGGATTTTAAAAACAAAAATATAATATATATATATATATATATATATATATATATATATCATCATCATCGTTTAACGTCCATCTTCCATGTTAGCATGGGTTAGACGGGTTAGTTCCACTTGAAGCAAGATTGGGGTCAGGTGACCATGTCTCACTCGTATAGAACTGTCTCTGGCTGGTTTTCTCTTTTGAAAACTGATAAATTTGTAACTGATAAATTTGTAACTTTGCACACCAAATATCATATTTTCAACCTCATCTATAACCATCATTATTCAAATATTAGATTCTTATTAGAAGACAGAAGACCAATAATTCACCAATATATATTTCTTTTATCTGTGGAATTTAAAGCACATTTTCAATTATGATTTAACCAAAGAAAATGTATATAAGGCCTTGTTACTATAGCAGTCGGATATTCATTATATTAGCATAACTGTTACAATCTATGAGGACTCACAAAGCAGATGACGAAGGAACATGGCGAGTGAAGAGATGCTGTGCTGAAAAGGACCCATCCAACCTATTCAAGTGTGGAAAAACAGATGTAAAAATGATGATGATGATTAAACATATATATTGCATATTTAATATTATACAGGATGTTTATGAAAAACATTTGGAGAATGTTAAGGTTGTGATGATCATCACATACCTAGCTTCAGCAAAACCAGGAGGAAGTTATCGACGATGTCATCGTTTCTCACTTATTAGTGTTTATTAAGATTAGATATCTCCCTACCTTTGCCGAAGCTAAAGTAAGCTAGATTCTTATAGAATTCTGCTTATGTTTATGAGCTGATGAAACTAATTTGCATACAAAGCGGTAGCCGGCCCGGTATTAATTAAAAATTTGTATTGGTGCTCCGACATAGTGATATACATATAAATGTACATATTATATATTGAATAATATACGGGATGTTTAGGAAAAACATTTGGAAGGCCTTTCGCTATGAATTTTAAGGTTGTAACAATTGTCATATACCTAGCTTTAATAGAAACAGGAGGAAGTAAATGATATCACCGTTTCTCACTTATTAGTGATTATTAAGATTACATATCGCTCTGTCTTTGCTGAAGCTAAAATAAGTTAATGCTATGCATGTGATGATCATTGCAACCTTAAAATTCATAATGAAAGCCTTCCAGATGTTTTTCATAAACATCCCATATATTATTAAACATACAATACATACATACATTCATGTATGTATTGTATATCGCTATGTCGGAGACCAATACAAATTTTTTATTTATGCCGGGCCAGCTACTGTTCTGTATGCAAATGAGTTTCATTAGCTCATAAACAAGCAGAATTATATAAAAATCTAGCTTACTTTATGTTTCATTAGCACTGAGGACCGACTTGTTCAACCTGTGCCGATGAAAATGACCAGAAAATAAAGCAGTTTGTCTGATGCTCTTGGTAAAGTCATTAGAGCGTCAGACAAAAAGTTTGTCGCGGTTAGTTACAGCCCTTTACGTTCTGAGATCAAATCCCGCTGAGGTCAACTTTGACTTTTATTAAAACCCTATTAAAATATTTGATAAGTCATACTATGAGGTATGCCTCAGTGATCATATAGTTCCCAGAACTGTATTTTTACCTATGGGCCTAATAATTTATATAAATGGTTTAATGATCCAGCCACCATATTGTTTCTCACCCATGATAATCAAAGACAGACCATACATCTGAAGAAGTTTCTTTTTTCACTGACAAGAGTTTATCTGACTTTAATAGAAAGTGCTCTTAGTCCAGGTAACGCCCCCTTTCAAGTGGCGCCCATGGCACGTGCCATGCACGCCATACCCTAGATATGTCTCTGTATATATATATATATATATACACATATATATGTGTATATATGTGTGTATCCCAGGTTCAATCGGAGGTAGACACAGTAAGTAAGGTACTCAATGCATAGTAGAGTATATAATGGCATCTACAGGACTAGAACTGTTTCATTCGAAGGAAATCATCAGGACAAGTTCTCTCCAGCAGTCTCTGTCCTTCATCGTCGCTGCCACGTCCTGCATCTCCAAGAGACCAGTGTCTGTCCTCGTATGTCCGTGTAGGGGCTCCCACTGGAGCACTGAGTGCAGTGTCAACTTTGAATGTCGGTGAGCATGTCTAGCCTAACATCAGTCTTCTCTGTGTTACTTTTGAGCTGACTTTGGAAGGCTCCGTACAGCTCTGAGTTCTTCATCCTCAGTGTATACTGATTAATGTTCAGAGCCATCCTCAGCATTCTCGTGTAGCACCCATCCACCATCTGAGTAAGTTTCTTGGTCAGTGTCCAAGTCTCAGACCTGTACAGTAGCACAGACTCCACTGTAGCAACGAAAAGACGCTCAAGCTTTGTTCTTCCTCTTAACCACATCATCCTCTGTGTTCCCAATCTTTGCTCCCAGATACAGGAAGTCCTCAACCAACTCTAGCGGCTTCCCATCTATTATATATTAACTTTGGTTAACTTTGCCTTTCATCCTTACGGGGTCGATAAAATAAAGTACCAGTAATACACTGGAATAATTGCTGGCCTTGTGCCAAAAAGTAGAAACAATTATATATATATATATATATATATATATATATATGTAGGAGGTGAGTTTTATTGTAGTACAATAAAGCAATGCAGATATCGGATAAGAAGCACTCTACAGTTTGTAGGACTGGAGTATACATAATATAAGATCAAAAGATGGTTAAATGAGTTCCATGTATTTTATTATGCGCATTTCAAAAACAAACATCATCATGCAATAATATTTGTGTTTTCATCAGATAAAACATATGATATGTTGATTTAAAACTGCACTATCCACAAGTGTTTTTTAGCCTTCATATCATGTTCTCCTGTTTTATCTGATGAAAACACAAATATTATTGCATGATGATGTTTGTTTTTGAAATGCGCATAATAAAATACATGGAACTCCTTTAACCATCTTTTGATCTTATATTATATATATATATATATATATATATATATATATATGGCATACGTCAAGATGTATATATATATGCATGTACATCTACAAATTCATACAAATGTGTATGTGTGCATAAATATATATATACATACACATATATATATATACAGACACATATATATATACACACAAACACATATATATACACACAAACATATATACACAACAAATTCACAATCGTAAAACTGTCAAAAATTAGTTTAACTTTTGAGACCGCCCGTCTTGACGTATGCCTATATATATATATATATATATATATATATATATATATATATATATATATATATATATATATATATGTGTGTGTATATATATATATATATAAACAAAAACAAAAAAACAAACAAACGAGTATAACAATTCTATAAAATCTGAAGTAGGAAGAATACACATGCACTGTTGCGATGCATTAAAAATATTAATTTTTTCTAAATATTTTAGCATTTTCCGATTCGTTTCGAAAACTGCAGTTGACATAGAGCACACACGACAGGGTCGAAAATGTTTTGAATGAGATAATTTAGTCATAAATACACTATTTCTTGAGGTAAAAAAATAAGCTAGAGACGGCTTTAATCATAGGTCTGATCTAGGGTTAAACAACCACACAAAACATGTATGTATTGGGATAGAAAGTCTGATTTGGGTATTAGCAACTCGTAGTTAATCGTTCAAACATTTTATTTGATTATTCATGTATCCCCGTTGTTCCATCCTTTCTTTTCCTCTCCCAACTCATTTTTTCACCAACTCCCTCTCTCAGTCACACACACTCTTTCTCTCTCTCTCATTCAATCATTACACACAATATTACATCATTTCTCTTCTTCGTTAGTGCGTTGATTTAGTTTATATGATTGCATGCAAGAAAAACATTGACCACTCCTGCTGTATGTACATTCGTGCCGCACCTTGTAATAAAATAAACCAAACACTTATTGCTAATAAATACGTTCTGGCTATATGCACGCACACGCACACGCACACATTCATTTTATTAAGGCCTGTTTATCAAGGGTTCTTGTCTGATGACCCTGTAATAAACAAGCGAAACTCCAGAGTGACAAAACTCACTATTTAGCCTTAATAAAATGAATATTAAAACTCTACTTCGGTATTGAATACTCTTTTATCTCAGCCGTCAACCACATACGGACACACACATATATACATATACACACACACACACACACACACACACAGTGGAACCTGCGTTCACGAACTTAATTCGTTCCTGTAGGCCATTTGTCATCCGAAATATTCATAAACCGAAATTATTTTTCGCATACGAAATGTTGAGAGAGAAAGAGAGACACTGTGTGTGACAGACAGATATCACCATAGTAACTAACTACACAGCAAGTGACGTTTTCCCGCCGATACTCAAAAGCTTTTTGCCAACTGTTGTTGCCGGCTTACTTGTTCGTTACTCGAGAAACCATTCGTGAACTGAGACGTTTTATGTTCGGAAATATTTGTTTAAGAACTTATTTGTTCTTGATGAGAGGCGTGCGTGAACTGATGTTCCACTGTATATGGATATATACTAGCGGCCTCCCGGTTTGTACTGTACTCTAATCGATTCATAAGGCACATATTGTCATCTGTCGTAATGTCCAAGGTGTTAAAAGTATTTATATATTGCATAACATAGTCTTTAAAAATTATTTTGAATATCTAAATACAGAAAGTAATAAAAAAAATAATAGAAAAATGTATTCTACGAAAATTATAAAACATTTACATAACTTCATATATATAATCTTTTTAACTTTTTTCCTTGGAGCATATATGATGAGTTTATGGAGTCTTCCTAGTCTGGAATAATCTACATACAATTGACAATGTGAAAAACAGCCTTTCTAGATGTGACCGACAACCTGCGGTGTTTGACCTTGGGACTTGTTAATGGTCATTCCATAACTGACTCTCACTGGGAATTGCAATCAATTGAAACGAGAAGGTTCATCTGTTGTTATCAGTGTCATTCTAAGTATAAATGCGATGTCTCCCTTACCACAGCCAGTGAGCATTTTGGCTTCGATAATGTGAGGCTGTAGTTCAGTCACAACCATATGTGCTCCATTACACAATCTTGGCTGATCCAGGTTTGTGAGAAGCATGATGACTGTGCCCTTCTTCAATTCAAGGTTGTGTGGAAACATACTGAACAGTTCTAGATTATTGAAAAATTCTGTGTGGCAGCAGCATTCCAGACAGTTCCAGATTATTGAGAAATTCAACAGGATAATGAACGCCATCGTCCTTGTCGACAATTTTGTTGATAGATTTATAGGTCTGGCTACCTCTAGGGAACCTCTGAGCCTGAACTAGAAATAATCTAGTATGTTTCCACCATTCCAGTTTCGGAAAAGAAGGCGAATGCATGTCGGAGGTCAGATTAGTTGAAAAAACAAAATTAGCGGTAAATTCTCCCTCAACTAGCTTCCCTCATTCTATTTTCAGAAAGTAAATCGACAGTTGGCTTGATGGAGATCAGACTAGTTGAAAACACATGAAAAACCTTAATTATCAATTTTATTTAGTGTTATCAGTATCGTACAAACTTCCTGGTGGTTTTATATCCCTCATGATTGAACACATATATTTGTGTATTTCTCTCCTTACTGTCTTACAAAGAGCTCAGAATTTGTTCCTTGAGCTTATTTGATTATAGGGGATTATTGTGTGCTTTTAACTCAACATTTTAATTTGATATATATATATTTGATATATATTTATATATATATATACTTATTTATTTATTTATTTATATATATAAATATATATTTGATATATATTTATATATATCATCATCATTTCATTTTACGTCCGCTTTTTCCCTGCTTGCAAGGGTGGGACGGTAACTGATTTTGGCTTGATTTCTACAGCTGGATGCCCTTCCTAACACCAACCTCATTTACAGTGAGTGTTGGGTGCTTTTTTGCCGTGGCACCTACACGACCACTTTGCAGTGGGATGATAGGGACCCAGTCCCTATCATCTCATTTCTACAGCTGAGTAAACTGGAGCAATGTGAAATAAAGTGTCTTGCTCAAGGAAACAACACATCACCCGGTCTGAGAATTGAACTCACAACCTTTCGATTGCAAGGCCAATGCTCTAACCACTAAGCCATGTGCCTCCATACATGTATATATATATTCATATATATATAGACATACATGTATACATATCATCATCATCATCATCATCATCACCGTTTTACGTCCGTTCTTCCACGCTAGCATGGGTTAGACGGGTTGTCCTGTTGTGTGCAGTGTCTGGTCGGCTGACCATGCCTTGCTCATACAGGAACTGATCTGGCTTGATTTCTACAGCTGGATGCCCTTCCTAACACCAACCTCATTTACAGTGAGTGCTGGGTGCTTTTTCGTGGCGCCTACACGTCCACTTTACAGTGTGGGCTGGGTGCTTTTTTGCCGTGGCACCTCCACGACCACCTTGCGGTGGGGGGTGTGGGGGCATATTGTTTATATGCTTCAGCATGTACCCATGGGAGGTCGGGTACTCTGTATTACTGCGTGACGCCAGAAGACACGGTCGTGTGTCATTGTCTTTGAGAGGTGTAATTGGGTAAGGTCGGCTTTTATCACCTCATCCCAGGTCATCTTGGGTCTCCCCACTCCGCGGTTTCCATCAACTTCTAGTGCTCTGCACCTTTTTATGCAGCTGCCATCCTTCATACGCATCACATGTCCATACCAGCGCAACCGCCTCTCCTGCACACAGCATTTGATTCCTCTTATGCTCAGTCTCTCTCTCAATTCATTTATGCTTTGTCGTTCACGTATATTACTGTTACACATCCATCTGAGCATGCAGGCTTCGTTTCTCTCTAATCTACGTAAGTCTTCCACCTTCAGCGCCCAGGTCTCACTACCATGCAACATCGCTGTTCGGATACACGCATCATACAGTCTGCCTTTCATTCTGAGGGAGAAGCCTTTTGCACCTAGCAGTGGTAGTAGTTCCCTAAACTTCTTCCACCCCGTTCTTACCCTAGTTATTGTACTTTCTGAACACCCACCTCCGTTGCTAATTCGGTCACCTAGGTAGCAGAAGCTGTCTATTGTTTCTACAGGGCCCTCCCAGAGATTGGTGGTACTTGTTTCCTGTGGCTGATGCTGCTTGCTGTTTCAGCACAGCTGTTGCATGTGAATCCTACATTCTTAATTAAGCTTCCTGAGATCCCGCTACATCTCTTGTGTACCCATTGTTTGCATTTGGGGCAGAGAATGGAGTTCCTACCTACACCTTTCCTACATACTGAGCAAGGCCATTTCCCTGAGGGGATCTGGGTTCTGTTTTCTCGTCTACTTACAAGGACCTTAGTCTTTGTCATGTTGACTTTGAGACCCTTTCACTCTAGTCCCTGCTTCCAGGTTTGGAATTTATTCTCTAGTTCTATCATAGATTCAGCTATGAGTGCGAGGTCATCAGCATACAGGAGTTCCCATGGGCATCCGGTCTTAAATTCCTCCGTTATTGCCTGCAGGACTATGATGAACAGGAGAGGGCTAAGAACAGAGCCCTGGTGGACCCCAACCTGTACGCTAAATTCCTCGCTATACTCATTGCTAATCTTAACTTTGCTGACTGCTCCCCTATACATGGCTTGTACCGCTTTCACAAGCCATTCATCTACTCCTAGTTTTCTAAGAGCCCACCAGATTACAGCACGTGGAACTCTGTCAAATATATATGTATATATATATATATGTATACATGTATGTCTATATATATATGAATATATATATACATGTGTATATATATATCATCATCATCATCGTTTAACGTCCATCTTCCACGCTAGCATGGGTTTGGACGGTAATTTTCCCACTTGAGGCAAGATTGGTTGTCTTGCTCGTATAGGTCTGTCTGGCGGGTTTTCTACAGCTGGATGCCCTTCCTAACACCAACCATGTTTATAGTGTGGACTGGGAGGTTTTTATCGTGTTACCTACATGGCCACATTGCAGCATGGACTGTGTTTTTTTGTCGTGACACCTACACGACCTCATTTATTTTGGACTGGATGTTGTGGTACCAACATAACTTTACATCATAAGGGGTGGTGTGGATGGGGTGAGGGTAGTGGGACGGGGGTGTATTTTTGTTAAGAGGTGCCTACTGACTGTAGGTTTTGCTTTGTACTTAGGCAAGGCGGGTCTTCTGTATTACTGTGTAGCACCAAAGATCTCGGTCCAGTGACATTGTTTTGGAGGGGTGTAAGTGTGTGAGGTCGGAATTTATCAAGTCATCCCAGGTTTTTCTGGGTCTGCCTACTCTGTGGCTACCGTCTATTTTGATCGCCCTGCACTTTTTTATACAGATGTCGTCTTTCATGCGCATCACGTGACCGTACCAACGTAGTCTTCTCTCGAGTAAACAGCATCTGATCCCTCTTATTCCTAATTTCTCACTTAGTTCATTTATGCTTACTTCATTTATGCACATACACATGTATATGAAGATGATGATATATTTACACATGTATATGAAGATGAGGAATCTCCCACATTACATAAGTATTGTTTTTCAAATTCTTTCTGTGACTTGAAACCCATTTTCCGATTGATTTTTAATTAATAATGTGAGATGCATTGAAATGATTACAAGCAACTACATCTGTGCATCCATAAATTAAATTGTGTGCACCCTATAGCACTTCTGCCCACCCATCTTTAATATATTGAAACAAACACACTTTTCCGATGGTATCAGGCTTCTGTCCTCTGTCCCATCTATCAACAGCTTAGTTTTCATCAAGTCTAAACTCTGTCTTGAGCCCAGAGGCGCATCAGGCCGGTACTTATCCCGGTTTCTGTGATGTCAAGTGACAGAGATTTCATGACTTCCCCTTGGACAAGACATCAGTCCATCGCAGGGTTAACCCCCCACCCCAAGCTATTGCTGGTACTCATTTTTAGCTGAGTATACTGGAGCAATGTGAAATGAAGTGTTTTTCTCAAGAAGACAACACACAACCCAGCCCAGGAATCGAACCCATGACATTATGATTTCAAGTCTAATACACTTACCAACACACATACCACTAGACCATATGCCTCCACTAGTTTAATCCCCTTGATTTAGATTTCTCCTCCTCCTTTAGAATTTTGCCTCCAATTCCTCCATAGATTCAGTTATAACAACCAGATCATCAGCACACAGGAGCTCTGGTGGAGTACCAGTCCCAAACTCCTCTGTTTATGGTCATTGGAGAACTAGGATAAACAGAAGTGGACTGAGGACTTGAAATTCATCACCACTACCAACAATCAGCCTACTGATTGTTGGTAGCACACTTCAACCACTAGCTCACTTTTTCTCTTTATTCTACTCCTATAATAGTATCTACTCTTCTGAACTAGCTAGTGGCTAGTGCACCGTTTCCTAAACATCGCTGCTCCCCCTCAGGGCTGGAATAACCATTAACCCTTTAGCATTCTCATGACTCTATATTGTATTTTTGTGGTAAAAGTTTTACCTCACATAATTATCTTACATAATATCAAATCTATGAGATTTTGATATTTATTTTGAAAACCATACCTTAACATCAGTATGGGTGGACGATTACAGCTGGTTTGAATAGAAAGAGGTGAGAAAATTCTGACCAGATACAGTCGGTTTAAATGCTAAAGGGCTAAGCAAAATAAACCCATGCTTAAAGTATCAAGGGAAGAAAGGAACCATATTTTTTTCCAGAATTTATATTTAGGGAGCATCATATTTTAAGCTTAGGGCCTTGAAAGGACTTAATTTGACTCAGCTACTCCCAGATGTTAAACTAAACACTTCACTAAATGCTCAGTGATATAAGTTGTTAAAATTGAAAATCAGCTGCATCAATATAAACAGTCAGGGAAGGTTGTGAACACTGCTTTTCTTATTATAAATGTCCAAATGATTGGGGGGTGGGGGTCATTCCCAATGACTGGTGTAGCAGTATACTCATTAATTGTTACATTGGAAAAGGTGATGCACTAGAAAAGAACAACTACAGCAGGGGCATAAAACCGATGGACCAATTCATGAAAGTGGTTTTAGCACAGTTAATTAGGGAAAAAGTTAAATTAAATGAGATGCATATTTAGTTTTATGTCTTCTTAGTGTGACAACTAGACTGGCCAGAGAACCACGTCTTACTTATACATTCCACATTTGGCTTGGTTTCTACTGCTGGATATCCTTCCTAATAACAACTTTACAATGAACTAGGTACATTTTATCATGACACTGGCACTACACTACCACTTTACAGAGTGCATTTTATCATGGAATTGGTACTGGGTACTGCCAGTTTAGAGAATGAACTGGGCGTATTTTATCGTGGTACCAGCGCTACTACTTTACAGAGTGTACAAGGTGTATTTATTATCGGACCAGCACTACCACTTAAAGAGTATACTGAGGGGGCAACACGCATCAGCACTGTCTAAATGACCAAATTTAAAGGGTCTTTCCTAACTCTTTCGATAACCACCCTGAAACCACCACTAGCTCGAGCACATACACATAAATACACAAACATACATAAATGGATAGTAGACTGTCTGTCACAATCTGACCCTTGGGGTCCTTTAGCACGGGTTCATTCTGTTAGAAGTCTTAATTGTATATCTTTCTCTTATGTACATAGTAAATGTGTATACACACACGAGCATACTACAGTAAATCATTATCAGATATAGGAGTTTTATCTTATATTATCGAGGTTAACTTTGTCTTTCATCCTTACGGGGTCGATAAAATAAAGTACCAGTAATGTACTGGGTGTTTGATGGCCTTGTGCCAAAAGTAGAAACAATTATATTACCGCATGTATTCTTCGTACCTGGTTTCTCGTTCATCTCTATCTACAGATCATTTCCACCCTCATGAAATTATCATTATTATTCGCTGGAGTTAGATTTGCATTTCATGCTTAAGTGGTCGATAAAATTGCTGGCCATGTGCCTAAAGTAGAAACAATTATTATTATTATTATCGCTTTCTTTCCCTTACATATATATTTTTTTCGTTTCTGTCTTCGCAATACTTACGCCTCTATAATATCTCTTTTATAACAGCTAGTTTTTTGGCACTCGTTAACCCTTATGTCACTAGCCACATGTATAAACACCTATTTTCGCACCTATTCGTAAATCATTGTACTTTCTCTTTTGTATGCATGCTTGCGAACATTTTATTTATGTATGTTAGAACATAGTAAAGCACATTCACATACAATCATATATATATATATATATATATATACACACACACACACATATATATATATATATATATATATATATTACCGAACCCACATACCTAAATATACATTCATGCATGCATACTACACATAGGAATACATATGTAAATAGACATACACGCACACAAATATATATTATTAGTGGGTGGGGGTGAAAGAGAGGTGAGGTGATGGTTGCTACTATGATAGTATGTAGTCGTCAAAAATACAGCATCCATCCATTGGAGAGAGAGAGGGGGGACAATGCCCAGATGTGTTCGTTAGATGTTAGACCGAAGCCGAACGAACACACTACACCTATCTCCACTCACCAAGAACAACTTGGACAAGGAATAATAATAATAATGTTTTCTTTATTCGCCACACAGGTCTTACATTAAGAGGACAGTACAGGACAATACAGTGTGTTTTTTTGTGTGAAGGAAAGGTTTATAAAGAAGACAAAAAAATATAATAATAATTCGGAATACAATGACAGGAATAATGCTGATGATGGTCATGATGGTAAAGAACAGAGAAAGAAAAGTTGAAGTAGCAGCAGCGGCAGCATCAAAAGCAGCAGGCATGGATCTGGCGTAGTTTGTCTAACAAGGAAGTGTAACGGCATCATTATCATCATTACCACCACAATCATCGTCACCATCACAAGCAGCACTACCGTCAGAATCATCAATTACTATCACTATCAACAGCAGTATCTTACTACAACATCAGCAGTACCAGGGCAAAGCCCAGTTAGTATCAAGTGTTTCATCGTATTTGTTCGTTTGCTCGTTCATTCATTCCCTCATTGGAACCGATCGCTACGGTTGGTGGGGGAAATTTTGAAAACAAAACACAGATAAGCTCTTTCTGTCAAACACGCACACACAAGGGTCGCAAAAAGGAAAACCAGAATCGCAGGCTGCTCGGCTGTGTATGAGGGGGGTTGCTAGGAACGAAACCGGCAACATATCACAATGGTGAAGCCACCTAATGACTCCAGCACTTACAAGCTGGTCGTAGTCGGAGAAGGGGGTGTTGGTAAATCGGCACTCACTATTCAATTCTTTCAGAAACTGTTTGTCCAGGATTACGACCCAACAATTGAGGATTCATACATACAACACGAAGATGTCGATGGAATATGGTGTGTCTTGGACGGTAAGTGTCCGACCATACCTTTCATGTTTTTTTCCCTACCTCTCGCCTTTTCTCTATTTATCTATCTAGGTATCTCATCTTCAACTCTTCCATACACACGCGCGCGCTTTCCATCCTCGTTTATTATCAATTTAACTCTCTAATGACCCTTTTATTCGCTTACTTCTTGGTGCATTTAGTTTCTTTTTCTCTTCTATACACCTACCTATACAAACGCATATTCTCTCTTTTTCTTTCTTTCTTGTCTAACCTTCTATTATATCCCCCCTCTCTCTTCTCCCTTTTCTCATTAATACTCACACCATACACCTACTTTCTCCGCTCCTGAGTCTTTTAAGATTATCCTTACATTTTCCTCCTCCACCCTATACACTGGTACCATCTTCGTTTAACTCACTTTCTCCACGCTCTTTCATTTGTTCTTTGTCTCTCCTTGGATAATTCTCTTTGCTCACATGTACAACACGAGTAAAACCAACACCCATACATAGATAGATATGCAGGG
>OZ024741.1:304646765-304651765 GCA_964016885.1 Eledone cirrhosa | reverse complement strand
ACACAGGAACGATGTACTAGTTTCAAGCTTGTTAGCTATCATCAGCACCGTTTACCCATCTGCCAGATAGTTGAACGTTCGAAAGCATATACTTTCCTTATGAAAATTAACGGCTGAGCAGCCTAATTTGCATATTGAGTGAGTTAAATCGGTCAGGCATACCGAAAACGATAAATTGAAACAAAATGAAAACAAAATTTCATTTCTCACTCTTAGTATGGCACTTACTTAAATGTAAGTATGCATGTATACGTACATACATATATGTATACAGACGTACAGTAGCATGCACATATATATATATATATACATATATATACACATATGCATACAGGTACACATACATATATGCACGTATCAGTTTAGCGGCGCTAACGTCGCTTTGTTCGTTTGTAAACAAACTGAACAGCCTGAATTTATGCCATACGGTGTTAAGGCAACCACGTCACCTTTTTGTTCAACACTGACACAGGAACGATGTACTAGTTTCAAGCTTGTTAGCTATCATCAGCACCGTTTACCCATCTGCCAGATAGTTGAACGTTCGAAAGCATATACTTTCCTTATGAAAATTAACGGCTGAGCAGCCTAATTTGCATATTGAGTGAGTTAAATCGGTCAGGCATACCGAAAACGATAAATTGAAACAAAATGAAAACGAAATTTCATTTCTCACTCTTAGTATGGCACTTACTTAAATGTAAGTATGCATGTATACGTACATACATATATGTATACAGACGTACAGTAGCATGCACATATATATATATATATACATATATATACACATATGCATACAGGTACACATACATATATGCACGTATCAGTTTAGCGGCGCTAACGTCGCTTTGTTCGTTTGTAAACAAACTGAACAGCCTGAATTTATGCCATACGGTGTTAAGGCAACCACGTCACCTTTTTGTTCAACACTGACACAGGAACGATGTACTAGTTTCAAGCTTGTTAGCTATCATCAGCACCGTTTACCCATCTGCCAGATAGTTGAACGTTCGAAAGCATATACTTTCCTTATGAAAATTAACGGCTGAGCAGCCTAATTTGCATATTGAGTGAGTTAAATCGGTCAGGCATACCGAAAACGATAAATTGAAACAAAATGAAAACGAAATTTCATTTCTCACTCTTAGTATGGCACTTACTTAAATGTAAGTATGCATGTATACGTACATACATATATGTATACAGACGTACAGTAGCATGCACATATATATATATATATACATATATATACACATATGCATACAGGTACACATACATATATGCACGTATCAGTTTAGCGGCGCTAACGTCGCTTTGTTCGTTTGTAAACAAACTGAACAGCCTGAATTTATGCCATACGGTGTTAAGGCAACCACGTCACCTTTTTGTTCAACACTGACACAGGAACGATGTACTAGTTTCAAGCTTGTTAGCTATCATCAGCACCGTTTACCCATCTGCCAGATAGTTGAACGTTCGAAAGCATATACTTTCCTTATGAAAATTAACGGCTGAGCAGCCTAATTTGCATATTGAGTGAGTTAAATCGGTCAGGCATACCGAAAACGATAAATTGAAACAAAATGAAAACGAAATTTCATTTCTCACTCTTAGTATGGCACTTACTTAAATGTAAGTATGCATGTATACGTACATACATATATGTATACAGACGTACAGTAGCATGCACATATATATATATATATACATATATATACACATATGCATACAGGTACACATACATATATGCACGTATCAGTTTAGCGGCGCTAACGTCGCTTTGTTCGTTTGTAAACAAACTGAACAGCCTGAATTTATGCCATACGGTGTTAAGGCAACCACGTCACCTTTTTGTTCAACACTGACACAGGAACGATGTACTAGTTTCAAGCTTGTTAGCTATCATCAGCACCGTTTACCCATCTGCCAGATAGTTGAACGTTCGAAAGCATATACTTTCCTTATGAAAATTAACGGCTGAGCAGCCTAATTTGCATATTGAGTGAGTTAAATCGGTCAGGCATACCGAAAACGATAAATTGAAACAAAATGAAAACGAAATTTCATTTCTCACTCTTAGTATGGCACTTACTTAAATGTAAGTATGCATGTATACGTACATACATATATGTATACAGACGTACAGTAGCATGCACATATATATATATATATACATATATATACACATATGCATACAGGTACACATACATATATGCACGTATCAGTTTAGCGGCGCTAACGTCGCTTTGTTCGTTTGTAAACAAACTGAACAGCCTGAATTTATGCCATACGGTGTTAAGGCAACCACGTCACCTTTTTGTTCAACACTGACACAGGAACGATGTACTAGTTTCAAGCTTGTTAGCTATCATCAGCACCGTTTACCCATCTGCCAGATAGTTGAACGTTCGAAAGCATATACTTTCCTTATGAAAATTAACGGCTGAGCAGCCTAATTTGCATATTGAGTGAGTTAAATCGGTCAGGCATACCGAAAACGATAAATTGAAACAAAATGAAAACGAAATTTCATTTCTCACTCTTAGTATGGCACTTACTTAAATGTAAGTATGCATGTATACGTACATACATATATGTATACAGACGTACAGTAGCATGCACATATATATATATATATACATATATATACACATATGCATACAGGTACACATACATATATGCACGTATCAGTTTAGCGGCGCTAACGTCGCTTTGTTCGTTTGTAAACAAACTGAACAGCCTGAATTTATGCCATACGGTGTTAAGGCAACCACGTCACCTTTTTGTTCAACACTGACACAGGAACGATGTACTAGTTTCAAGCTTGTTAGCTATCATCAGCACCGTTTACCCATCTGCCAGATAGTTGAACGTTCGAAAGCATATACTTTCCTTATGAAAATTAACGGCTGAGCAGCCTAATTTGCATATTGAGTGAGTTAAATCGGTCAGGCATACCGAAAACGATAAATTGAAACAAAATGAAAACGAAATTTCATTTCTCACTCTTAGTATGGCACTTACTTAAATGTAAGTATGCATGTATACGTACATACATATATGTATACAGACGTACAGTAGCATGCACATATATATATATATATACATATATATACACATATGCATACAGGTACACATACATATATGCACGTATCAGTTTAGCGGCGCTAACGTCGCTTTGTTCGTTTGTAAACAAACTGAACAGCCTGAATTTATGCCATACGGTGTTAAGGCAACCACGTCACCTTTTTGTTCAACACTGACACAGGAACGATGTACTAGTTTCAAGCTTGTTAGCTATCATCAGCACCGTTTACCCATCTGCCAGATAGTTGAACGTTCGAAAGCATATACTTTCCTTATGAAAATTAACGGCTGAGCAGCCTAATTTGCATATTGAGTGAGTTAAATCGGTCAGGCATACCGAAAACGATAAATTGAAACAAAATGAAAACGAAATTTCATTTCTCACTCTTAGTATGGCACTTACTTAAATGTAAGTATGCATGTATACGTACATACATATATGTATACAGACGTACAGTAGCATGCACATATATATATATATATACATATATATACACATATGCATACAGGTACACATACATATATGCACGTATCAGTTTAGCGGCGCTAACGTCGCTTTGTTCGTTTGTAAACAAACTGAACAGCCTGAATTTATGCCATACGGTGTTAAGGCAACCACGTCACCTTTTTGTTCAACACTGACACAGGAACGATGTACTAGTTTCAAGCTTGTTAGCTATCATCAGCACCGTTTACCCATCTGCCAGATAGTTGAACGTTCGAAAGCATATACTTTCCTTATGAAAATTAACGGCTGAGCAGCCTAATTTGCATATTGAGTGAGTTAAATCGGTCAGGCATACCGAAAACGATAAATTGAAACAAAATGAAAACGAAATTTCATTTCTCACTCTTAGTATGGCACTTACTTAAATGTAAGTATGCATGTATACGTACATACATATATGTATACAGACGTACAGTAGCATGCACATATATATATATATATACATATATATACACATATGCATACAGGTACACATACATATATGCACGTATCAGTTTAGCGGCGCTAACGTCGCTTTGTTCGTTTGTAAACAAACTGAACAGCCTGAATTTATGCCATACGGTGTTAAGGCAACCACGTCACCTTTTTGTTCAACACTGACACAGGAACGATGTACTAGTTTCAAGCTTGTTAGCTATCATCAGCACCGTTTACCCATCTGCCAGATAGTTGAACGTTCGAAAGCATATACTTTCCTTATGAAAATTAACGGCTGAGCAGCCTAATTTGCATATTGAGTGAGTTAAATCGGTCAGGCATACCGAAAACGATAAATTGAAACAAAATGAAAACGAAATTTCATTTCTCACTCTTAGTATGGCACTTACTTAAATGTAAGTATGCATGTATACGTACATACATATATGTATACAGACGTACAGTAGCATGCACATATATATATATATATACATATATATACACATATGCATACAGGTACACATACATATATGCACGTATCAGTTTAGCGGCGCTAACGTCGCTTTGTTCGTTTGTAAACAAACTGAACAGCCTGAATTTATGCCATACGGTGTTAAGGCAACCACGTCACCTTTTTGTTCAACACTGACACAGGAACGATGTACTAGTTTCAAGCTTGTTAGCTATCATCAGCACCGTTTACCCATCTGCCAGATAGTTGAACGTTCGAAAGCATATACTTTCCTTATGAAAATTAACGGCTGAGCAGCCTAATTTGCATATTGAGTGAGTTAAATCGGTCAGGCATACCGAAAACGATAAATTGAAACAAAATGAAAACGAAATTTCATTTCTCACTCTTAGTATGGCACTTACTTAAATGTAAGTATGCATGTATACGTACATACATATATGTATACAGACGTACAGTAGCATGCACATATATATATATATATACATATATATACACATATGCATACAGGTACAC
>OZ024741.1:304602698-304636565 GCA_964016885.1 Eledone cirrhosa | reverse complement strand
AAGGCATTGGGGAAAGCTGATTACATTGACCCCAGTATATGACTGGTACTTTATTTAATCAGTTTGAAAGGATGAAAAGAAAACCTGACCTCAACAGTATTTGAACTTAGAATGTAAAGAGTATAAAGAATTCTGTCTGATTTACTAACAAGTAATTGTTTCTACTATAGGCACAAGGCCGGTAATTGTTTGGGGAGGAGGGGAAAGTGGATGAAATCGACCCCAGTTCGTTACTGGTACTTTATTTTATCATCCCCATAAGGACAAAAGGCAAAACTAACCTCAGCAGATTTGAACTCAGAACGCAAAGGGGCATAACTCTACGCTGCAAAGCATGATGTCTGACGCTCTACCGATACTGTCAATCCGTCGCCCTAACAAATAATAAATAGTATTTTTTTTATTATCAAGCTGAGCAGGAGTGCAATTTCACTGCTTGCCATAAGTGTTATTTTCCCCAGTTACGTCTCTGATTATATATGATATAAGTAATAATAAATAGAAGACAATGTAAGCAAATCTAAAAACCCAGTCTTCAATAATTTTTAATCTAAAAATACATCTCGTGAAAACTGAAAACCACAGAACTGTAACACCAACTTCCAACCGGTAGAAACAATAGTTTATAACTTTGCCTATTAATTCGTATGGTGAGCAAATGGCCTCCCCACAGCCCCGGCGGACAGGATGGAGAAGGTGTTTCCTCGGAGGATGGTAAGGGATTCCAACTTGTGAGGCTCACACCTGCGGCTGGCCAGCTCAGCGCCTATGCTAGTGAGTAGGGAGGTAGCCCTAGGGCCAAGGACACCAGAAGTCTCCATTGGCAAGGGCATGACCGCGAACCTGTCAGAGGGCAACTGGTACTTGGAGAGTTTAGCCTCCTCAGCCCGACATGCAGCAGGACCTGGGTCAGTTGCAGACTGCACCAAGTTGTGGCTGGAGAAGTGTCGCTGCAAGTGGCATCCCAGACGAGGGGTTTGCCACCGTGGAACGGAAAGATGGTCATACCATCTGGCCTTTTGCCATCCCCTCAGTCCAGCTCCACTGGCTCGAGCTGGGAGGGGAAGCCTGCAGCGTCTAAGCCATGCTTAATGACCTCGGTGAGGGCAGCATGGCATGGAAGGCGGCTGGTGGCGAAAGCAAGTGGAGTTCGAAAGAGTCCACAGTGGATCCACAGCAACATTTATGTGGCTCGCAGGTCCGGAGTTGAAGTCGGCTATCGTTATCCAGCTATCGTTATTCAGCTGTGTGCTAGTGGGGAAGGATGGCTAGGTATGGAGCCAGGCACCATTGTGAGGTTTGGAGGCCGCACGAAAACAGGCAAGGCGGGTGCTGGTCGAGCTGGCGTGTGAGCCTGTCTGAGGCTAGGCTGCACTGGATGGCATCCCATATGCTTTGAGGGGGACTTGACGTCAGCAGGGGGAGAAGGAGGAGGGACGTCTACTGGGCTAAGTCCCAGCCTGTCCCACGTCTCACAGGAGACCTCACGTTCCCTGAACACAGAGGGTTCTATTGTGTTTTGGAGAACCCTGCTGACGAGGACGCGGCATGAAAGAAACGCCAGCAAAGCCAGCAAGATCGGGGACTGGAGGCCAAGGCCGCCATATCTGACAGGTAAAGTGGCCTGTTGCCATCCAATGTCATCAAACCTGACGTTGCCTATCTCCTCAGCTGCCGCTCGGATACAAGTATTGAGGTCAGTGAGGAGAGATGCATGGCTGTAGCATGGAGCACTGCGAAGGGTGTAGAGGAGCTGCGGCATGGCGAAGTAGTTCCTCAACATGAAGAGAGCTGGGTGGCCGTCGATCAAGCCCAGTCGGCTGGTGAGGGTCTGGAGTTGTTGGAGCCTGGACCTGATAGTGGAGTGGATGGCCGGTGAGTGGATCAGTGACCTGAGGATGAATACATCCTCTTTAGGGGTCACCTGTACCTGGTGGAGAATGGACCGTACGTCCAACCACTGATTGAAGGTCATGGTAAAAAGTCTCCATGGGCCTGCCCAGTGTAGCATCATCCAGGTACCAAACGTTGAGAGGGGCTGTCATACTCCAGGCAATGTGGTCTATACCAAGGGCAAACAGGAGGGGGCCCAAAGGGTCGCCCTGTTGGACCCCAGTGGCCGAAGATATGACTGTGTCAGCAGCAAGGAGCATGCTTGGGGCTCCATATGACAGGGCAGAGGGGGCTTGGTTGAGGCAGGCATCGAGCAGAGGGTCCCGGCGTATGCAGTTAAAGGCATTCCTCATTTCAAGCTTGACAATGAGGTGCCTGGAGTCCCTGGATGCCAGTTCTGGTGGGCAGCTATTGAAGAACTGCGTGGTTGCATGTGTGGCCCCCTCACAGCCACCGGACACACCGACACCCAGTGCACCGGACTGAACTCCTCACCCAGTTCAGACCACCTTAGCAGCCAGCCTCCGGAAGACATTGCCCACAGCGATGGGTCGTATGCCACCTTCTTTCTTCCTGAGAGCGGTCAGGCTAGCTAAAAAGAAGAGGCCTCAGGCATGAGGATCCAGGGCGCCATGGATAAGCCTACTGGTGAGTGTCACAATTGCACTCTGAAGGCGGCACCCCGCCTCAGCGGAGATAGGGGATAGCAACTCCTTCAGGTGGCCTGGTCAGAGACCATCAGCACCTTCGCTACTGCTAGCTCGGAAAGACTTGATGGCAGACATGATGTCTGCATCGGAAGCCACAAGGAGCAGGTGGGGATCGGGTTGGGGTATGGGTCGGAGATCAGCGGGTGGCTCAGGGTGTTTGAGTCGCAGGCAGCCAAGACCTCCTCGGTAGGTTGGAGGACAGTGTCCTCTGAGACAACCACTCTGATTGCGGCCGAGACATCACCCATGATAAGTTTAGCGTTTACGCGGTCACGCAAACGCTTGGCGCTGGCCTCAGGGGTGGAGGATTGGAGACACCTAAGAGTAGGGGTTGCGTTAAAATTATCTGATATATCTTAATATATACTGTGCTGTGCATAGTTGTTAATTATTTAATTAATTATGTTGCCAAACAAAAGCAATAACGAAATATATAATACTAATTTCAACTGTTCAATGATTCCTGTACTGGCTTATTGTGTTCTTGAGCAAAATTCTTTATTTCATATCATTCTTTTTGTCAGGAGTTGTGACCAGTAAACAGTATCAGCATTGAAAGACCAATGGAAACATTGTTTCCTTGGTCGGATTTGACTATCAGATCCTTTCTTTTTCTTTTAACCTATTGGCATTTGAGATGTTTGGGGGAGTTGGGCCACTCACACAAAGGTTTTTGTCATTGTTGGTGGCTCACCTATCTGTTGTATCAGGCCATGCTTGTGAGGGTGCTTGATTATTCCAGCATGTCTTGTTAAGTAATGCTGTGAGTGTGTTGGCTTGTTTCAAAAGTTATCAAAGGGAAACTCCAGTGCCTCCTATTGAGGCATGTAATTGAATGTGCATGTCTTCTTCCAACTCTTCTTTTCCTGCTTTTTGTTTTCTTTCTTTCTTTCTTTTCCTCTGATCACTTTCTTTCTGTAAATTGTTAAACTTATGATAATTTATGTAAATATAGTTTATCACAAAAGAAATATCTGAAAACAAAATTAAAAAAAAGCTCAGAATAGTCTCCCTTTATGATAGATACAAGATACATTCAAGAGTTTTTAGACTTTTATCAGAAAGACATTTATTTAACTCATATCAACACAAAACTCTAGGTTCCCCCAAAGTAGGATCCTCCAACTTCAATTTACTTGTTGTAGTGCTCCAGCCACTTCTGAAAGGCCCTCTTGTAGTCCTCCAAAGTGAAGGTGTCCAGGGCGCTTGTCACAGCCTCCTTCATCTACTCCATATCCTCAAAGCGAATACTCTTGAGCTTCTCCTTCAGCTTCAGAAATATCCAGAAGTCGCATGTGGCTAATTCTGGATGGTAGGAAGGATGAGGGACAGTCTTGATCCCCATATCGACCAAGTAGTTGGTCACCAGGATGAATTTGTGACAGTGGACATTGTCCTGGTGCAGGTACCACTGACCAGACTTCAAGAGTATTGGTCTCTTGTAACGAAATCTCTTACTGAAGTGCCTAAAAACCTCTACATAATACTCTTTGTTGAATGTCTGGTCATGGGGGACACTGGATGTATATGATGCCCTTGCTGTCAAAGAATGGGATGATCATGAGCTTCCCTGTGGACCTACTTTGTCTGGCCTTCTTGCATCTTGGGGAGTCAGAATGTTTCCACTGGGCACTCTGTCTCTTGGTCTCTGGATTATATCAGTAGACCCAGCTCTCATCACAGGTTACCAAAGACTTAAGGACACTTGGATTCGAAGCAATTTGCTTGACAATCTCCCTGTTATCATCAATGCACCTCTGTCTTTGATCTTCATTGAGCACCCTGGGAACAAAATTTGCACAAATTTTGTGCATATTCAGATCGTCATGAATGACTGTGCTCAGTGTCTTCAGCCACTTCAAATCATTTAGCAATTGTCAGAAGAGATGAACGATAGTCCTTGTCTAGAAATCTGTATTAACTACACCTATATTAACTATACTTATATTAATTATATGTATATTAACTATAACTGTATTCTATTTTTCAGAGATTCCTATCCTATGCTTTTAGTTGCTAACAAGGTTGATCTTGTTCATCAACGGAAAATCACTGAAGAACAAGGAAGGGATCTTGCCAATCAGCTCAATGTAAGAGTCGTGTGTGTAATATATATCTATGATTATAACCAGTGGCATATATATATATATATATATATATATATATATATATATAGAGAGAGAGAGAGAGAGAGAGAGAGAGAGAGTCTGCAGTGCTGGGACCACCAGGGAGACCACTAATCATGGGAATACTCAAAGCATGGGGAGATGCAGAGAGGGTATAGAGATATGTAAAATTGGCTCCACAGTGGGGATTTTACATATCTCTCTATATATACCCCCCCCCCCATATATATATATATATATATATATATATATATATATATATATCCTTAAACCATCCAAAGCCACACCACACAAAATACTATTATTTAATTAAATAAAAGTAAAATTAAAACCAATCCACTATACTGGTACTAAGAGGACAACTGTCGTCAGGCAATATCTGGTCCCTATTGTATATATATGTGTGTGTGTCATCATCATCAAGGGCTGGACTGATCTTTACAGACCAGGTCAGTATTGAAGAGGAACTACAGACCTTCCAAACAGGCCGGGGGTTCACATTTGGTTCTACTGAGTGCCTTTTATCATGGTACCTGCACTGGACAGGTTGTGTCTTTGACACAACTGAAGGGTCCTTCCAGCCCTTTATTTGAGGAGCTTTCTATGGCTGGATGCCTTTCCGATAACCAACCATTTTACTGCATGTACTGGGTGTATTTACAATGTAGATCACCAACACTAGAGAGTTTGTTGTGTTGTTGACACAACTTAGGGATCCTCTCAACCCTTTTGGCATAGTTTCTTCAGCAGGGTCTTTTTCCTATCACCAACCAATCTACAGGGTGTACTGGGTGCATTTTCATGGCACCATCACAGGAGAAGTTGTTGGTCATTGTCCCAACTGAAGAACCTTCCCTGCTCTGTGGGGTTTGGGGTGGCAAGAGGAAAAGGGAAATAGGTATGACGTTATGAGTATATGGCAAGTGTGGTGTGATTTGATAGTGATGAGTAGGCGGAAGGAGTGACCGCTAGTATAGGGGGAGGGGATGTAATGGTAGGAGATTGTGGATAATGTAATCAATAGTGCAGGTTAGGAGTGTAGTGATGGAGAAAATAGCTATGTTGTGGTTGTGGAGGAGTGCACAGGGGTGGAGAGACATACTAGGGTGTGATAGTAAAGATATCTAAGGGATTTAGAGGGGGGAGTAACTAGGAAGTAATATTGGAGGCAGCATGGATGCAGTGATGGTGATGATAGCTACAGGGGAGTGCTAGTAGAAGAGGGGAGGATATGGGGATGGGTCATGTCACAATATATGCTGGTGGGTGGGTCTTCACTAGCACAGCATAATGCTAACCTTCACAGTCCTTTGTCATCTCAGTTATGAGGTTTGGTTTTTTTAAGGTCAGTTTTTTTCTACTTCGTTCCAGTGTCTTTACCACAAGTCCCAGCCATTGGGATTTCTGTTCATTTCATTATGCAGCTGTTAACTTCCATACACATGACATGTCCATACCAACATAGTCTTCTCTCTTGCACACTATATCCAATTCCTTTTATGCTGAGCTTTTCTGAAATCTTGCTTATGCTATGTTGCTCATGTAAACTAACATTACACATCCATTGGAGCATACTCGCTTCATTTCTTTCCAGCCTTCACAGGTCTTCTGTGGTCTAGGCCTATCTTTCACTGTCATGTAGCATGACAGTTCATATGCAGGCATCATGCAGTCTACCTTTCACTCTGAAAGGAAAGCCTTTTATTGTCAGTAGAGGTACCAGCTCTCTAAACTTCTTCCAGCCTGTTCTGATCCTAGCTTTCACACTCTCAGAGCATCCATCCCAACAGCAAATTAGATTGTCTAGGTAACAAAAGCTGTCAACAACTTCTAAGGATCCTCCCTGGCAACTGAGGGTATATATTTCACATGTGCCCATAGTGTTTACTTCTCCTGTGCATCTGCCACATGTGTCTATCTTTTCCTTTAGCCTGCCTGCCTGCAATTCCACTACATCTCTTGTGCATCCTTAAATTACATAGTGTGTACCTTATGGAATTTATACCCACCCCTTTCTGATATATCAAACAAGGCCACTTTCTTGATGGTATCAGCTTCCTATCCTCTATCTTATTAACACTTTCAACTTTGCTCAATTTACTTTTAGGGCTAGGTTCTTCTTCCATGCTTGAAATTTTGCCTCTAATTCTCCTATGGATTCAGTTATAAGGACTAGGTCATCAGCATATAGGAGTTCCCATGGAGAGCCAGTTTTAAACTGCTCAGTGATGTCCTGAAGGACAATGATAAACAGAAGTGGACTGAGGACTGAGCCCTGGTGAGCCCCCACCTGCACTTCAAATTCATCACTGTACGCATTGCCAATTCTCACAAGTCATTTATCTACACCTAGATTCGTAAGTACCCACCAAATTACAAAGTGTGTGGAACCCTGTCAAAGGTCTTCTCCATATCTGCAAAATCCAGATAAAGTGGCTTACTCTTAGCTAAGAACCTCTGCTGTAGTTGTCTCATCAGAAAGAGGGCATTGGTAGTATACCTGCCTAGGATAAATTTAAACTTTGTCTCATCTAATTTGATTCTCTCCCTAGTTAGTTATGCTATAACCTTTCAGCAACTTTCACGACCTGGTCCATCAACTTGATGTATCTATAGTTACTGCTCTCTAATGTGTCTTCTTTGCCCTTGTAGCAATTTAAAATGATGCTGTTGTGCTAGTCATTGAGTATGTCACCATCATGTACTACTTGATTAACTATGCATCCGATTAGCTTGTATTCTATCATCCCAGATGTTTTAGCATCTTGGCAACTATACCAAATGATCCAACTGCCTTCCTTACCTTCATGTCTTTAATTGCTTTATCTATCACCTATATCTGTCAACTTTTATGGCTGAACCCTCAGTTAGGTTTGTATGAGGTAGGCCCTTGATGTCCCAGTTATTCTCTTTGTTCAGCAGCCCCTCATAGTAAGTCTTCTATGCTTCTTTTTTTTGGGGGGGGGGGGGGGGGGGGGCATCAGATGGTAATTGCTCCATTATTATTTTCAATGGACTTTTCCTATAACCTCAATGCAATTTTCTCAAGCATACTGTCTCCCAATCCAAAATATTCATGCCTCTAATCTCCATGACACAGAACATGTAAAAACTTCTTTTCTGCCTTTCCCTTTGCTAGGTACATTTGGCACATAGTCTCTCTTCTAGTTGTTTGATACTGCTTTCTGCCTCCTCCAGTCTTTCCAGGCTTTTGTTTTAATGGTTCTTTCTACCTTATCATTCCACCACAGCAGCACCCTCCATAATATTAGGACCTTGCTCCAGCCACAGACATAGTTTCCATCTTCTCTTCCTTATTACCATAGGCCATCAAGTAGGATTTCTCTGCAGAGGATTCTCTTGGCTTTCAGGTTTTCCTTCTCCATCTTGCCATTATTCTAAGGTCACTGACAAAATTTACTATTTTTATCACTATTACAAGAGATATCTGTACTGTGGGCATCTCTGTTATAAAGAATAGACACTCCATATCTCGATGTATCATAAGAGATGACTAAATTGATTAGTGCCAAGAAGGCCTCTGCTTGAAAGACATTGTTTCAAAATATCCTGTTCAACCATGCCAGATAAAAATTGTGATGATGATGACACTAAGACTGAATGCTACAGATAATGGAACTTGTGGTTGTGGACCATGACTTTATCTTCTGTAGCTGATATTATCTTATGTGTTCAAGCAAGGTGTTTAATTCTACTTCATCATCATTTTTATGTTCGTTTTTCTACACTTGCATGGGTTGGATGGGTCCTTTTCAGCACAGCATCTCTCCACTTGCCACATTTCTTCATCATTTCTGTGAGTCTCTGCGATTTGAGGTCAGCTCTCACAACCACTGCCCAGGTCTTTCTTGGTCTAACTCTACTGCAGCTTCCACCCACTGGCATTTCCTGGAACTTCTTCACTCATTGATCATTATCCATGCACATCACATATCAGTACCAATGCAGTCTTCTCTCCTGCACACCACCTTGGATTCCTCTTAAACCCAGTTTCTCTCTTAGTTCATCCAAGCTCTGCCTTTCTCTCACATCCAACAAAGCATGGTTGCTTCATTTCTCTCCAGTCTATGCATGTCTTCTGCAGTCATTGCCTATGTTTCACTACCATGCAGCATTACACTTATGTAATAAATAATTTTTTTTTTGTTAGCATATATATTCTCAGCAGATTGAGTCTGTGATTATGTTTCAATTTTTGGTTTGAACAATCTTATTTTCCTAATGTTCTAAGGAACATTAGTTAAAAAAGAAAGTAAAAAGTATTATTTATTAATTTTTCAAATTGTTTACCTGGTTTCAGATTCATTACATAGAAACTAGTGCTAAAGACCCACCACTCAATGTAGATGCAGCATTCCATCAAGTTGTCCGAATTATTCGGTAAGTGACTTCTTTTTAAAATTATTTGCAACTGTAGTAAAATTAAGGATTCATTAAACATGTAAAAACAATGAAGCAAACCAGAAAAAGGGTTCTTCAATAACAAGAAGAAGAATTGTGTGAATTAATATGCCATTTTTTATTCATTCTACCTAAGATTAACATAATATAATAACTACATAGAGAAAAACTAACATACATATTCAATCCTATATTAATTACAGATAAAATAAGTTAAAGTAATACATGCATATTTATATGTGATGTAAAAGTGTGTGTGGAATGAAATTATAAACATTGTGATAGTTTGTAATTCTTTATATTAACAACACATAAATCTTGTTTGAAAGAATATATTTAACACAAAGGAAACATTGGTTGGAAAAGGCTTTCAAATTACAAATCCGACCAATATGGAACCAAGAGAATGAATTATATTACTTTTCACCAAACTGAGCTTTAATTTTCCTTTTATACTTATCCCAATATGTGTGGGTAAAACTATTGCAGAGGGAAAGGTAGAGAGAAAGAGTATTAGATGAGTATTTGTTCCTGTCAAGGTCTACTTTGTCTTTCCTTCTTTCAGGGTTGATAAAGAAGGTGCAGTCTTTTCTCTATCTTCCTTCCCAGTTGTCACATCCTGGATGTTCTGCTGGACCAAAGGAGAGAGAGAGAGGGGTTTATTTTGTCCACTGAAGTCCACTTTACTTTTCATTCTTTCTGGGTTGATAAAGAAAGTACCAGCCCAGTGCTGGTACAATTCCACCCTCTCTCTCTTTCCAGCTATTATATTCTGGATATACTGGTGAATTAAAGAAGGGAAGGTCATGAGGGTGTCTGCACCTGTTCATGACTGCATGGGTATTTAAAAACCTTAGCTAAAGCATGATACATACTATGCCATACTCTAGTGCAAGTGATAGCTATAGTTGATTAGATGAAGACAACTTTTCTATTGTTTGCTGTTGATTCATTCTTGATTGTCCTCTTTCCTTGGTATAGATATTACCAATTACAGATTTTGTGGGCTTAAAGGAAGAAAGGTCAAAATGTATCAAACTCAAATGTATGATTGGTTATAAAAACAAAGAGTTGCTTTGAATTCTTTTTGTTTGTTAGATAGCCATTCTTTCAATGCTAAAGATATAACATTATCATTATGTCATGCTGTGGATTGGCAGTATCGGTAGAGGGTCGGACGCCATGCTTTCCAGCATAGTTACGTCCCTTTACGATCTGAGTTCAAATCCCGCCGAGGTTGACTTTTCCTTTCATCCTTACGGGGTCGATAAAATAAGTACCAGTAATGCACTGGGTAATTGCTGGCCTTGTGCCTAAAGTAGAAACAATTATCATTATGTCATGCTGGTGCCATGACAAAAGGTACCCAATTCACCCTGTAAGGTAGTTGTGCTGGTGCCACAACAAAATGCACCTAGTCCACCTTCTAAGGTGGTTGTGCCAATGCTACGGAAAATGTTCCCATTACACTGTAAAGTGGTTGGCATTATAAAGGGCATCCAGCCCAAAACGGATGAACAAGACAAAGTCATCTGATCTCTATAGCCACATAACTGGAAAACACACGTTCATCATCATCATCATTATTATCATCAAATACTGTCTTCTCTCAGCAAATTTTTCTCACTAATTTCTATATATTTTTTTCTTTGATTTCTAGAGAGCAGCCTCCTGATTTTAATCGTGTTCCAAAGCGCAAGGGCAAACGTCAGCGATGTGCCATATTATGAAGTTTCGTCGATTGTGTCAAAGACAAAATTTGTGGCAAGAAGTGATATCAAATAAAGAAGACTATCATATACAGAAACTCACACGAGGCAAAAGAAAAGTGATGGAATTGGTTATGAATTTTGATAACCAGTGATTATACGATGATAATTTCTACTAATAGCACTAACCAGTTTTTTTTTCCACCTTGAAAGAGGAGGATGAGAATGATGATGGTAAAGGCCAGGCAATGGCTTACAGGAAAATATTCTTTTGGGAGGAATGGGGAAAATATGATTTTTTTTCTTTTTTACAAGTGGGTTTACAGATGGACACAAGAGCATTTCTTTAAATGCACAGAATGGCAATTATGTTTTATGTACACCATACACCATCATCTAAACCATATTATAAACATGTATACTTCATGCTGTTCTGTTGCAGTGTTGTGTACATTTTCAATGGACATACTAAATTAATTTTAATGCATGCGTCTGTGTGTGCATGGTAATATATATATAATACATATAAAATATATATATATACATTTTATATATGTATATATATATTTATATTTTATACATATATATATATATATATATATATATATATATTTATATTTTATATATATATGTATGTATATATATATTTTATATAGTTATATATATATATAATTAAAATTTCATACACTTAACATGTATGTGTAACCTTAGGTTTCAGGGTTCAGTTATGGCCACCACTGTTTAGTGGAGGAGACTCTCTTCAGACACCAGGACAAAATTACGAAGAAAAACATTAACCTACTAACAATTTCTTTTGTAACTTTTAAGTAATTTTGTTGTAGCATCTGATGAGAGACCTGCATTGAAGCAGCTCCTCTACTACACAGCAGTCGGCATAACTGTACCACGAAATATATATATATATATATGTATATATATGTGTGTGTATTATATGTATATATATATGTGTGTGTATTATATGTATATATATATATGTATTATATATATATGTATATATATTATATATATATATATCATATAATAAATGTATATATGTATATGTTATATATTATATAATATATGTATATATTATATATATATATATATATATTATATATATATATATAATATATATATATATACACACACACACACACTCATGCACATGCATACAGTACTTATTCATACATTAATATACATACTAACACATCTAAATATGCATACATATGTATGAATATACACTCATATCCCTATGCACATATATAGACATATTTACACATATAACACTTTCTATATTTATCATCTGTGTTTATATTGGGGCAGGGGATTTTTAAATTAATTAAAAAAGTTTTTTTCTTACAAGAAATGTGTTATTGTCATTGTGTTTTTTTACATATTCATATATTTTGTAAAGGCAGCAAATTGGTAGAGCCATTAGAATGTCTGATAGAATGCTTTGCAGTACTCAGTAACCCTTTAGCATTTAAACCGACAGTATGCAGCCAGAACTCTCTCACCTCTTTCTGTTCAAAGCGGCTATAACTTGATACTCATACTGATGTTAAGGTATTGTTCTCAAAATAAATAATATCAAAATCTCATAGATTCGATATTATGTGAGGTAAAGCCTTTACCATGAAAATATTATAGAATATATAGAGTAATGTAAATGCTAAAGGGTTAATACTCTTTGCACTCCTACCGAGGTCAACTTTGCCTTTCATCCTTTCAAGGTCAATAAAAGAAATATTAGTCTAATACTGGGGTCATTTCTTCCTCCATATTTCTCTCCTTCTCGGGGAAGAAATATGCTGTGTTCAGACCTGGGGAATGGGTGTGCTCTGCCAAGTTGTAAAACAAAATGCCCACGAAAATGCTGTATGACACTTTGGTGCCCCTATGACTCCACAAGGAATTATTAGTTTATACATACATACATGTTTGGTAAAGGTAACAACACATGAAGTATTTTTATCTTTTATGTTAGATACATAGATGTACATATATGGAAATACATTAATAATGGTTTCTAATTCAGACAAAAGACTAGTAATTTTAAGGGAAAAGGGAAGTCAAATTGCAGGAGCTGGTGCATGAATCTTGGGTAATGACTGAAGGAATATGATCATGAATACAAGCGGCTGAAATAGAGTTCCTCCGAAGGGTCTTTGGAGTAACGTTACTTGATAGGGTGCTTGGAGATCAGAGAGTCACTCCAGGTAGAGCCACTACTTCTCCAATTGAGAGATCACAGCTCCGATACTGCTGGCATGTTGTTAGAAAGTTTAAGAAAAAATCACAAGACAGATTTTACAGGCAAGTCCCATGAGCAAGATGGTTGGATAACATCCATGAACTCGGTTGATCTTGTTTGGAGATCCAGCCAGATTAATTGCAGATTGTTGCTTCTGATAGGACCTTCTGGAAAGCATGTCTGAGAACTCTGCCCCCACAAGACTCTCAGGAATAAGTGGGCAAAGAAGAGAAGCGAAAGTCGATTATATCGACCACAGTACTTGACAGATACTTTATTTTATCATCTCCAAAAGGCGGAAAAGCAAAGTTGACTTCAATGGAATGTTAACTGAGAATGTAAAGAGTTGGGACAAATGCCATAAATTATTTTGTCTGATGCTATATGAATTCCGCCAATCCACCATGTTAAATATACATTAATAATACATATATCCAGAGATAGTTGCATCATCATCATCATCATAAATGGATATTCAGTAGTTAACCCTTTTCTTACCATATTTTTAATGATACCATATCTCTAATGAAAGTCACAGCGAATAATTTTGAAAATAATTGAGAATTTGGAAGGTTACATAACTAACTTTCTCATTATTAAGCTCACGCAGGGCAGTGGATTGGCAGCATTGGTAGAGAAATGGACAAAATATTTTGTGGTACTTAGCTACGACTTTCTAGATTCTGAGTTCAAATCCCACTGAGGTCAACTTTGCCTTTCATCTTTCTAGGTGATCTACATGATAAATGTAAAGTGGTTGGTGATAGGAAGGGCATCCAACCATAGAAAACTTGCCAAACAAAGGGTTAGATACCTTTCAGCTGTGTCAAAGACATAATAACCTCCTTAGTGCAGGTTTCACAATAAAATGCTCTTGGTAGAGTACTGGACTGTATGTAAGCAAGATGCAGGCTTCCAGTCAATTTGAAAGATCAGTATCTCCACTTGAGTACTGACTTGGTCTGTGAAGACTTGTCCAACATTTGCTAGCAGGAAAACGGATGTTAAATGATGATGATGATGATGATGATGGTGATAATGCTGGCACTACGTTTGTATTAGTTTAACCTTTGATTGTTGTCAGGTGTCTTATTTCTGATGGTTCTACATAGTAGTAGCATCAACTAAAACTAGTAACCTTCATTTCTAAATCAAGGATAGTATACATGTATATATAGATCCATAACTCTTGGTGGAGTTCTCGGGTCACTCTTGTGACATACAATGTGTCTTAGACATTTTAAACTTGGAAGAGCCCATCCTTCTCTAGGTCTGAACAAAGCCGATTTCTTCCAGAGAAGGAGAGAGAGGGGAAGTGAGAAAGAGATATAGAGGAAGAATTGACCTCAGTATTGGACTTTACTTTGCTCTTCATCCTTTCAAGATCAATAACAAAGTTGACTTCAGTAGGACTTGAGTGCAGAGTGGTGAAACGAATACTGCAAAGCATTTTATCTTTAAGAGTAATAATGAACTTATTAATAAGATAAGGGTAATTACTTGAGAAAATAACAATATTATAGATCAATTAATTATTTTCAGTTCATTTATAAATAGGTATGTATATATTTACTGTGATTGACAGACAGTCAGTGTGAAAATATAAGATAACAGCTTTGTTATTGTTGTCTGGTGTTTTAAACACAGTTGGCCACTTTATTGAAATGATGGTATGGTGGTATAATGAATTCTATTTTGATTGTCCTTACCTTCTTGACTTGTTGTTTTCTTAGTGTAGAGTAAACAAAATGTCCAGTCTCTCCCAGTTGATTACAGCTTATTGATATTTTGGGAAATGGAATTGGTGGAGACAACCAAATCTAGAATAAAGCGCCTCTTTAAATGCTTGTCCCTCACAAAGTTCATGAAATAAGAATCAGCTATCTAAGTGATTGGCAATTCACAGCAATACCATTCTCTGATAGATATGCTGTCCTTTTTCTTTATCTATCATATCAATACTGTGGTGTTGGTAGAGCGTTGGATACCATGCTTCATGGCATAGAGTTATGGTCCTTTAGTTCTGAGTTCAAATCCTGCCGAGGTTAGCTTTGCCTTTCATCTTTACAGGGTTGATAAATAAAGCACCAATAATGCACTAGGTCGATTTAATTGACCAACACACACACGTGTCTCTTATCCACTCTTCATCCATACAATGTCATGTCCTCATTCTTTACTAACCCTTTTCTCAACCCATTCTTCACAGAATCTTGTTCTTCATTAGTTCCTTTTACTCCCTATGGAGCATTGGGTGATTGATCTGTTTCTTGTTTCTGTAACAATTTTGATTAATGGAGATTAGCTTGCTAGCCTTATGCTCCATCCTTCCTACATTCTTAACACAGGCTGAAAACTAACTTAGCATATAATAGTCGAGTTGAGGGGCCAGTGATTCTGGATAGGGGCCCATTTCAGGTACAGTCAGCACTGCCTGGAACCCAAATTATTTCACTTTATTTTCAATGGAACATTAGCTAACACTATATCCGGTTTTGAAATAATATTTTTTCAAATAGTTTCACTCTACTCTCAACAATACAGAAGGTAACAGTACATTCTGTTTTGAAATAATGATTCTTGAAATCCTGGATAATGATATGTCTAGTAATGATATAACATTTCTTCAAATCACTTCACTCTATTTTCAAAGGAAGAGTTGATAACGCTATGTCCAGTATTGAAATAATTCTTTAAAAAATTGTCTCCCTCTACTTTCAAAGATACAATGCCCCAAAATTCTATTCTAACTTCAATGTTTCCTGCCAGTGTTAACTTGTAGAAAATCTGACTATATCAATCACACCAGTTTCAGGAGCCTGCAGAGAAATCTGTTGCATTGTCAGGGATAATCACAGAGATCCAACAAAATATAGCTCAAGCTATTCACTTGTATAGTCATACCCAATGATTTGCATAGCAGTATCTTCATCAACTTCTATAAGGGGAAATTAAATGCTCTAGAAAAGTTATTTTTTATATCCTGATGTGGCTTCATGGCTATAAAATATATACATACACATATATATATATATATATATATATATTAACCCATGTTAGCATGGAAGATAGACATTGAACGATGATGATGATGATATATATATATATATATACACATATATATATACACATATATATACATTTATGATTATATATTTCATCATCATCATTTTGTCTGTTTTTCATGCTGGTATGGGTTGGATGAGTTGTCTGTGACTGGAGCAGTGGGGAGGAACACATCTCATTCATACTTTTCATTTTGGGCATGATTTCTAATGCCAATCACCTTATAGAGTGTACTGGGTGCATTTTATTGTGGTACCAGCACTACCACTTTACAGCTTGTACAATAATTGGTGTATTTACTGTGACACTATTACTTCCACTTTACAGAATATACTTGGTGTATTTTAATGTGGTACTGGCACTTCCACTTTGCAGAGTACACTATATATATATATATATATCATGTACTCTCTCTCTATATATATCATTAGTAATACAGAAGACCTGCTTTCCCATGAGCACAGGCTGAAGCTGAAGCATACATATATATTGTATGCACCACCAACACTCAACTCTCCCATACAACTCTCATGACAGGCTGTAACATACATCTAATGAAGACTCCAGTCCCCACAGTAAGGTGGTCGTGATGGCGACATGGCAAAAAGCACCCAGTTCACACTGTAAAGTGGTTGTGTAGGAGTCACACAAAAAGCACCCACTCCACACTGTAAATTGGCCATGTGGGAGTCATGACAAAAAGTACCCAGCACACACTGTAAACGTGGTAGGTGTTAGGAAGGGCATCCAGCCATAGAAACCTAGCCAGAAACAGTTCTGTGTGAACAAGATACAGTCACCGAACTCAACTTGCCTCAAACGGGACAGCCCGTCTAATCCATGCTAGCGTGGAAAAATGGACGTTAAACTGGGATGATGATGATCATCCTTATTATTTTATGTTTACCTTCCATGCTGGAATAAGCTGGAGAGGTTGTCATGGTTGGGGACTTGACAGGCTGGAGAGACTTTATATTGCTCATATGTTCCATGTTTGGCATGGTATCTATAGCTGGATATTGTTTCTAATGCTAACCACTTTACAGAGTGGTTCTCATTGATCTATGGTATCTTTATGGGAGTGAGGACTACTTGTGTATTCCATTATAACACAGGATTGTCTTGTTCACTGCAGATTAAATGTACCTCTCCATATAATCTCTAGTTTTTCACCACATTTACCATTTGCATTGCAGTGCTTGAACTGGTAGACCAGTCTTTTGTATTATGTCATATTGTTAATTAGCTCAGTCCTATGTCAACTCTTTCATGAGGTTCAGTTTCTTGAGGTCATTCTTCACAATTTTTATTTTATGTTTCTCTTGACCTCCTTCCTCTACAGATTCCATCTACTTCAGGTGCTCAGCACTTTTTTAGTTAGCTAAATCTCTCTCCATACACATGCAGACTTGTCAACTCTCTCCATTTGATGGGGAGATCTCACACCCACTTTGGGGTGGGTGAGAGATGTCTTCTCTTGTGAAAATTGGTATAGCTTTCATTATGTAAAGTTTTTGCCTCATTTCTCCCTGTTTTGGGGCACTTTTTTTCATGGTACTCCCTGCTTGGGTTTTTAGAGGTTGGCAGGTCTGCACATTACATAACCATTCCAGTGCAATCTTCCCTTTGGCATATCATTCCTCTTATACTTTAACTTGTGCTCCGTCATTCCCACACACTAACATTACACATCCAATGGACCATGCACGCTTTATTTCATAGATCTGACTCACTCATGGCCCCTGTCTCACTACCATGCTAGCATGGGTTGAATCAACTCAATGCATAATTGAAGCTGCTGTCTTCCTAGACTGGCCAGAATCCATGTCTCACATACACTCTAGGTTTGGCATGATTTTTACAACTGGATACCCAGAGTGTATCAGGTGCATCAGCACTAGGGAGGCTCTCAGATCATTGACTTGACTGAAGAGCCCTTCCAACCTTATGTTGTTATCAACTGAATGTCAGACATCACACAGGGATACCAGGGTCATTTTATAGTGGCACCAACACTCAGGCTATTTTACCCAGTAGGGGCAAGGTAACTTCTCTAGTGTTGTTACCACTAAAAATGCATCCAGCACCCTCTGTAAAATGATTGGGGATCAAACAGAGACATGACAACCTCTCAAGCGCTGGTACCACAATAAAATGCACCCAGTACACTCTATAAAGTAGTTGGTGTCAACAAAGGCATCCAGCTATAGAAACCATGTAAAAAAACCCGACTTGGGCCATAACAACTTGTCCAACTGATAGATAAATAGATAGATAGACAGATTAGTACTTATTAGAGTGATACAATATAGAGTCATGATTAGATTTGAATTCAAAATCTGATTAGCCATGAGCTTCATGAATTTCATTTTCACAGAGAAATGTGTAGTAATATAAAAACAAGCTGAACAAAGTTTCAAGGATTTCTTTATTCTTGTCTTCAAAACATATTCAGTAGGTTTAGTATTTAAATGTTAAAAATAAGGATTGTACATAAATGTATATGTAATTATGTGTATAAGTGTAATATTACTTTGTGATTGTGTTTGAGTGTTTTAGGTGTCTGCAGCTTTATTTATATGTCTGTGTAATGGTGGTAAAGATATAAATTTCACTGAATATAATCCATCATTTTATTTCAGCCAGATTCTGAAACTTTTAGGGACATTGTAGTGTGTGTAACTTCTATAAACATCCCATTAGATGGCCACCCAACTGGTTTGGACAGTGGATAGAACTCTTTGTAAGTTCCCATGGGTAGATTCAAATTAACTGAAGCACATCCTGGCCCAAACCACCATGCTGAGCGAGTGTCAAGAGCACAACCATACTCATCTTTGTCAGGGGTCGCAAATGGTTGTCCTTTAAGATCTTGCTTCTTATCCTCAGGTTGAAATCCATTATCCAACTTGTTGCTGCTTATTGGTTTAAAATCTTCAAAGTTCATCCGAAAGAGGTCATCTTCAGAAGAAACAGTGAAATGTCTATACTCAATTTCAAAATCCCCAGCTTTAATCACAAGATCATATTTGCCCTGAATAAAGAATAATAATAATAATATATAAATATCAGTGTTTCTTAAACCTATTTATAACATGTGACATAAACATATCTTTTGTTCCTTTTGCTCCCTAGGGAGCATTTAACAATGAGAAATCTCTATTCTGCATGGTCACAAGCCTTGTCATAATCCTGCTCCCTGGCCACTCCAGGCTCATGTCTGCTAGATCTTCCTCCATGAATCTCAATCAAGTCTTGATGGGCGTGCCTTACTTCCTACATCCTCCTCCTGGCTCCCATTTGAAGAAAGCTCTCACTGATCTCTTTGTGCACACAAACATAGAACGGACCTCTGTTGGATTCAATGATGAGTGTTCTAGTTGTTCCACCAATGAGTAAGTGGCTGTACATTCCACAGATACCTGTAATCTTAACATAATTTTCAGGGAGATTCAGCATATCACGGTGTGAGACAAGACAGGCCCTTTAGAGGTACAGTCCATCTGACAAGCTTGTAAACACTTTCTGTCTACCCAATTTGCCTCACAGGGCAAGGGTGACACTTGCCCAAAATGCTATGCAGTGGGATTGAACCTAGGACCATATGGTTGTGAAGCAAACTTCTTAATGATTCATCCATGCTGCATCCACTACATAAACACATGCACAGAGGTTCACGTATCTGTATATTCATATTTGTGCACATAAAAACAAAAAGACACATAATTTGTGTTCAGCAGGGTAATAAGAAGAAAACAGACTGTATATACAGGATGTCCTCCAAAAATATATACACACTTCAACAGCAAAGAAAAAAAAAACGCATTAAAAAAAATTTGTTTTATATACATTATTTAAATTATGTTTTCTAGCATAGTTACGTCCCTTTACGATCTGAGTTCAAATCCCGCCGAGGTTGACTTTGCCTTTCATCCTTACGAGGTCGATAAAATAAAGTACCAGTAATATACTGGGTAATTGCTGGCCTTGTGCCAAAAAGTAGAAACAATTATTTAAATTATGTAAACATTTTTGGGTGTTTACATACAATTGAATTATGTCTGTAGATAATTTTATTTTGAGGAAAGGCTGTGCATTCTAATAAATATTGCCTGTACAGGTAATCAAAGTGTGTATACATTTTTGGGACAACCTGTATATATACTTACATTTGACTTCACACACTTGTTATTCTATTTCTCATTCCCACTCTCATCGATACCTTCCTAGCCTAATAGAGGATGTCACAATGTCACTCACTCTCATTAACGCCACCCTTCCTCTTTACCAGCCATATCCCTCTCAGACCCCTTCCTTGGCAAGCAGCATGTATGTGGCCCACCTCACCCACAACGCTCTCATCATCCCCACTCCCATCACTACCTTCCAAGTCTGGCCTAGAATGACACAAGGAACACCTTAGTGTTGGTAAGTCGTAGTGCCTGTGCCATAATAAAATCCATTCAGCTCACTCTATAAAGTGGTAATGGTGGTGTCATGATAAAAAGTACCCAGTACACCCTGTCATGATAAAATGCACCTAGAGCATACTATGAAGTAGTTGGCATTAGGAAGACATACATACATACACACATACATATATATATACATGAACACACACATACATATATATATATACATACACACATACATATGTAGATACATACATACATAATGCCTGCAAACTCTTCTAAGAGTATTGCTATTGCTTGTCAGATTATAGAAAATGGTACACTTTCAGACTATGGTCAGCCACACAAACTTGTAACATATCCTGAACAAGCAATGTCTGTGCTTTCAAGGTTTTATAAGTGGGGAAAGGCCTTGCACTCAACCAATCCCACTCTGAGCATCGAAAACACTAACCGAGGAGAACTGGTCAACATCACTGGATGCTTCCGAAGCCACAGGTTTTTTTTTCAGAGTTTCCCTCTCTTAGAAAGGTGTTGTAACAAGAACTGGGGGCCTTTCACTCCCAGGTGAAAAAAAAAAAAAAAGTACTATTTGGATGGCCGTTGACTCTGCTGAGTTCCTCTGCCCTTTGTCGTGTCTTGTATTTCATCCTGCAGGGTATCCAAATATCACCCTCCTCACCAAGCAATCTTGGTGTTGTTGCTGGTTTGAATTTCCTGCTATGAATTCTATGTCCTATTCTTGGCTCAGTCCATCAAGTTGTAAATAAGTGACACACAATGTCACCTAATATGATTAACCTGTTGATTGCCACATATATTTTACATAGCTACAGTTGCTGTGCCATTTTTCCCCCCCAGTAGAATGACTATTTTGATTGACAAACATCACATCAATAAACTAGTAACCCCATCTAGCTTTGAAGTTATGAACTGTTGGAAAGGAGTTCAAACATGTTAGGATGAGTTATCTTGTCCACGGCACTGAAGAGGGTAATGGAGGTATGGCAGCTAGCTTCAAGCTCCATCCCTTCTCCCTTCTCACCACCAGCACCACTTTTATCCAGCTATCCTTATCCACAAAAATGTGTTGTCCTTAATGATTCCGCTTATCATTTTGCAAAATATTAAACAGCATAATCGCAATTATTTGTTTGGCAGGCTTTCAATAGCTGGATGCTCTTCTTGTCAGCAACTATTTTAAAGAGTGAACTGGGTGTGTTTATCATGTACAATATCAACAATAGGGAAGTTGTCATATCTGTAACACAACTGAATAGTGCTCTCAATCCTTTTTGGCATGGTTTCTATAGTGGGGTTCCCTTCCTATCATCAACCACCTTACAGGAGGGAATGGGTGCTTTTCCATTGTTAAAAAAAAAAAGAATTACAGTTCTTACTTGGTTTGTAATAGCATGGACTACATCATTGCCCAACCAATAATCACAGTCTTTATCCCCAAAACCAACTTGGTAATCTTGCCACCCACGAAAGAAATCTTCACGTTCACAGCTCTTATCTGTTCTCTTTTGGAATAGGATAGATCCACCAAGTGTCATCTGACAATATACTGTCACTGCTTTACTCATATTTATTGGTTGGATTTCATACATTCCATCAGTTCGAGCCCCTTGCAGGTAGACCTCTCTACAATCTGGAAGATATTTTAATATAAACATAAATGTAGTGAATTATTAACATAAATATAGTGAATTATTAACATAAATATAGGGAATTATTAACATAAATATAGGGAATTATTAACATAAATATAGTGAATTATTAACATAAATATAATGAATTATTTACATAAATATAGGGAATTATTAACATAAATATAGTGAATTATTTACATAAATATAATGAATTATTTACATAAATATAGGGAATTATTAACATAAATATAGTGAATTATTAACATAAATATAATGAATTATTTACATAAATATAGGGAATTATTAACATAAATATAGTGAATTATTTACATAAATATAGTGAATTATTAACATAAATATAGGGAATTATTAACATAAATATAGGGAATTATTAACATAAATATAGTGAATTATTAACATAAATATAATGAATTATTTACATAAATATAGGGAATTATTAACATAAATATAGTGAATTATTTACATAAATATAGGGAATTATTAACATAAATATAGGGAATTATTAACATAAATATAGGGAATTATTAACATAAATATAGGGAATTATTAACATAAATATAGTGAATTATTAACATAAATATAATGAATTATTTACATAAATATAGGGAATTATTAACATAAATATAGTGAATTATTTACATAAATATAGGGAATTATTAACATAAATATAGGGAATTATTAACATAAATATAGTGAATTATTAACATAAATGTAGGGAATTATTAACATAAATATAGGGAATTATTAACATAAATATAGGGAATTATTAACATAAATATAGGGAATTATTAACATAAATGTAGTGAATTATTAACATAAATATAGGGAATTATTAACATAAATATAGTGAATTATTAACATAAATGTAGGGAATTATTAACATAAATATAGGGAATTATTAACATAAATATAGGGAATTATTAACATAAATATAGGGAATTATTAACATAAATGTAGTGAATTATTAACATAAATATAGGGAATTATTAACATAAATATAGTGAATTATTAACATAAATATAGGGAATTATTAACATAAATATAGGGAATTATTAACATAAATATAGGGAATTATTAACATAAATATAGGGAATTATTAACATAAATATAGGGAATTATTAACATAAATGTAGGGAATTATTAACATAAATATAGGGAATTATTAACATAAATATAGGGAATTATTAACATAAATATAGGGAATTATTAACATAAATATAGGGAATTATTAACATAAATGTAGGGAATTATTAACATAAATATAGGGAATTATTAACATAAATATAGGGAATTATTAACATAAATATAGGGAATTATTAACATAAATATAGGGAATTATTAACATAAATATAGGGAATTATTAACATAAATATAGGGAATTATTAACATAAATGTAGGGAATTATTAACATAAATATAGGGAATTATTAACATAAATATAGGGAATTATTAACATAAATATAGGGAATTATTAACATAAATATAGGGAATTATTAACATAAATGTAGGGAATTATTAACATAAATATAGGGAATTATTAACATAAATATAGGGAATTATTAACATAAATATAGGGAATTATTAACATAAATGTAGGGAATTATTAACATAAATATAGGGAATTATTAACATAAATATAGGGAATTATTAACATAAATATAGGGAATTATTAACATAAATGTAGGGAATTATTAACATAAATATAGGGAATTATTAACATAAATATAGGGAATTATTAACATAAATATAGGGAATTATTAACATAAATATAGGGAATTATTAACATAAATGTAGTGAATTATTAACATAAATGTAGGGAATTATTAACATAAATATAGTGAATTATTTACATAAATGTAGGGAATTATTAACATAAATATAGGGAATTATTAACATAAATATAGTGAATTATTTACATAAATATAGTGAATTATTAACATAAATATAGGGAATTATTAACATAAATATAGGGAATTATTAACATAAATATAGGGAATTATTAATATAAATATAGGGAATTATTAACATAAATATAGGGAATTATTAACATAAATATAGGGAATTATTAACATAAATATAGGGAATTATTAACATAAATATAGGGAATTATTAACATAAATATAGGGAATTATTAACATAAATGTAGGGAATTATTAACATAAATATAGGGAATTATTAACATAAATATAGGGAATTATTAACATAAATATAGGGAATTATTAACATAAATGTAGGGAATTATTAACATAAATATAGGGAATTATTAACATAAATATAGGGAATTATTAACATAAATATAGGGAATTATTAACATAAATGTAGGGAATTATTAACATAAATATAGGGAATTATTAACATAAATATAGGGAATTATTAACATAAATATAGGGAATTATTAACATAAATATAGGGAATTATTAACATAAATGTAGTGAATTATTAACATAAATGTAGGGAATTATTAACATAAATATAGTGAATTATTTACATAAATGTAGGGAATTATTAACATAAATATAGGGAATTATTAACATAAATATAGTGAATTATTTACATAAATATAGGGAATTATTAACATAAATATAGGGAATTATTAACATAAATATAGGGAATTATTTACATAAATATAGGGAATTATTAACATAAATATAGGGAATTATTAACATAAATATAGGGAATTATTAACATAAATATAGGGAATTATTAACATAAATATAGGGAATTATTAACATAAATATAGGGAATTATTAACATAAATATAGGGAATTATTTACATAAATATAGGGAATTATTAACATAAATATAGGGAATTATTAACATAAATATAGGGAATTATTAACATAAATATAGGGAATTATTAACATAAATATAGGGAATTATTAACATAAATATAGGGAATTATTAACATAAATGTAGGGAATTATTAAACGATTTAAATAAAAGAAAAAACAAACAAAAACAAATTTATATTTTTCTTGTTAATCAATAATTGTTTCTACTTTTGGCACAAGGCCAGCAATTATCCTAAGTGCATTACTGGTACTTTATTTTATCGACCCCGTAAGGATAAAAGGCAAAGTTAACCTCGGTGGGATTTGAACTTAGAACGTAAAGGGCCCTAACTCTATGCTGCAAAGCATGGTGTCTGACGCTCTACCAATACTACTAATCGAATCAATAATGATGATGATAATGGAGGTAGTGGTGGTGCTGGTGGTCGAGGCAGTGGTGGTGGTGGTTGTAGTGGTAGTGGTTTTAGTAGTTGTGATAATGGTGGTGGTGGTGATGGTTGTTGTTGTGATGGTGGTGGTGGTGGGGGGGTGATGATGATGATGATGATGACGGGGTGGTAGTGGCTGTGGCAGTTGTAGTGGTGGTGATGATAACGATGGAGGTGGTGGTGGTTGTTGTGATGATGATGATGGTGGAGATAATGATGATGATGATGATGATGGAGGTGGTAGTGGCAGCAGTGGCAGTTGTGGTGGTGGTAATGATGGTTTTGTTGTTGATGATGATGATGATGAAGATGGAGGTGTTGGTGTTGGTGGTTATTGTTTATCAATAATGATATAAAATAAATGTGATACATTTTTCTCTTTCCTTTCTCAATGGTGGTAATGATGGTTTTGTTGTTGTTGATGATGATGATGATGATGAGGAGGAGGAGGAGGAGGAGGAGGAGGAGGTTCCAGAATTCTTCCCATCTACTGCTATCAGCAGAACTTTCACCCAACAAGCAGGCTGGTAGGAAGATTTATTGTTTTATATAATGTTTAGAAGGCTGTGAATTAGCAGAGTCTTTAGAATGTTTGATGGAATGTTTGATGGCAGTGGTTCCCAAAGTGGGTTCCATAAAAAAAAGTAGAGGTGTATATTTATATTATGACCATATTAGACTTTGGGGTTCCCCAAAAAATTTCTGAACCAAAAAGGGTTCCACGTTTGAAAAAGTTTGGAAAACTCGTTTTATGATATTCATTTTGGCTCTCTACACTCTCTGAGTTCAAATCCATCAGAGGTTAACTTTGCCTTTCATCTTTTTGAGGAAGACAAAAAAATGCCAATCTATTACTATGGTCAATTCTTCTATATTTCTTTCTCATTTCCTCTCTACCACTCTCTCCTTCTCTGGGAGAAATCAGCTGTATTCAGACCTGGAGAGGTTATGGGATCTACCAGGTTTAAAGTGCTGAAGACTTTATATGTGGTGCCCCTACAACTCTATCAGGAGTTACGAATCCATACATAAATAGTGTTTAGATGTTAAAGTGACTGCTTAGAGAAAAGAAGATTTATTAGAATTATCAAATGTTTTATGGTAAATAACAACTATCCAGTTAACTAATTCCAGGTATATTCATTGAACAAACAACTCATATATTTAGCTTTTGTTCTTACCTTTAACACGTCTATCACAAAATTCTCCGATAAAACCATCACGGCAAATACATTGTGTTCGAACCCAGTCTCCTCCATTCTTACATGGGTTTGGTCCGTCCTACAAAAGAAATTCATAAATCAATATTTAAGATACATGGAAAACTTTCCAAACAAAGGGTTGGGAGTACTCTTCAGTTGTATTGAGTGCATAACAACCCTGCTAGTGTTTGTGCCATGATAAAATGCATCCAGTACACTCTATAAAGTGGATGGAAAACTTCCAAATAAAGGATTGAGAGGACTCTTGTATTATGTACACAACCTCCCTAGTGCTGGTGCCATGATAAAATGCACCCAGTATGAGGAGGGGTTTCCATCAAAGGAAAACCTAACAAACCAAGGGTTGAGAAGGCTTTTCATGACAACCTCCCTAATGTTAGTGTCACAATAAATTTGGTTGCTATTTTAAATGTAAATAAGGGTGTTTGATGAGCCATGTGCTTGCCTACATTTTATATGGTGTTAAGTGGATTACTAACAAATCTCTCTCCAGATTTATTTATTTATTTATAAGGACCTGATGTGGAAGGTTGTGCAGGAGTATAGGATCAATAGTCAGCTTCTTACTGCCTGGATGTCTCTCTATGAATGTCCAAGTATTTGTGTTCAGATAAATGGTGCTAAATTGAAACCATTCAATGTGAGAGTTGGACTCTGTCATGGGTGCGTATTGTCACCTCTCCTGTTCAATATTTAAATGAATAGGATTGACTTGCGCAGCTGGGTTGGAAGTGTTGTCATGAATGGCAAGTGTAGAATCAGTCAGCTGGAATTTGCAGACGATATGGTATTACATTAGTGGGCGAAGAAGATTTGAAAATCATAGTCAGTGTTTTTCATTAGAAATATGGTATCAAAAGGATTATGAAACCTTCCAATTGATTTTATGTAAGGACCTTTGTTAGGCTGTTCCAAACACTAACTTAAAGAGAAAGTTAATTATATTACTAAATCCCACCACATTCTTGGTTATTTTCAAAATCCTATTCAGTGATTTTCATTAGAAATATGGTAATGATAAGGTTAATATTCATCCATCTTTTCAGTCAATCACTTATTATTTCATTCACAAAGAAATGCAAGAATCAAAATTAACCCACCATTTCAAAGTAGGTGCAGTTAGATTTTTGTTTGAGTAAGGAACATTGACCATTTGCCCTCCATTGATTCAATATGCAGCGACCACCCTCACGGTTCTTGTAGCCACAGAAGTTAACTGACATGCAATGGTCATGGTTCATACACACATAGGCACATTCCGCCTTTGTATCAGCATGCTGTCTATGGATAGCTTGATCTGGGAATTCATAATTCTGAATACAGCCAGGTATGGCTTTCAGTACTTCTCTTTGATAGGCTGCTGTAGTGAACTGCCAAGCTGACACCAACAACACCAGGTAAAGACAATAGGAAATCATTCTGAAAGAGAATGAGAGGGATTAAACAATTTTACAAGGCAATATATATATAACAATTTTATAAAAATTCCTCTCTCTCTCACTACTGTTTCTCCTTCTCTGGAAGAAATCAACTATGTACATGCCTGAGGAGATGAGCTCTGTCAGGTTTAAAGTGTGCAAATGGCACCCTTACGACTCCATCAGGAGTTATGGATCCATTTATCCATGCATACATTCATCCATCCACACACACACATACATACATACATACATACATACATACATACATACACACACACACACACACATACATACACACATACATACATTTCTATTGATTAAGTACAATGAAACTTTCTGGGACACCAACAACAAAACTACTGTTTTTAGATAGAATTATACATTTTTTAGTCAAAACTACACTTTCAATCTTTTTTATTAAGATTTTTCATACTTTCTTCTTTTTATGTTGGTTTGGAACTACACCATTCCTAGATTCATAAGTCTATTAATGTTTTCAGATCTTCATAGTCCCATCTTTAGAATAGGGTTTAGCTTTTACATTACTCTATATTTACTATTGCATTTTCACATAATTATCCCACATAATATCGAATCTACGAGATTTTGATATTATTTATTTTGAGAATAATACCTCAACATAAATATGAACAGATGGTTACAGCTGGTTTGAAGAGAAAGAGGTGAGGGAATTCTGGCTGGATACGGCCAGTTTAAATGCTAAAGGCTTATAGTAATGATGTGTTGTTTGTAGGCTTTGCATACATATACAGGATACATGAAGTTAGCTGTTGAATAATTTGTTTGAGAGTTGTTTCACAGTCAGTTATCTGGTAGTCACTAAGTAAATTGAGTGTAGTTGAAGAGCTTGTGATGACTGTAAGCCATGTACACAAGTGGAGGCAGCAAAGTGAGAGTTAGAAAAGAGGACACTGATGAATTTAGAGTGTAGATAAGGATCCCCCAGAGTTCAGCCATCAGCTCCTTTCTGTTTAACTTCATCATCTATGCTATAACAAGGGTTGGCAGACTCTAAAGCATTATTGATTGTCTATGTGTGGGGCAGCATGTATAATCTCACACGTGTAGGTGTTTCTTTGTGGATGTAGGTCTATATATATATATGTATACAGACGAAACACCAGAATAACAAGACTCACCACTTAGGCATTGTATACTCACCACTACATCTCTTGTGTACCCATAGTTTGCATCTGGGGAATAGGATATAATTTCTACCTATTTTTTCCTGTGCACTGAGCAAGGCCATTTCTCTGGGGGAATCTGGGCCCTGTTTTCCTTTCTACATATGAGGATTTTGGTCTTTGCCAAGTTGGCTTTAAGAGTTTTAGATTCTAGGCCTTGCTTCCAGATTTGGAATTTCATCTCTAGTTCTGCCATAGATTCAGCTATAAGGGTTAGGTCAACTGCATACAAAAGTTCCCATGGGCAGCCAGTTTAAAACTTTTCTGTTATAGCCTACAGGACTGTGATAAAAAGGATGGATACCTGATGGATACCTACTTGCACGCTATATTCTTCACTATAGTCATTATTAATTCTAACCTTGCTGACTGTTCTTTTATACATGACTTGTACTGCCCTCATAAGTCATTCATCTCCACCTAGTTTTCTAGGAGCCCACCACATAATGGAACAAGGGACTCGGTCAAAAGCTTTCTTCAAGTCAAATGACAAGTAGAGAGGTTTACTTTTACCTAGATACACACACACACATACACACACACACATATATATATGTGTATATATATGTGTATATATATGTGTATATATATGTATATATATATATATATATATATATATATATATATATATATATATATATATATATATATATAGGAACAAGTATGACCCCAAAAGCAGAGCTCAAGCCGTTTCGACAGCTATACTCAGTCATACTTGTTCCTATTACCCACTCTACTACCCTAAGTATTGAGTACTTTGGTGCGTTATGGTCCATCTGGTTCCCTACCACAATTCCTTCGTTATATATATAATATATATATATCTATATATATATATGTATGTGTGTGTGTGTGTATCCTGGGTTCAATCGGGGGTAACCACAGTAAGTAAGGTGCTCAATACATAGCAGAGTATAAATATTTAATATAGAAATGGCTTCTACAGGATAGAACTGTTTCATTCGGAGGAAATCATCAGGAAAGTCCTGATGATTTCCTTTGAATGAAACAGTTCTAGTCCTGTAGAAGCCATTTCTATATTAAATATATATATATGTGTGTGTATATATATATATATATATATATATATATATCCAAGTTTGAACTATATTAACAATTCTCAAAAGACAGTAGAGAATTAGACTTAGAGAATGTAATTGCCAGCTTTTCAGAGAAAGGAAGAGCTCGGTGCTTTATATGATGTATATAAATAAAGGTTTTTGCAGAAGAACAGATATTAGTGTGGAAAAGTAGTAACATCTTATTAGAATCAATTCTAAGAGATTAAAAACCATTATTTGAAGAAAGAGGGCGGTGGATTGGCAGTATCAGTAGAGAGTCGGACGCCATGCTTTCCAGCATAGTTACGTCCCTTTACGATCTGAGTTCAAATCCCGCCGAGGTTCACTTTGCCTTTCATCCTTACGGGGTCGATAAAATAAAGTACCAGTAATGCACTGGATAATTGGTGGCCTTGTGCCTAAAGTAGAAACAATTATTTGAAGAAAGAGGATTGATTTTCCATTAATACTTCTCCCTATATATTTATATATATATACATACATACACTCTTTAAATGTGGTTGGTGTTATGAAGGGCATCCAGCTGTAAAAAACCCCAGCCAAATTTACAGTCCGGTCTAGTATTTTTGTGTCAAAAGGGTAAAAGTTTGGTTCTTATTTCAAAATCGATTGGAAGTTTGTTTTTGTTGTTGTTTAGCCTCAGAGTAGTCCTAAACAGATATATGATGAAAGATATTCCAGCCTTAGCCATACCATGTTTTTTTGATATTTAAAACTATATTATTCAATGTGTTCTTAAGATAGATAAGAATAATTTTAAGGATATTTGGCTGCTATTTCTAGAATGCTAAATGACCACAAAAAGACTCTTGTGTTGGATCTTAATTAGAAAGTTTGTTGTAGGAGGTGAATTAACCTAGAAGGAGCCTTCCTACTTACACCTTTCCAATCAAATATCCTTTGCATGACTCAGCCATGTATAAGATTTCTGATTTTCACACAAAGCCAACACTTTTTGTGGGAGAAAAAGTCTATTATATCAACCCAAGTACTTGATTCGTATTTTATTTAATCAACCCCAGGAGGACGAAAGGCAAAGTTGTCCTTGGCAGGATTTGAACTAAGAACGTAAAGAGCTGGAACTAAATACTGCAAAGAATTTTTTTCCAACATACTAATGGTTCTGTTAATCCACCCTCCTGATCCAGCCACATATATAAGATAAACAATTGATAGCAAAGATGATAGTCCTAGTAAGTAGGAAACAATTGATAGCAAAGATGATAGTCCTAGTAAGTAGGAAACAATTGATAGCAAAGATGATAGTCCTAGTAAGTAGGAAACAATTGATAGCAAAGATGATAGTCCTAGTAAGTAGGAAACAATTGATAGCAAAGATGATAGTCCTAGTAAGTAGGAAACAATTGATAGCAAAGATGATAGTCCTAGTAAGTAGGAAACAATTGATAGCAAAGATGATAGTCCTAGTAAGTAGGAAACAATTGATAGCAAAGATGATAGTCCTAGTAAGTAGGAAACAATTGATAGCAAAGATGATAGTCCTAGTAAGTAGGAAACAATTGATAGCAAATATGATAGTCCTAGTAAGTAGGAAACAATTGATAGCAAAGATGATAGTCCTAGTAAGTAGGAAACAATTGATAGCAAAGATGATAGTCCTAGTAAGTAGGAAACAATTGATAGCAAAGATGATAGTCCTAGTAAGTAGGAAACAATTGATAGCAAAGATGATAGTCCTAGTAAGTAGGAAACAATTGATAGCAAAGATGATAGTCCTAGTAAGTAGGAAACAATTGATAGCAAAGATGATAGTCCTAGTAAGTAGGAAACAATTGATAGCAAAGATGATAGTCCTAGTAAGTAGGAAACAATTGATAGCAAAGATGATAGTCCTAGTAAGTAGGAAACAATTGATAGCAAAGATGATAGTCCTAGTAAGTAGGAAACAATTGATAGCAAAGATGATAGTCCTAGTAAGTAGGAAACAATTGATAGCAAAGATGATAGTCCTAGTAAGTAGGAAACAAACAGAATCTTGCTACCATCTAGGAAATGGCAATACTCAATTTGCTGAAAACCAGTAAAAATTCCATACAGTGCATCCAGTATAAGCTTTTGGTGTACCAGAGATGTGGTCACATCACAGGCAGGATAACAGACAAAAGAGATTTTATGTATGGTAGATGAACAGGGGTAATTAGTAGTAAGAGCATCAGTGAAATAAACTCTTTCCCATCCCAAAAATAATTCACAGAAGTAGTTGATAGCTTCTGTTACCTGGGTAAGCTAATTAGCAGTGAAATAGGGTGCTACAAAAACAGAATAAGAATGGGGTAGAAAAGGTTTTGTTGCCAACAAAGAAATCCTCTCTCCCAAAAAAAAGGTAGGTTATATAAAGCCTGTGTTTGAAGTGTGATGGTGTGTGGTAGTGAGACATAGGCATTAAATGCAAAGCATGTGTGAAGGTTAAGAAGAAATGGGGCTAGCATGCTCAACTGGATGTGTAATATTAGGGTGCATGAATGATGAAACACAGAGAAAAACTATGTTTTAGAGGAATTGTAGGTGGTGTGCAAGAGAGAAAATTGCTCTGGTATAGAGACATGATGCATATGGATGATAATCATTGGAGGAAGAAGTAACAGGAGTCCCAAGTGGAAAGAAGAGGCCGAATTGGTGAGAACTGATCTCAGAATCCTGAACATCACAGAAGAGATGACAAAAATTTGTGAAAAGTGGAGGAAAGATATATTGAAGAAGGATCATCTAATCCATGCACACATGGAAAAGTGAATGTAAAAATGATGTTGATGATGATAATGATGAAAGCTAGTATCTACATTTCTGTTTAATTTGTTAGAAACTGCAGCAAATCTATTCCAAATCCCACCGTAGTATCTTACAAATGAAGGGCACATTAGATAATGTACTACATTTGAGCCCTCTCTATGTCTTGTGAGACCATGTATCTACATGTGTATAATTCCTTTTTAAGGCACAAACCTTGGTAAAGATTTTTTATGGGAAAAACCAGCAGTTATTTATGCATGCAAGTCTCCCCTTTCCATTTCCCTGATGTTGTTCAAGGGAAAAGCAAACACTGATGCAGGCTGGCACCAGTGATGACACAGGTGAACGCAGAATGCAAAGGACTGAAAAAGATAGCATACCACAAAGCATCACCTCCGATGCTTTAACAAGTCCACCAATCCACTCTACTGTACTGGTACTTCATTTATCATCTCCAAAAGGATGAAAAGTGAAGTTGTTCGGCTGTAGTAGGATTTGAACTAGGAGTGTACAGAATTAGAATGAATACTGTATGGCCTTTAACCCAACATTCTAACAAATCTATCAATTTACCACTGTTAATGTACTATAATAGGTGGCAACTTGACAGAGTCATTAGAAGGTTAGATAGAGTACTTTGCAATGTTTGCTCCAGTTCTCTGCTCTCAGTTCAACTCCAGGCAAGGTCAACTTTGCCT